>JAFBJW010000073.1:1532950-1774127 GCA_016785235.1 Pseudorhombus dupliciocellatus
CCAGGGCTGCAACATTTATCCCCTCTTACATCACCTCTCCGCCTGACAAAGTGTGCCGAGCGCTTATGGGGCATACTAATTTGCCTGATGTGTATTAGCTCCCCATATCTGTCAGTCAGCTCAGTGACAGTAATTTGGCAGAAAGGTGAAAACACATCTAAACCCCACAAGCAGAAATCCCCTGAGGCTGAGTTGGATCAGGAGCTCTGCGCTCGTGAAGACATCTGCCTGTGAACATGTGTCCCTGCAGTGGCTGAGAGGCTGTAACCCAGCGTATTGTTTATGAGGATTTTTATTTGATGGGCAACTTTGTCTTATTTTATCCTTTTAGTTATATACATTTCTCTGCAGCCCCTTTAAGTGCTGGTTAAACATTTTCCAAAAAAGCTGGCAGTCAGAGCTCAAGGGGTTCAGTCCCAGTGTCACACAGGCAGCCGCACCGTTTTTGAAACCAGAGAAAACTAATTTCCCTCTTTCAATGTGAAGGAATGTCTTATTCAGCGTTTCACTTTCAAACATGTTTGTTTCTAGCGCAGCTCCAAATTCCCACTCATCATTTATATTCACTCTTGGAAGCAAACGGTTCAAGGAAACATCTCGGCCCACAGAGAAAATCTTTACCCTTCACTTTCAAGAGGCGGCGTCTGGCTCCAAGCAGAAACACGCCGTCACCGGCCGTGCCGTGAGCCCGTGTGGGGGCTCAGCGCCTCCTCCAGACTTCATGCCCGCGGTCGGGGCCATTACAAACCTGATTTATACAGCATGCTCCTGTGAGCACACCCATCTGTGAGCTGCCTGTAAAACTGATTTGTGCAAAGGATCAATTTCCATCTGATGGTTCTATTTGTCTGTATTTCCTCCACGCTAAGAACAAGTGTTGCAGGAAATGTGGAATGAGATCTCATTTCCCGCATGGATCCATCACATGCAGCACACGTTGGCATGATATAGTGTCATTATTGTACATCAGCCATCTCATTTTAGTTATGTCTCTGTACAGAAATACGCGTTGCATCTTCCACTTCACTGCATGGCGTCCCCACTCCCGACCAAAGACATATTTCAGGATTTTATTTGTATTGTGTCACCTTTTTTTTTTTTTTTTTCAATTTTTTCTTTTTTTCAATGAAATATTCATTGTATTGCATATGCAGATATTTATGCATGAGCAATGGGAAAACAGGCAAACAAACTTTAAAAGGATAGTTCATTCAAGTTCAATTTGCTGCTTCCTCGTGCGTTATCATCCTTCAGATGCAGGTTGTTTCTGTGCGGCTGTCTCCGTCCCTCCCTCCCTTTTGGTGCCAACTAGAAACTCTCAGAGCCCACATGCAATACAAAAGAGAAAAGAACCCCCCCAAAAAACATTTGGTTTATTTTCACCCTTAGAAACATGACAGATGAAAAATAGAGTGAGAGTGAAAATGCAGTCTAGGCAGAGGCGACAGCTTTGAAACCTCGGCGAGCCCACTGCAACCAATCTCTGCTACACAGGCGCGCAGTGGTGCACTGTGGGAAGTCGAGGTGGTGCACTGTTGTGTTTCAGGAGGACATGGGGAGAATGAGAGAAAATGGTAGCAAATGAAGTTGGCGAGCTGTGGAGTATTGTTCCCTCCTGCTCGCAGTAATGAACAGGCCTTTGGAACAGACTGGAGGGAATTGGTCCCTGGTGGGCCCCGAGCCCTCTCTTTCTCATCCTGTCAGGTGTGTTCGCCACACGTGGAAATGCACACACCCCCCGTCGACACGTGCGCGATGATTGTTTGGGTGCTCCTGCATCTGTATAAGGAGGCACTACACCACAACACACTGTACTCATCAGAGGTGCCCCCCTCTCATCCCTTTGTGTCTGTGTACTGGGGGATGCACAGCGCATCTTCACATTCAATTACGGTGCCCTTACTAGACCTGTCATTACAGCAGATGGAGATGGATGGTGGTACACAAGATCAGCTATTAGGGCTCACATTCAAACCTAACCTTCCATGATGGGCCCTGCTCCACTCTTGTTCGTTCATGCACTACTCATCTAAAGATCAGTGTTTATGGAGCACAGCTACTTGCTCCAGCTGAAATTGTTTGTTCAACGCTTGTTCATGAATAATATGCATATAATGGGGAAATGTTAGACACATCTGCACATCAGCCTTCATATGAAAACGTTGTGATTTGACTGGACAAAATGAGTTCATGAATAGTTAATGTTGTGTTTAATGGCTTTCCATTTTATTCTAGCCTGCAGAACATGAGCAGTGCAGCTTTGTGAGGATGCTAACGTTTAGCAGTTTTTAGTATTTTGTCATGTAGTCTGCCATCCGGGAGAAGTGCTGGAAGCATATTAGCTTTGAACATAAAAACGCCCTTTAGAGCTATAGCACTGTTCTTAGGCTATTTTAGATTGGATGAAGACAGAAAATGAAGCCAATGTGAAAGTCCCTGAAACCCGAACTCTGTGGAACAACCAGCAGAGGGCAAAAATGACAGGGAAGCGCTGTGTGAATGAGGGCATGGTAATTAATTGACAGTTGGTACCATCCAAGGGGCTCCTACTCAAGCTCAACACCTATCTGTCTAAATATTGTTTCTTCTGGGTTGTAAAGACCAAGATGGTGCTGGCCAAAATGTCGAGGCTTTAAATACCATGGTCAACTGCTGCTAATTCACTGGGTTTTATTAATAGGAACAAGTAGCTTTTATAATGTAATATAATCCAATAAAATTATATAATATCCAATATAATATAAGCTGAGATAATAATTCGAGAATGGAAGCTTAGAGTAGCAACAGTAAGTGCAAGGGGCTAGTGATTGGTCAGTTGCATACAGCCCTACTGCTCACACCAGCCAACACTGTGCCCTCTGATGCATAATAAATACCCTGTGCCAGATGTTTCTACCAGTTTTTGTTTCTTTCCCCTGCAGCAAAAGTTCTAACCTTTTAAGAATTCATTTAAACTTCAGTTGCGTCCAGCCTTAGGAGGATGACCTCGAATCACAGATGAATTGCAAAGCTTCTATTAATATGTCCTGGCTCCTGTGTTATTATTCTTGTTTCTGTATTCATGAGCCCTACTGTTGTTTCCAGCAAGAAAGGGATATCAGTCTTTGTTTGAGGATGACCATGACGACAGGAGAGCAATTGAGCCTGGATCGCTAAACCATTTTGTCTCAGAGGAAATGAGCTTTTGGCACGTTCGCAGCGAGAGAAGGGGAAAAAGGTGCTTTAACAAGGTGATCATTGAGGAATGGGGCACTTTAGAGGTTTTCAAAGGCATGTTTTGGTAATTCTTGATCCTCTGATAGCTGTAATTAAATTGCTAAATGGAGGAGAGACAGCTTGAACATCCCATCATGCACCATAATGTCTGCCCCCACTTAAACATGGCAAGCGTTATGAGTCAGAGGTCCTCGTTACAAACAAGGCTGGGCCCTATTGTGCAAAATACAAGACGTGTTTTCACTTCAAGCATGCACTGACCTCTAAACCTCTATTATTGTAGCAACATAATGAGCAGAAGCCAGAGTCGTTCTGTTGCTCTGGGTCTACAGCACGTCTGTCTTTCTAAACCTCGAACCTTCCTGCTTCTTCCCTTCATCTTTGTCTCTCTTCCTCTTTTTCCCCCTCTTTCGCCCTTCCTCCCTGCCTGACTCAGCTTCACATCAATCACACCAATGTTTATTGTCAATGAAATATTTAGTACGAGGGAGCCAGTGTGCACAGATTGCAGATTTCGTTTCACCCTGAAACAATAGATGACGTGTGTCCCGAGAGAAAGAGGGAGAAAGGGAGGGAGAGAGTGCACTTACATCTTTGTGAGGGCCAGTTTGAGTTATAGACCATATGGACAGTTAAGGAGAGTCAGGATATTCTGGTCATCACAAGTTTATAGGAATGACAGTTAAAGTTGTGTTTACTTACAAAAACAAATCTGCCTGTGTTGATCTGTTTGAATGCTGTTTCCCTGATCCGGGTAAAACATTAAAGGATTCATATTTCAATGTTCATGGGAGATTTGATGCTGTCACCACATGAATAACATGCGTGTGTGAGAGTGTGAATTATGGATATTGAAGCAATACTACTGTGTCTCCGGAGTAAAACACAGGGAATGAAACATGAACAATCCCTTTCCACATCTGTCGCCGTGAATACAGTTTCATACAGTGCATTAATATCGTACATTAACATCATGCATCGTTCAGTCCCATAAGGCTTGCTTTGATCCAGGCTCTCCTTCTCTAATTTAAACTCCCAAGTCCAACATTTATACATTGCATATACATTTTGCATAGCTGGTCCATAACAGATTTTTGATTTGTATCATTCATTTTAAGTGTTTACATATTAAAATGTGTATTTTTACAATTAAAATATGTTTAGGACATACATATATGTGAACAAGTATTTCCATCAACAGTGTACTTTATATAAGCCAGTACAGTAAGTTGTATTAGAAAAGAAAATGCATTCAATTAAGAATCAGCATTTGATGTTCTTAAATAAATATGGACTTGTGTTAAACTTGGAAAGTAGAACACATGGCAATGGACAATTCACTAGCCAGGTTTAATGAAAGTGCAGTAGCAGATGTGTTGCACTGGTGTCTGACTGGGAAAAAAGCAGCAAGGGAAGTTGTGTTGGAGAGAAAAAGCTAAGAGTTAGATGGATAGGTAGTGTATGCAATGTGTTTACCATAGATAAACGTGGAGACGTGTGTGTGTGGGTGGGTGTTTGATCACTGACTGATCACTGACAGAATAGCAGATAGCAAGTTGTCGACTGTACAGAAATATAGCTGAATAGAGCTGATGCTGAATATGAAGGAGTGATGGATCAGATAAAGAGGAGTTTCAAAAACACGAGTGTGGCCCTGAAATTGAAAAAACTGAAAACCAGAAAGTACTCATGAGAAACTCAACACCACCTCATATAAGATTTTTTTTTTTTGTTATGACACAGCAAGAATCTGATTGACTGACTATTCAACATTGAAAACTGACATTGTTTGTTGATGGTTTGAGATAAACGTACAGGGGCGTTATTGCTTCTCTTTAAAGTCAGTGAATCTGTATATTAATAACTGTTATATGCAGCCTTCGGTCAAAAAATTGTGATGGACAGTGGCTTTGAGTTTACTAAAGTAAACTACGCTAATAATCATTTTGTAGAATTATTATCATTATTAACTAATGTCAGCCATTATAGCCGCCCTGATATAATAATAGTTTGGATTCAAATGACAATGATAGCCTCAGCATTCAAATATGAACTTGGACATTGGAAGTTTTTATATTGTAGGTTACTTCTGACAGAAATTTTTCAAACCGAAAGCTTTGGACATAAAAAGCTCGTCTGATGCTTCCTCGACAGAAAAGAGGCCATTCATTTGATGGCAGCAGAGGCTTGTCTGAAGGAGCTGGACAAAATGATAACGGACGGACAGAAAAGCGGCTAGGCTGGAATTGAAAACAAACTGCAGGGGACAGTACGATACGGAGAGCCGTGGAGTGGGAGGAGAGAGATCACTCGGCTATAAGCAGCCGGGCCAAATGGTGGAGGGGACAGGGTGAATAAGCCAAACCGTTTTTAAACAGGTTTGACACAAGGGCCCCAGGCTACTCACTGCACAGCTCAGCAGGCTGCCTTAATGGCACCCCCACCTCCTGCCACCCCCACACCCTCTAATGGCACTCCAACTGCCCACATGTCTGCCTCCCTCAAGGCCACCGTACACTTACTGTAAAATATGGACCTCTGGCAAGTTGTTGCAGACTAAACACACAACACATTAATAGGACAAGTTGGAGGCTCTTTGATTTTTCAAGTACACACAGGCTGTTTAGCAACAAGAGGAATTGTCTTTTTTCAAGTTCTTCAATTGTTGTTATTACTAAGAAAAAATAAAACAGGCCAATCAAGTATCCCACTGATTCCAGCAGCTTCACATTTATCCTTTAAAAGATCAATACATTAGTAACTGACTGAACCACTGTCGCTCTCTCCACTTTCTCTGGTCATATTATTGCCTCTATGTCAGGAGATTTTTTTTTTTTGTATGGGAAGAAGTGCAGGTGGAATAAGGGAAAAATCATTCCCTCCCTTTTCCCCAGGAGACTGAACTGTTAGTGGAATGGAAGTGTCACCATGTTTAGATCGACTGATAGCACACCTGTGCCTCACAAAATGCCAGTCAGCTGTTTTTCCAGACAAGGACTTTCGGTTTTACGCATTTACTGAAAGGTGTAGTGGGACATTCAGGCTCCTGGTTTTTATTATTTTTTTAATTTTCTCGATTCATCAGAGTTTACCTTCAGGTACATAATAACGAGTTTCAGCCTCCTAGGTTTCCTGATACATTTTTATTTAAGTATGAGGACCTTGGCATAGTAGTGTGCAGCTCTGGCTTGATGACTTGATGGCTTGATAGTAGCTATTCTTATAACGATAACATTCATTTAAAGGTTCTTCTGTGAAGGTATAAAAGCATTTTTCTTGGCGAAACATTTCTCGGCATGCAGTAATATTCCCATTTGTTGTAGTTCTTTCTCAAGGATACAGATATTATCAAACTGTAATAAAACTGCAAACTATGCCACCGATGCACTTGGCTGTGAAAAAGACTGTGGATACCTGCTGCCTATAAGTTTACAGACAATGAGGCATTTCATCAGTTGTTCTCTATTTATGACAAAAGTTTTTTGGTGTCAAATGAAATGTGCTTTCAAATATATTCACTCAACCACTCAACCTGTTGATGCACAGCATGCTGCTGCTGCAGAGTGCCTGCACGGCTGGAGCCTGAGAGCATTTCACTGACTGTTGGGAGCATGGTGGTCAGCGAGTGTTGCATAAAATGTTTGAAAGCCTATTTTAGCTCTCACGACCTCCTTCTCCATCCCCCTCATGCTCTCACACTTAAAAACTGAAGGAGGCTTCCATCACTTTAATGACAGAATTAATGACACTGACGTGACAACTAGGCCACTGCTTTGACACATTGAGAGCAATGAAAGTTAGATAATTACTCTTAATTTGTGCCACATCATTAGTGTACGTCCACCGATGATTTCACATTAGCACCGTTTAAGGAGACGGTTGACTTTGACTGTTCCCACGCAAATTTAAATGGGTAAAAAAAACAAATGGGAGTGGATGTAGGTCTGAGTGTCGCTGACGGAGAATAAGAATGAACCCATTTTAACAGCAGTCCTATGGAGAGGACAGGAAAAACATCTGTTTTTGTACCGTGTGCAGTTATGAAGATTGATCAGTCAATTTGCAATGACTGAACCCCATCTCTGCTGAAAAATTGTCTCAAAGCATGTGGTCTTAAAAACAAAAATTGCCTCTGAGCACAGTGGTCTCTGTGGCTTTGTGTGCAGGTGTTTCTTGTATTTACACTTTTCAGGGTGTGCACGCGTGTCTTTCACACACAGGTGTGTTCATGTTTTTGTGTTGGGCGCACACACGTTAGTTGCGGTGCGCAGTCATTGTCTGTATCCAGGAGCTGTCTTGCCTGTCAGATCTCAGGTATTTATAAGTCTCGACAATGGAAGACAAATCACAAGGCCTCAAGCTGCCACACATCCATCCTTCCAAGGGCTTCCAAAGACAGCCTTCAACAAGCATTACTCATTCCCATGCTGCTACAAACCAAATTTTCTGCAGCTCTACGTTTTTTTCCTCCTTCGCATGCTGTGTGTGCGTCAGCGGGTAGAATGGGTGTAGCAATGGTTGCCGGGTTTTGCCTATCTTCAGGGGCACAACTTTCCCTTTGAATTCTTGCTTTCTCTCACGCCAATTTGAATGACGCTGTCCCCTGCGTACGCTGCAAACATTTCCTGTGGTGCACAGTCTGCCACCCTAGGTTGATTTTGCCTGGTTATAATTTGCATATTTTTCTGCACCTCCGTGTGTGTGTTTGGTGGAGGCTGATAGTGCTTTGTTGTGTATGGTTTTGGAAAAAAGGTCTAGAAGAGATTTGTGCCCAAGCTGGATTTGCTGCCTATTATCGCAAATATAACAACTGTTTGATCTGTGAAACTTACACGTGTTTGACAAAGCTAAATAAATGTAGCAAAAAGAAAAAAAAAAAAAAATAGGAAGTGCCTAAACAGAAATATAGGTTGCTTTCAGTGTTGCTTATTCTTAAAATAAACCTTTTCATATCTGCAGTACTGATTTGTTTCTAAAAGTCGGCCAAAGTTATCTGTATATGTAGTGGCGATGCATCATACAGCTGTTGCAACATTTCACCACGAACCATAAATGTCCACATGTGGATGAGGAAAGTCGGTGGATCACCAGAGTCGATTGGACAACCCTCTGGAAAGTACTAATGCCTGCGCCGATAATGCTGCAGAGATCCATCCAATAGCTGTTGAGATATTTCAGTTTGGACCGAAGCAGTGAATAGATCCACAAACTGCCATCCTCAGAGACATGCCGCAAGTGTGGTTAAAAAAAACATTTCACACAAAGCACTTCAACCCTCTTGCCCCGTGTGTGTGTGTGTGTGTGTGTGTGTGTGTGTGTGTGTGTGTGTGGCACTAGATGTTAACTGCCAGGAGAAGTTTTCAGAATACTGGAGGGCTGCCAGTTTGAAATCTCAGACCAGTCAGAAAAGTAAATGAGTAATGCTCTCTGCTCACTCAGTGATAACCATAGAAATGATATGTTGAAGTGGCCTTAAGCAAGGTGTTAATCCCTGACTGCCTCGGAAAAGCTGCTTAGTTGCAGGAGACAGGAGATGACTGTGGTTACTTGGAGCAGTGTTCGCCTGTGATGTGTGCAGCTGTTTAAATACTTCTAGGAGGGTGGTGATGAGAGGGGCTTTGGGTATTTAGCAGCAGTTCCTGGGCAATAATGATGTTGTGTACTGCATATACTTAAGATGGTTGTCTTTTCTAATGTGCCAAAATCTACTCATATTTTTAATAATATGTCCTGGAGGGAAGCAGTAATTGGCCCATTATTTGCATGAGGATGCTGTGATATTTCCCTGTGTTATGACGTGTTGTGATATGTGAGCAGATGGAAAGGTGTGAGGCTTATAATACACTCTCTATTTACATCCCCTGCCTCACATAATACAATTTGTTTACAAGATGAAGTATGCTGGAGACAAACATCAAGTTGACAAGCACGTGTAGAATAACATTTCTATAGAGGGATATAGAAGCGTTGATGTATTTGCAACGTTACTCGCTCTTTTTCATCAGTTGTCAAAATCTCCATCTATACGTCATACAACTGAAGCAGTGGTTGTTTTTACTTTACAACCTGTCCTTCAACACTCAACTTCTGTTGCACCATTAAGAAACAGTTAGTGCGCTGTAAAATACCCTGCAATAGCGAAAAGTGGTTCACTCATGGAAATAGGGGCATTCTTATGAAGTCTTATGAATTACATTGCTCTGGTTTTTCTAAGGAAAAAAAAAACACATTCTGCAGTGTTCCACCTTAACTGAACGGATATCAAAGTGTGGAAAAAACAGTTTTTGTTAGCATAATCCCAGTAGTGCAGATGCTATTGATTCATAAGACGGAATTCCGCTGTGATTCTCGCAGGATTCCAGGACTATGTTACAGTAAATCCTCCGAGATGCATAGTGTTTCCCAAAATGCCAAGAGTTGCATTCCACATCTGTGGAGACATTGGCTGTGTGCTCACACACTCGAAACGCACTACACATACGGATAGTACGCTATCATTTTAACTGACCGCAAGTGGGGTTTTTCAACTTGTATGATGGATTGTTTCCTTTATCCGCAGGCGGTTTTGCACCTTTATTTTTGGGACTGCTCCACAAAAGGGAATAGCCACCAGGGACTACACTGCCTCCTCTAATCCAGCAAGTTCTAAATCTCCAGTATGATTCCAGTCTTAAAGAACAATACACCCTGGAGCTTAGGGAGAACTGAGCGAGATATAGAGAGATGGGGAACGAGAGAAATGGGAATATGGAGCTACTGAGGGGAGTAGAGAAAGTGAACTAAATCCTTTGTGAATATATATTATATTGAGTTTTGAAAAACAGCATATTAAGGTTCAATGGTGAGGCTTTTTGACCCAGAAGCAGTATTTCAGTATTGCAATACTTGTTCAAAAGGCTGCTTTAATTCCGTGGATGCCAAATCGCATTAGTCCCTTCTCTTCCAGTATAGCTGGAGATGTTGGTCCTTATCAATGAGAGCCTTCTTTGGGCTTTGGAAATGTTGTGCAATTCACCTGCCAAAAAAGGTGACTAAAAGAAAGAGGAAAACACCATAGGAAGAGACTGTAGCAAAAGAAAACAAGAGACAATTGCTAAGAACAAGCTGGAGAGAGAAGTGAACATCGGAGAAAAACAGTATTTAGAGAACACATGGAGCGCAATGGCAACCTCAGTCTGAAGTTGGCTTTAGGCTCCCATGGAAAAGGACAGGAATCTCTTTAAACCCACCATCCTGCCTGGATCAAGGAAGAACTGCTGAAGTCCCTGTGGGTTCATTGAACACGAGGAAAAGATAAAAATAGGCCTCCTTTCTTCCTATAAGGAAAAATTGACTCTTTGCATCTCTTCTTTCTCTCTCTTTCAGTCTCTTTTGAAAATAGCATGGCACAATCATGATTGTAATATTTAACTTTTACTAAAAATTGAGTTTGTTACTAATAACAAACTCCATTAAATACAATTTACATGTGAGTGTATATTCATAGCTTTTGTTACCCCGAAATCCTTTTGAGTATTTGTTAAACCTTTTTATTATTCACCTTGTTTATTATTTATTTTAAAATTAAAACTTAGATGATACAGAGGTAACAAATAAAAACAATAATAAATAATAATAATGATAATAAATATGGCCTGACCTCAACTGCTGTGTATACTGACATAAAGTGCCATTATAAACTAATACTGTCTGTAATATTCATGAGGCCAGGACCATCACTCAATAGGCTGGCAGGAGTCACAGCACACACCACATGTCTTCAGCTCATCTCTCCTCATTTCATTAAGTTACATTATAATAAACTCAGTAAACTGCCTGCTCCTCTCTGCACACCTCATTACTCCCACCACATCACACTTTTATTATTGCCTATCATGTGAGGAGATGTGTTGATTATATGTGGTTCCAGTTTAACATACTGAACTGGAGAGTAGCATTAATTTGGGATGGATATTGCAAATCAGTGAATTGGAACAGTAAAATGTGACCAAGAAGTCGTGAAGACGGAGATGTGTTCCATATGTGCTTGGGCTGTTGTACGGATATGTTGAGACATTTGTATAAATTATTCAATCTTAATCCTCATTTTGAAATCCAACAAACCTTCCACGTCTGCAATTGGTCTAGAGAGCGATGCAGTTTGACAGCAGGAGCGGTACAGGGATGCCATTATAATATTCTCGCAGGAGTGTTTTCTGAATCTGCAACCACATTGAAAAATGGAAATGGTTTTACCCAACAGATCCATTCAGACCTTAAACAGCGGGGGAATGTGCCGCGGCAGTGGAATGCCTGATGGTAATTTGAATATGCCATTGAATGAGGGTAGCTAGCGGCTGTAAAACACCTGGGCGTGTACATGAGCCCGGTTCAGGTTTGTAGGTGTGTGACTGTGTGTATAATGCTTGTGTGGGCCACAATACCCCATGTGGGCCACCACCACATTGGCCAAGTGTAATGCAGGATTGTGTATGTGTGTGAGACATTATGGCTGTGGCTCTGCTATGAAAGTGAATGGTGGGGATTCTTTACTTAAGCATGCCCCCTTTTGGCCCCTGAAATGCTCGAGCCTATTTTCCCATAATGGCTCTATCGTGTAGCCAGCTCCCATGGGAGCCCCGTTGCTCGCTTCGTTCTGCTTTACTAACCCCAACCCCCCACCCCCTCCTTCACAGAAGTGTGAAGAGGGAGATGTGGAGGAAAGAAGGGAGCTGTGGTGCTATGATGAGTGAGCTCTGATGAGGGACAGTTATGCAGAGCTTATTATTCTCTCTCTGCACTGGGGGGGGGGGTTGCAGTTATTCATTAAGGCTGTGAAATAAGACCCGGCCCGTGGTGCGTATGTGTGCGTGTTGCCCAGAGGCCAAGCCATCAGATCTACAGTGGCGCTTTTGTAGTAAGTAGAACTCATATTCCCTCTCAGTTCTTTTTAGTCTGTGCTGCCTGTTTTCTTTCTTTGGACACACATGAAAAGGAAGAGCTCAATAAAATGAATTTACAATCCGGTTATTGCTTTTTAATGGTCATATTGAAATGGCCGACCTAATATTCCTGAAAATACTCTTTCAGGAGAGCATTCAGCAAACCCTGAGCAGTGCATTCCTCCAGGCAGCAATTGTACCCATGCTACTTTTGATAGTCGTTTGCTTTCACTTTCCCCACTTCATCATATTGTCCCTCATCATATAGCTGCTGGAAGTCTGTAACTGTTCAACACTCAAGCTGTTTTTTTCTGTCTTATTCACACACTGGTGACCTTTTTTCTAAATGGTAAGCTACGTGTGCTTTTTATTTTCTTTGTTATTAAAAGTAGTTAATTGCTTACACCAAGCAGAAAGTGTTCAGCACCCTATATATTTCACATTTTAACACTTCAGCATGTGGGTCACAGGGTGAATGTTTAATTAAGTGGAAAGAAAACAGAGAGAGATAAATCTATACTTCACCCTGTGTTTCTTCGCTGCATGGCCCTAAGCTGCCCCCACAACTTATTAAAAATAGGTTGAAGAAGCAGCATGGGCCCCAACCCTCTCAACCATCTTGCCCTCACTTCTCATTACCCCTCACCTCATGGGATGCATCAGTAGCGAAGCCCACACCTTTCTTTTCTGCTCTCTCTCCTCTTTACATCATCCCCTTAACTTCCATCATCTTGGCCACAGAGCCCTCACCTTCAGCCCCCACATTCCCCAGCCTCGACCTCCAGTCTCCTATATGAGATGATCTTTCTAGTGATTAATGCAAGAGGGAGGTGGAGACTCGGCTACCCGCCCATCTGAGACCTATCTCAAATCGCCCGTCTGGTGTGGGGTCGCTGGCGGGAGGCACTGCTATTTTAGTCTCTACTTATCGCTGCTTTTGCATTTGTGTTGCTGTAATCTACAGCCGGAAGCATGTCACAGTACCTTTGTCAAGAGGAGTTCAGTGACATGAAGGAAACCGGCTGGCAAAGCTTCACATCGTTGGTGTTTTTTCAGCTGTGACGAAACCTTTTTGAGATACTGCAAAGTATAAATTGACTCACAGTTTACCACTTTTAAAAAAGCTGCTACTTTATTCAGCATTTCATGCCACCGTGAATTTAGTTTATTTTCTGTATAAAGGCTTGTTCTTACTGCCATTTATCACTGGAATCCACTGGCCTATGTATTATGAATGCTTTTTAACATCTTCTGAAGAAGGATTCTCTTTAAACACAAAATGTAAAGTGTACAGACTCGGCATATGCATCTTGTCACTGGGATTCAGATCTGAGCAACTGTTCATCACCTTAGTCCTTTAGTCATAATACCTTTCAGTGGGCTTTATAAATGACAGGCCTTGGTGGCCATTTTTCATGTGGTTGCTAGGGTAACAGGTTGAATCAAAGACATGCTCAGAACTGTGTGTGTGTTTGCCGTCCACTACGTGTCTGCAAGACTATGACTGCATGATAATGTGAGGGCTCAAAACCTCTTGAAAGGGTATGCACTGTATAATTTGTTCAAACAGTAAACCAATTGAATAAGAAGGTCGATGACTGAGTGTGTTTGGATTATGAGGATAATAATCACGCTGACAGATAAGGGCTTCCTAAAAGCAGCTAAGAACAGGCTGTCGGCACGAGAGCTGCCTTACATTCTCCCTGCAGGACAATCCCGCGCGTTTTGATATACCGCTTCCATTCAGCTCCCTGTTCACTGTCTTGAATACATTCTAATGCTATGATCAGGCTTTCAACACGTGAGGGAAAAGAACGAAAAGGACAAAAGGTACAAAGTGCCAGCCCTGCAATACTTACTCACCCTCTCCATTGCGATCCATAGTTCCTCTCTGAAAAGGCCTGTGGGCCATGGTATGCTTTAATTGGCAAGCCAGAGATTTTCTGTTGTTAGGCCATTGATTTTTATTTGCATACTTGTTTGTTGATGGATACAAAGCTGGTGGCAGCCTATTGATCAAGGTTACAGAGACCACATTGAGGAGAGATGGGTGAGAGAGAGAGAGAGAGAAATCTTGTGTGAGAAAACTGTAGACCAATATAATAGCAGTGAAGCAGTGTCATTATGTTGTACACATAATACAGTTACATCATGCAACACCTACATGTTTCATATATATAAGGTTTAATGATCAAGGAAATATATTGTTGTTGGTGGTGGTGGTTTTTGCTGCTTCACCTCACTTTCTTCTGTAGTTTATTTTCTTCTGTTCTTTTCTATAGTTGCATTGCTGCCCCCGGAAAGAAGGAAACATATTCTGACACAACTTAACTTTTCAATGGCTCTTTATGTTCCTGGAAACAAAACTTTATTCCAGTACACAATAATTTCCTTTTCATGTGCAATTTGTTCAGGCTGGATTTTTTTTTTATAAATACTTCACTGCCCGATATTGACTGTGTGGACTCCAGGAAATCAGATAATCACCAATGTATAATATGCACATAAGTGGAACGTATTATATTACCTTTGTGACCTTTCAGTGCATAGCCAGGCAAGCGGTTTACCCCATTGTCATTTTGTGTTTGTGGAAATAAGCTAACTACTATCTGCCTCCATCTTCCCAAGCAATTCTCAGCAGGATAGTGAAGGAGCATATTTCACAAAATGGCAGACGACCGATTGCAAAATCTATTTAAATTTCATCAAGTCTTAAAGGTCAGACGTGACATCGAGCTGGTTCAGCAGCAGAAGGGCAGGTCATGCTACTGTTTAAGAAGATGTTTACCTCTTGGTTCTTGTTTCCTTCTCCCAGATCAATCCGTAGCCGGATTAGAATTGTTCAACAGCGGTTCTGAGGTTGACTTTGACACATCTCGGTGTGTCTACAGAGAATTTGTCACATTGAGTAGAGCCAGTACAATCCCACTCGATCCCCCTTCCGTACTAGCTTCAATGACAAAGGCTCTAAATGGATTAGTGTAGGTGATTATTTCCATTGTCACCAGTCAATAGCTTTTGAGTGCATGTTGTGTGGTGTCACCCAAGAGCAAATCACATGTGTGAGTAAACGTACGAGCGCATGTTTAGACTTTCGTGTTAACACCCTAGAAAAACTGCATCCTTGAAAGAGATTTGTCGAAGCCATCCCCATGTGACAGATTGAGGTGGCGTGAAAAGCTGAGAGAGGAGGCAGACGGAAAGAAGGGGCAGTGATGCTGTGACATGGCTAAGGAGGAGAGGTAGAAACGGGCTCAAGGTTGGAGCCATTCACACCACAAACTGCATTAGGGACCCTCCCTATAGAGAGAGAGAGAAGAAAATTGCCTAGAATGAAGATAGAGTGAGGTGGTAATGGTGGCGTTACAAGGAGGGGTAGGGGTGGCTTCATTCAGCAGAACGAGGGGAGTCTTGGCCAGGGATCAGTCAGTCAGCCAGGAGGACGGGTGTTGGACGGGACACAAAAGGGAGCACGGGGAGATGGGTAAAAGATGGGAGGCAGGGACAAGCAGAGAGAGACAGATGGATCGGGTGTGATGGAGGCAGCAGGGTATCGACAGGGGAGGAATTGTGTTGCAGGAGCTTACATGCAGATATATGTTTCCATCATGCAAACAGATCGAGGCGACAGAGGGAGAGAAAAAGTGGAGAAAGGAGATTGGTGGGTATAACATGATATATTCCAGAAATGGCAAGGGGGTTATTGAAGGTTTAGAGGGTCAGCTATAAATAGTAAAACCTGAGGGGATGTTTATCCACGGTGCCGTGCCCATTTTAAAAATGTTTGTTTGCCTGGCCTGTGGTACTGCTGGTTGCAGTCTTATTTCTGAAAACGTTAAAGTAACCTGTGGTAATTGAGCCGTGTTAAAGAAAAACCAGCTGGAGGACTCAGTGTACAGAAAGCTGAAGTTGTGCCACCCCTGCTGCACACGCTTTTTTTTATTCAAAGCTTGACTCGGTACACAACAACCCGGAGTTGAGAATCTGTCCTAGCTTTCCTTTTTGTGAACAAGCAAAACACATGAGCCAACAAAACACATGCCAACTGCGAGGCTGATAAGACAAACAGTTTGGGGTGTAACTGTGTATGAGGGAGGCACAAACAGACAAAAACTTTCTGGAATGATTAGATGGAAAAGTGTAGAACAGTGAGGTTGTATATTGTGAGGTCAGCCGGAGTGCCTGATGCTGAAATAAAGGGGAGGC
The DNA here is from genome assembly GCA_016785235.1 of Pseudorhombus dupliciocellatus. Lineage (NCBI taxonomy): Eukaryota > Metazoa > Chordata > Actinopteri > Pleuronectiformes > Paralichthyidae > Pseudorhombus > Pseudorhombus dupliciocellatus. The sequence goes on from JAFBJW010000073.1 coordinate 1,549,294, forward strand.
AAGCTCTGTGTGGTGTCTTTGGTATTATTTATATAAATCGTGTACAGCTGGATATGATTGTCCAGACTATGTCCTGGGATGTTGTTGAGACTCACATTCAGGAGGGACTGCTATCTTAAAGGGGGAAGTGGATGTAGAATAAGGAATAGCTGTGTGATACACACTTTCCCTGAAAACCTCCTCCATCTTTTTTATGTTTCCAAATGTTGTTTACTTAGCCGTTATTGCTTCCTTGTGCGACTCTCAAAGGAAGGACTGTAAAAAGCATCGGGGGGGGGGGGGGGGGCCTGAGGGGGCTTCCCTGAGCCGAGAACTTAGCATCCGTTTTCAAGCAAGTGTTACATTAGCGAACATCAGGCTGAGTTAAGAAATTTACAGAGGGGACTATAAGTGAAAGCCACAAGCCCGAAGCCACAGTGGGAAAGTTCAAAGATGAAAACAAAAACACAGTCTATATCCACCCCTCCTTCAAATGCAGACAGCTCAGAGTGTCTTCTCCTGACCCTTGCCGAAATTTAGCCAAATAGTCATATTAACTACTAGTAAAAAACGTTTTGACAATATGACCACTCACAGTTCCCAAGCTAGAAGGAAGAAAATATTTATAATTTCGTCTGCCACATATAACAGCGTGTTTTTATTTCAGCAGCATTTGTTGCTATGACTCATGTGTATTGTAAATCAAAGTGCTCTCTCAACTAAAGTCACATTGATATGACAGCAACAGAGCATCTTCTGCAATGCAACCTCCTTTTCAAGTGGGGTAAAGCCACAAGCCCGAAGCAGTGGGAAAGTTCAAAGATGAAAACAAAAACACAGTCTATATCCACCCCTCCTTCAAATGCAGACAGCTCAGAGTGTCTTCTCCTGACCCTTGCCGAAATTTAGCCAAATAGTCATATTAACTACTAGTAAAAAACGTTTTGACAATATGACCACTCACAGTTCCCAAGCTAGAAGGAAGAAAATATTTATAATTTCGTCTGCCACATATAACAGCGTGTTTTTATTTCAGCAGCATTTGTTGCTATGACTCATGTGTATTGTAAATCAAAGTGCTCTCTCAACTAAAGTCACATTGACATGACAGCAACAGAGCATCTTCTGCAATGCAACCTCCTTTTCAAGTGGGGTGTAAATTAATGAGGGCTGTGATTTGATTGCAAAAAAGGGAGCGTGACTTTGCAAACATGGGAGCCACAAGTATTTTTATTTTTAGCTGTCACCACCCACTGTTCATTCACAAGAGTGAATGAGGGACCAGATAGGAGTGAAGACAATTGATTAATTTAGTCTAACAGTGGACATTCAGTTATTAACTGTACAATTTCGTGATCACCACGCATACTGCTCAATCTAGGCATCAAGTCCTTTTTAAAATACTCAAAGAATAAGAAGCAGCTGAGCTCAGCCAATTATCTGCAATGATTCAAAACAAGGCCTTTAAATGTGTCAGAGAAACATTTACTGCCTCCCCCGTCACACAAGTAGATCAAGAGCAGAGTTATTACTGCATGCGGGTCAATAAAATAAGCGCATCATTCATATAATAATCCTAACTTGTCAAAGCCAATAGTTTGTTAATGGCAGGCATCATTTTATTCTGAAAAACCTGTCAGCAGCAGCAGCAGCAGCAACATAAACACACGGCTCTGTGTACATGTCCCATCCAAACATGATACATCTGTAGACCAAGGCAACCGTTTCCATTGATAACAGAGAGTAGTTACATGATGATGATAATTGCAGCTTTACACACAAGTAACCAACAAGCATTAGTGGTTGGGTAAATGCATTTTCTACATCAGTATGGATGTGTTGTTGCTGGCTAAGATTATTGTTGACCTTTTTTGTTTTTTGAAAGCCAGTAACATGACAATGGTTTGTGGCACTGAAACATTACGATCGCATCCAAAAGAAAATCTGTCATTTAAAAAGGTCAGTTCAGTGTTATGGCTGCAGAGGTCAGACTGAGTGATTCTGTAAATTGGTTGAGTGCTTTATTGGCTGTTGTGGGGCAGAATCTCCTTCAACACCACTCATATTCTGCACTGTGCGAAATATTTGGAAGCTTTCCTGTACTCATGCAGCACAGGGTCGGACTGGTGGTCAATGTGTCCACACCCAATTCTTTGGAATTCGTGATTTGTTTTAATTTTGAACTGTTGAGCTTTTTAAACAAGCGCCAGCTTTTCCAATTAAAAAAAAAAACTCATTACTGGCAAAAAATAACAGCTGAGACATTATTCAGAAATATTCCTAGTTGAGCTGTGAGTTTGTCATTCACATAGGCAGTATGGCTCGTGAGGTCTGAGACCATGTGCAATTTAGCATGACGACAATTTCATACTTCCAGCCCCATCTCGCTGTCTGCCAGTCTGGAGGGTTTGCCCGGAAAGCTCTCAGCACATTCTGCTTCTGGTGCTTTCACAGGCACAAGTGGTTAGTGGGAAAACAGTCCTGGCACGTCTGTCTGTTAAAATGTTTTTCAATCCCCCATTTTTTCTAGTTTTCTACCAGATCTTTGCATTATTGTGCAAGTTTCTCGGACTCACTCATTCTTAACTGAATCTGAATCTGATGAATTGCCTTGGGAACAAATTAGATTGCGAGACAGATTTTTAATCACACAAGTTTTGTTTATTTGGTTTTAGAAATCAGGCTTTAATTATATATATTTTTATTGAACAGGTTTTTTCACATCATTGATGTATCTGTAGTGACCAAGCTCTAGGACCAAGCTCTTAAACCACCAGGTTTCATTTTGAATGTGTGGGGGAAGCTGCAGAGGTAAAGAGGTTACATCTTGTTTTAGGGGGAGCAGGAACAAAAAGGATGTGCTCCTCACAGTATCTGGGAGGGATGTTTGCATCCTTTGTGCTGTACCTCAGAAGATCCTCTGGTGCTGAGCCTTGAAACATTTAATCCTGGTTTGGTATGATTGGATAATCATAATTGCATGGCTCTATAGGCTGTTTTGTGATAAATACCTTGAAATGAATGTAGTCTACTCCGTGCTGTCTTTTATGTCTCATTACTCCCCATCACGCTCTCCTCAACAATATAACCAACTGATTTTTAATTAAACTGGGTCATCAGCAGTGTGAGAAAGTACCCTCTGATGATCAGCCGGTCCCATGCCATATGCGAATAAGCCTCACATTCCGAAGAACTTAATATCTCACAATTGTCCATCCCATAATAGATAAATAGGCTAAATGAAAATTAACACTGAGGAGGTAGAAGCGGCCTGTTTGCTATCAGTGTAGTGAACAATCGTTTCTGACTTATCCAGGTCATTATAAACAAATGCCATTAAACATCAAATGTGTTTCCCCCCTCATCAGATCCCGCTCAGCAAATTAAGTTGGGTTTAATTTTTCCATGTAACAATGCTCATCATAATCAATGTGTAATGTGAGGTCATGGTAGAACCAGAGGAACTGTCTGTCTAAATCCTCCAGTTAGGTTACTTTGCTGAAAACAAGCCACAGTGGGGTTTTCTTTCATTTTAAAGTAGAGGAATTACATGTATTTGCTAACTGCTGGTGTTCTGCAATTCGGCAAGTATTAAGGAGCACTTTAGAGCTAATGGATACTGCAGTACTGCATTTTTCATACACACATTAAAACTTTGAAATCTCTAAGGCCAAAGCCTAGCTCCAGAATTAGAGGCTATTCCACAGCATGTCAAAAGTCCTCCCTTTTTATTTGTCTTGTCTTCACATTTTTCTAATAAACATCTTAAACTGATGACATTATTTGGGAATCTGAGATGAATCCTGACAGTCAGTGTCAGGTTGTCTGGCCAGAGGGCCCTCACACCCTGCTGGGCTCAGTGAATGGACAATCGAACGTAGTGCTCGCTTGTCCTCACACATTCTATTCACACTCAAGCCCCCACGCACAAGCACACACACTCACACAAGAAAAACAGAATGGAGAGAAGAACCAACACCTAACCCTGCAAATAACGGTAGAGTCCACAATTTGTGGATCCATGTATGAGCTGTGTAACCCTGAGCAGTCCAGAAATTATTATAATTAATGATCACAAAAAAATTTAATTACAATAACATCTCACTGGAAACCCGCACACAAAGGAAGGAACACACACAAACGCACACCTAGGTGCTTTGCGTAAGTCCCCGTTCCTCTCTCCTCCTACTCAAGGAGGTGAGTCAAGCTTGGGCTTCTGTTACTGTTCAACAGTCCAGAAATACTTCAGTGCTGACGGCATTTTATACTCCATGCTTGTGTTTTTCTTGCCATATCAAGAGAATGTACAGGGGAATAGTAATAAGGGTTAGTTGCTTCTATGTAAAGCAGAAATATATTTGAATTTGAAATTAGCTCAACAAATAAAGTGTGACTTGACAGGACTTGACAAGTGCGTGAAAAGTTGGTGGACCGTCCTGCCTTCAACCCACGGCTCCCCACCGGCAGAAATTTCCGAGCTGTCGCTATAACAATGCGAGGAAGGTCACGCTTTATACTGTTACCTGTCAGCCAGCCAGTACAGCATCGCCCCAGAAGAAATTTAATTAGCTTGAAACGGCAGCAGGAGGAGAAGCGACATTAAAGGAATTGAACGATAACCAGCTTTTAATCCCGTCCTGGCGTGAGAATAGAAGGAAAGAGTAGAAATCGTTCCCTATCGAACAGTCGTGACTTTGATGGAGGTGGAATTTCTTTTAAGGTGGTATGCGCTGTAATTAGTAATGTCCATGTGTTTACAAGATAAATAAACCACCCTCACTTCCTTTGATGTGTCATGGAACCTTCCTTTAAAAAAAAAAAGAAAGAAAAAAAGACTGGGCTGGCTGAGGCAGCTATTTATACTGCGTCTTACAGGAGCCCAGCAGGAAAAGCTCTTAGTGTTGGTTCCAGCATTGTGGGTTGCAAATGTATCCCTGTCTCAGACTCTTTTATGATCCAATCAGAGTCTAAAAGGATTCTTGGACACTTGTATACTGCAGCACACAATTTGAGTAGAATTTCAGGGCATTCATTGGGACACAAAACAAAAGAGATTGTTTACTGTCTCTTCGCATTCCCAGCAAGGTTTGTACGGCACTTTTTTTTTTTTTTGCTGCATTCTGCCTGCATTTACAAACAGTGACAGCAAGCTGAGGGAGAAACACAAAACCTGCAACGTTCTTGTTCTTTGGTGAACCCTTAACCCTTCAGATCATAGCCAGCCTTCTTTCCTTTTCATGAAGATTTCATGACTGTGTATTTGACCTTCCAGTTCTGTTTAAATTCCAGTGTGTCCTTCCCTGTCATAATTATTGATTATAATACAGATATATATTTTTAAATCCAATCAATAAATGTGCCTCATACACAAAAATGAAGAACAGCTCTGTCCAGAGAAGGCTGCTCCCTCTCTCTCTCTCTCTCTTGCATAGCATTTGCCTCGTTGCCCTTTGATATTCTGATAAACATGTGAGCTGGATGCAGTTTTCTGACATTTGATTATGCACTTTCTGATGTTGGCATTTTCAAACATTCTCAACTCAAATCTCTGACTTTTATTTATTTAATTTTTTATTTTTTTTTTGAAAGTGAAGCAGTTCATGGTTTATTAATTCATCTACAAGAGGAAGTAACACTGCTAATTTCAGTACTACAAAAACCGCATCACCCACTCAGCCTATCCCCATCTTCCCTATGTCTCTCTGCCTCTCGCTATCAGAAGAAACACAAAATAGTTCTGTTTTCCCTCCTGTTTATCTGTGTAGCCATTCAGCACTCCTCTTCTTCTAAAATATTCCCTCTGAAGCACTTAGCCTAATTAGAGATCATTTATTCCCAGAACTAATCAGTCCAAGTGTTTTTGTGTCTTCTAAAATAATAACATGAGAGAAAGCTGTTGCGCTAAGTAAGGGTTCAACAGCCCACGCCGCTCACTTAATTTGACTGGCGTGTTTTCCTTTGGTGTGTGTGTGTGTGTGTGTGTGTGTGTGTGCGTGTTTGGTGGGTTGCTCTTACGCAAACCATACATTGCCTAATTTCATTAGAGGCTTGGATGTAATTATTTATCAAAGGGAAGGCACATCTCAGGATTTCTTTGATAATCTGTCTTCATCAGTGTTTGGTTGTTTAAAAGCACAATCTCCCACTCTTGATTAGCTACTGTCAGAAATTGGAGGCAAGAGAACTGATACCAGTTATTAAGGTTTTAATCAAGATACACTAATCAGTTTGCCAAAACAAAATCCAAGCCAGAGCAAGAGAGGAGACAATACATTCAATCAATGTAGTGTGCAACTTACACTAATCTAATGAACAATTTGCTAAAAATTGATTTTGTTTTGAGTTTTTACTGAAACGTCATATTAATATAATAATAAATAAGTGTCATATTCTCCCAAGACTTTGAAATGGGAAGAATTATGTAAAAGTAAAAATTCTTCTGACTTTTTTGTATTTTCACATTGATGGTTGTAATTGGTTTAAGTGCAAAATACACACAGAGTAGTATGATGGAAAACAATGTGCAAATGAATGTTGCATTACTGTAGGTCACTGAATTCGTTTCTGAAATGGCAACCGGTACAGTCTCTCGAGGGACTTGTTGTGAGTAGTGGGCCACGTTTACCCAGTAACCCTGATCTTCCAGTGTAGATTAAGAAATACAGTTACCCATCAACACGCCAACCAGAGCCCATTTGTTCCCCACAGAAAATATCGATTGTTTTTGTCTGTGGTTAATTCTAACTGGGATGCAGCCAGCATTGAGAACTGCATCTGTGTGACAGGCCAAAAGCTTTTTCCTGGTGAACACTCATCGCTCCTCTTATCCCATCCTACTTTAAAATACTCACCCTGAGGTTCATTCAGTGGAAACTGCCCTTTTTGCAGCCCTCTGACCTGGAGAACCTGGTCGCCTTGATCTAAAGGCCAGCGCTTTGCTAAAGACAATTTTTTATTTTTATTCTCTAATACATTATTCTTGAAACTTTAATATTTTTAGAAAGCAGAAGTCAGCACAAAAGACTTTCACTTTTCAATTTATGACACAATATCACAATTTGTGCTCTCGATATGACGAGAATAGAGTTTCCATCACAAACTCAAACGCCACTCCTCAGTGCTAATGTGACTGCCAATTGTGTGCACCTCTCCAGCCCATCTTGGCCTCTCTTCAAACGACCTTGCCAAGAGGACTTCTCCTCTTTTACCCTCAGCGGCGTGTGGCTAGCTCAGCGCTGTCTCTCTCCACACCTTGTCCCCATTGTTGCTGATCTTATCTCTCAGCCTATCAGAGGACTAATGACCCTGGCAATCGTTGCTGACCTGTCGGGGGAAGTGCAGCTGCCAAAGAGAAGGAAGGAGAGTCCATTAAAAGATTAATGCAAGGAAGTGGACACTGTCCTCCTGGACCTGTGGAGCAGGACAGCAGGAAAGGGGAATTTGATTTATTGCCATTCCCCCTCCTCACTTGCTGAATAGGCAGAGAAGGATGAGTGAGGTGAAGTGGCTTGCTTTGTCAAGGAAAACTGACTGCAGTGTTTGCTTTGTATTTGAATCACAAAAATAAATAAATAACCAGAATATATTATGTTATGATAGTTTTAAAGGTGTTAATCGGAATAGATTAAATGTTTAGCAGCCATTACTCAGCTTCTAAACAATCATCATGCATTCTATTTCTTGCAAACATGTTTAACACACACATATACAGGATCAAAGCACACAGGTCCTGCAACCTTTGGATCGTTCAGGACTCGTGCATATAATAAAAGCTGTCTCTGGCATCCACTAGTTCTCATTTTAATCACAATCAAGTTGACATCCTCGATAGAGAAAACCAGCCTCTGAAGACAGGCATCCAGAATGAGGGTAATCCACTTCACATCCCTCCTCCCTCATCCTCCACCTCCAGTTGATCGTATCCAGGTTAAATGTTAATTGGACAAAATCCCAGACCTCCTTTCTTTTAACGGCCGCACTTCTCATTTTCTCTCTCACCGCCGCGATCGTTACAGAGTTTTAGGAGAGATAAATGCGAACACTTTTGCAAACACAACCCAGCTCAGTGGGGGGAAGACTTACTGTCCACTCTTGCACAATGGATCATAATGGGATTTCATACCATTTGCAGTGTTTGCACCATGAGGCAGTGATGACTTTGCATCTCACCATGACTCAAATGAACCAGTCAGATGTCAAATAACAATAAATGGGCTGCTGAAGCAGAGTGCTCCACAGCAATGGCAGAATTTGAACCTGCTGGAAAATTAAAATATTAACACATAAATTAGTGTTCAACGTGTGGTCAGATAGTGTGTACACATTACAAAACCAGAAATTATACTTTCCCTTTCTCATTGGAGCAGGGGAAATAAGGAAGAACTGAATGGAATTTTATTTAAAATTGACTTACCACTGTAGAGAGGGTCTCTACAGGGTCAGAAAAAATATGCTTACCTGAATTTAATCTTTAGATACTTTTGAACTTTAACAATATTAATTTGATGAATTTATTAAAACACAAATGTTGGTTTCCCTTCATGCTTTGTACCAAAGCCACAAAGCCTGAAAGGGAGTAATGGTGCCAACAGTAATGAAAAAAAGAAAAAAAAAACCCACTGATCTCAAAATAAAATATTAAACATAATACTTTGCATAATGGATTTTTAATTTAGAGAGTCCTAACTACAGTTTGTATCATTAGAAAATACATTAAATGCAAGCAGTTCAAATAAAACAGTAATTATTCTTGATGTCAATCACAAAGCGTAGTCATAACGTCTCAGGGAATATAATCGTTTCAGATTAGTCAGCTTTAAAGTCTCTAAATTGACTCTCAACCCTTGCAGAGACCTAATGGCGAAATAAACACCGCTCAGATACAAACAACCAGAAGACCCAGATGTTTCACATCACATCAAGTGTGACAGTTTGAGACTGATGCAGAACGACACAACGATTTCAAATGCACATTGCTTACTTTCACTTTCTCTGCCCCAAGAGAGTCAGACTTCAGATAATATTCCAACAGAGACCGAGGGGTCAACTCATTACACCAGCACAGATGTCACCTCCCTTTGTCTTTCATCTCAAATATGCTGACAGATTGCACAACCATCACCTCAGGAAATGAAGTCAGGTGTGAGGAAATTATACAAGGAAAAAGACAATTAGGTACTTCTTAAGTAGTTTGTGTAATGAAGACATGTTTGTTCACATCTTTCAATTAACTCTGCTCCTCCAACTACCATAGGTCAGAGGGTAGACTAGTGGACCACATATTCTTCCATAATCTTCCTCTGTTGTTCACTCTGGGTGTGTTCTTTGGTCTTTAAAGCTTTAAAGCTTTTTTGATCCACCCAGCCACACAGGAGAGTAATGGCTGTCAGACAAAATGTGATTTGACTTCAGACAATGTGAAGTCTAAAATAAATCTTTGGAATCAGGTCAAAATGACAGATGTAGCTCAAGACTTAGATCTGCATGCTCACTGTGGCAGCTTTTCAACCACCCATAACCTAATATTCCAGCCCCCAAAAAAATCTATTCTACAGAGTACAAAAGACTCACAGGATAGAAAATAAACATGAAACTGAACAAAAGCTGATGGGTTGAATTGGGTTTAAATGATGGATTTTTCTAATTGCATCAACTTTGCACAACAGCAAACTGTTCTGTGTTTAAGAGTCTGTTTTCAGATTGTGTTTTCTGAGTGTCCCCCTGGCCCTTGTTCGCAGATGAGATGTGGTAGTTCATGCTGACATGTGCTTTTTCAGTATTTCTTTGGATGCTATAAAAACAGGGTGGTATATCATGATTGATAGAAAAGACTGGCTAATGATTTTTTTTAATTTTTTTTTATAGAACCATTATTTTAAAAGGCCATTCTGACGATGTACCACTGTGCTCTCATTTATTTCGGGGACTCACCTGAGATAGTGTAGTAGTAAGTGGTCAAGGCTAATGCAGCAGAAGCTGAGTTTTAGCACTGTCAAACTCAAAAACTGTCAAACTGGTTGGAATGGTTAGCAGGCAGGGGGAAAAAAACCCCACTGAGGGGTCAGGGATTCAGTCGTTCTGGAGTATGGTCAAAAGCACTAAAAGGTTTATGCTTTAACAGGATTGTCAGGCAGGATACCTCAAGCTGCACTGGCTCATGTTGCTCGGAGCATAATGATTGGTCGGTGTGGTATTTTATATGCAGCATGGGTAATTAAATCGGTGGATACTGTTCCGGAATCGATAACAGCCCAGTGACATAAAATATTACCACCAAACCACTCTCTCACTTTCTCTCTTTCTCTCTGGGTATGTGTGTGTTCATGAAAGTGTGTATTGGGCAGAGAGAGAGGGAGAAAGGGGGAGCAAGGGTAAGGGAAGGGAAAATGAGAGCCAGGGAGCAAGGGACGGAGTGGGCTGCACAAATTGCGAGCTAAATTTTTATTATGACAGATGAGATGGGTTATTGGAATCCAGGCAGGGCTCTTTGACTGTAGATGCCATTACAGGACACGGCCGCTCTAAATCTGGGTCACCTATCGACTTAACCTCACGTTGGGCATCAGCAGGGCCTCACTGCTGTGTAATTATGCCTGGAATAAATAGGGCACTGGCTCGTGGCACTACACCACATAGCGGCGGGTTTATTGGACGGCATGGAATTCATTTGTTCTCCTCTGTTCTTTCCTAATCCCTCTTCTCAACCTCTATTAACTCCCTACATTTTTCATTTCTCCCTCTGAGCCCCCTTTCTACCCTTTGGTTTTCATGCCATCATTGTTTCTGTCCATTTTTTTGTGCCCCGTTTTATCTTATTCCCTCCTGTCCTTGAGCAGAAAGGATGCTGGGGCAGGACGGGGACACCATTAAGAAAGTTGTTAGCAAAACACTGTATGAAGTGTTACACAGGGGTAAATTAAAGGCAATCTGCGGAAATACTGTATAAATTCAACTACCACAGGCCAATCAGTGAGAATAATAAATATTATTCTCACAGCCTCCTTATCATCTAGTCTATTGTTGTTCAGGGTTTTGAAGAATATCTTGGGAGGCCATTTGGCTCCATAACGCCTGTTCAAACCAGATCTGAGTACAGCACATTACTGCTACTGAAATCATGCTGCTGGCGCTTAGGCCACACAGCAACTCAAAGAAACTAAAGGCCCCCTGAGCTCCTCCCAGGGTGTATGTGTATGTGTGTGTGTGTGTGTGTGTTGCTGTGAGGTGACCGGCTCAGTAATTGGTCCTCCAGGCTTTTTACCTGCCGGTGATGACTGGCCATGTCAATGCCTCTTTCTTTTTTTTTTTCCCTCCCTCCAACTCCATTTTACCTCATTGGCCACTTTCCGTGTATTTCCCATTCTTCTATAACATGGATCTATACCGCATGTGTAGCGAAAATCTTCTGCCATTTATTTATAAGCCAGAAATTTGTTCATAGGCGCCTGCAAGCTATTTCCATGCACATCACAAAGAGAACAGACGCTTGTCCCTTTCGCCTTCATTAGAATGAATTCTGCACAACTCTGCTTTCATTAAAAACAACAGGGGTTCCAGTCCCAGCTTCTACATTCATTGTTTTTAATCTTTTCTAATTAATTTGAAGAGGTCCTGATTAAAATAATGGAACTGTCGGGATATACATTGTTTTAAGCTCATATGAATTCAGTGCTGCTGTTTGAACAGTGCATAAAAGGTCTTTTCAATAATTAAATACTTTTGAGCCGCTCTGTCTATGCATGCACATGTTTTTAAAAATGAGTCAAATCCTTTCAAATTATTATTCAGAGCCGTTTGAGAGGATTATGTTTGACTTGTTCAACATTTGTGGTTTTACTTAAGTCGACGAATTTTCTTTGTAGAAACATAAAGTTTGGTAAATTCCATATGAAATATATCTGTCTGTTTATAGACCACATGTCTCGAAACCCATTCATCTTCTCAATCAGCATGTTTATTGTTAAGGGTCCAAGTGCTGAATGAGGTTTAATTGCGACACCCCATTCATTTAATATTAATGAATATATCAACATGATGTCTTCATAAGCACTTCGATTGTCTTTGTGGACAGACACTAGCTCATCGACAAAAGTTGTGGAAAAACAACAAAGTCATCTCTCCAAAGCACAGATGCCTCTCAGTTATTCAGTTACTTGCAGTTATATTGTGAAAAGAATCGAGGCACAGACTTTCTCGACATGCAGCATCTTGCAGTGATGAGTATAATAGATTTTCTCTTTAGAAGTGAGAAGGGAATGTCACATGGTGGAGCATTCTTTTCACTCCAGTGTTCACATATCAGTGAAAGAATACAGCACACGTGATTCATAATACCTCCTGAAATGATTGCTTTTTTAAAATGTTTCCCTATGGTGAACATGATTGCCTGACTTTTCTTCCAGCACCACCACAAGGGGGACAGTTTTTTTCTCCCTTGAGGATGAATTTGTTTTCTTTATGGTCCCATTTAAAGTAAAATAGATGGTAATTATATTGCATTGTGTGATTAAAGTCGCCTGCCGTCCAATAACTGGCAGTCAAGATACTTACCAGGGCACAGAACAAAACGCCAAACTCAGTGGATGACAGCACCGCAGGTTGCTACTTGGCATGCAAGCATTGTCATTTTATATGGTAACTTGTTCGCATTGGCATTTAGCTCAAAGACACTATGGGGTTTTGGCGTATGAGAACACGCTCATTGTCACTGTTGTAATTGTTCTTGGAACATTTGAGGAGGCACTGTGACATTGCACTCTTTCACAATTATAATAAGATTTCATTACAGGTAGTTAAATGTGAATGGCGTTTATATTCTTGTTAGAATTGTAATGTGAAAAAAAATCCTCTGTAGTTTCTACCACTTTATTTATTTATTTTTTGCATTACCCTTTTTAAGCATTAATGCATCAGCGTCTTTACTGTCTGGATTTCTCTTCCGGCGCTCTCTACCCTCTAAACAGGTTGTTCTGGTCTGCTCTTCTCTGTCTGACAGGCGAGCAGCTAAAAGCTGATTTTGGGTACAGAGAGTCAGAACACATGGAACCTGTGGAAGGAACTCTGAGTGCTCATCTCAGGCTGACAGCAGGCAGTCCCTCAAGCATTACCGTAGTTGGCCGTGACTGATTTCTCAGAGGCAGCCAGAGCCACGGGAGGCTAAATGTTCTGCTTTGGCTCGTCCGTTTTGATTTGCTCTAAATGTATGGCTGTTTGACGTTATGTCTTCTGGTTGGGGCTGCCTTCTGTGCACGATGTTTGCAGGAGTTGTTTATAGCAGGAAAGGACAGATAGAGCCAGGGCAGCACAGGTGAGTGGGCTGTATGTTGGAAAATATTTTTAGATCTGCACTTTTAGATGACCTTTCTCTTTTTTGTTTTGTTTTTTTCCCCACTCCAATGAGGCATGTTCCGTACATTGACAATGCCCTGAGTGCTCTAACCTGAAACCTCAAGTGGATTTACATTTTTAAAATACTGATGATATGTCCATCCTCTAAAAGCACATGAAGTGTTTATCCGTATGCAGTTGTCAGGTGTTTAACAGATGGTGGACAGGGGGGCATGATGATTCATGTGGGAAGCAGCTGCACAAATCAGCTTCAATATACTGAAAGTACTTATGATATCATTCTGGTCAAAAACACATATATACATTTGATTTCCTTTATTAGCAAAGGATCTATAACCTGCACAGTGTGTTTTGTGTTTGAACCTAAGAGAGGTTGGTCAAATCGAGCTTTTATTTACTCTCTTATCAATCTGAGTTATAGATGGATGTTTGCAGTGATGGTCTGCCAATAAGGGTATAGACATAAAGCCTCAGAGAAAGAAAAGCTAGTGCTGGAGAGCCTTGTGTTGTGCGTACACTGCCGAACAGTTGCCAAGGCGACGTTATCAGCCATTATCCATCATTGGAGGCAACAAATCCAGGCTCTGCTATTTATTCTGTTGTTTTCTCAGAAATGGAGGTGACAGAGTGATGGTGGAGAGAGTACATTATTGATCAACATAAGACCTGACTTGTCCCCCTGTTTGTGTTGCGACGATAGTCCCACAGGCCTTCCAATGAGCAGAGCAGTGGGCTATCTTGTTCAACAGTGGTTTATGGCGCCTGTCATAGGGATGTGAAGCATGTAGCACACAGAAGCCGCGGCAATAGACTCCCCAGGGAGGGAGGAGATGTGGGGGCGGGTTCAGGGGTTGGAGGCTCTGAGCACAACAACCTAGGGCTAAAGCTCCTGGGTGGAAGGAAGGGAATAGTGGTGTTTGTGCAGGTTGCACTGTTTGTGTGTGGAGTCAATATAGTGCCTCCACATATACGTGCTTCAAACAGAAAAGAAAAGGAAAAGGGCAATTGATGGAAACTTTCATCTCTGGCTGAAATCTGTAGAACAAGTACAGTTTGATTGTTGGGCTGCATGATGTGTAGTCTCTTAATGATGAACACAGGCACTGGACCGTCATTGGGCTCAATGCAATATTGTCCTGTTAAAAAATAAATAAATTACTTGATAAAAATACCAAAAACAATTGGAAGTTCACCACACAAGTTCAGCAAGCTAGGCTAATTAGCCACACAAACTCCCCCGTCACACATGCACATTAAAAGCCACTCAGAACTCCAATCATAATAACAGCAGTGCGACACTATGGCCACCGTGGAGATGGCTTTCCTCCATTGGGAGAGATATATGGAAGATTCAAAGCCAAAGCTCTTAATAAAAATCATCTATTTTTGTCAGAGCTGGCCAGGGAGAAAATTTGCTGCAGTATCAATAGACTGGCTTTTTTTTTTCATTTATTTATCTCATCCTACCTCCAACTCCTCGTCTTTCGATCTTTTCCTCTTTCTTTCTGGGCAGCAGCATACATCAGCAGAGAGGGAGGGAGTGCATCACCTCGACTGTCGCTGATATTTTCTAAATCATTTTGTCTATTTCTGAAGGCTGACCTCTGGGCTGTACATTTTTGGGCTATCAGAGGGGCGCTGAAAGTCACACCTATCATGGGGTAAGGGATGAATACCAGGCCGCCATTTATTTCTCCATTCCACCCTGATGGGAGTATGTAGGTTTGATTGAATTCTCCCCCTTCTTCCTCCTCTTGAGCATTAAGGCCGACTGTGGGAGAAGCGGGTCGACGATACAAAGCTGTGCCATGCGCTGCTCAAACTAGATTATTGTTATTTCTTCACATCCTGGATAGAGGTTTATAGTCAATATGCTGCTTTATGAAGAAAAATGTTGCAGCAGCAGCAGCAGTAGAGCTGCCCCCACATTTTCAAATAATGCACCACTGTTCTTGATGGCTTGTGAATCAATTCTTGTAAATGTGGAGTAGTCTGTGCTGAGGACACCGTGGGGGTAAATATGATAAGAGAATGCGTAAACACATCAGTCATACTGGTATTGCAGAGGTTGCTGATATACTCCTGTAGGTGGGATTGTCATGCCTGGGGATGATGGTGCAACTCCTCTCCATGAGAGCATGAAACAGGATTACGAGCACATCAACAAACATGCAGTTCTTTCAGGACTATTTGTCGACATAACGCTGTTGCTGACTTTAACCTTTTGGTGTTTATTTCTCTTAATATAAAACTTTAATACTAAATTCATATGTATGGACAACAGCTGTCAGTTGACATAAAAATAGTTTGTCACAGTTACACTTGCAAGTGTTGCATTTCCACACTGTGATTAGTGTGATGTCACCTATTTCCTGGTGTCGCCAGAGGAACGTTTCACCAGGAGGATGTCATATAGCATCTTATCACCGGAGCAGAACTGTCTGCAGCTGTTTAAAGGGAGCGTGTCACATGCGTGGAAGTGGCTCCTCCACATGACTGGCAGCTTTTCCTCATTCAGCCTGACTGTTTGGATCTGTGCTCACCCAAAAGGTTCCAGTAGTTTGAGGGAGGACGATGCCGTGGAAGGGAATGCACAGAGGAAGGCGATTGGGCTCCGCCGCCCGCCCGCAAGCCGACTGGCTGCTGCAGATTTGTTCCCGACGCTTGGCTACCCACCGCTTGTCTGCCAGCTCCCATCACGCCACATGCCCCTGCAGCTGTAGCTGTGGGCACACCTTGTCACCAGCAGGAGCGTGATAATACGCCTGTGAGTTAAGTGCACAGGCTGTCACATCCTGAACAACAGCACCTCGTTTCACACTTTAAAACACTTTTTCCTCTACACCTGTCATATCGCATACCCGCGGCCTCACACTGCACAGTCTTAGCCCTGATTCTTCCACTCAACAACACTTTTTGGAAATGGCTAAGAAAAGCCTCAGATCAACACTCGAACAGCGTTGGCAACCGAGACGTGCGCTCGCCATTTGTGTTCAAAGGCCTGATCTAAGAGACTTGTTGGTGCGTTGCATCAGATGATTGTTGATGGATGATGGAACAATGTGCTTTTTGCAAGAGCATAGTCTTTCTTTTCTTTTTGCATAAATTTCCTCTAGAGTGAATGTGATGCGTCAAAGTCACCAAGCTCTTTTATCTGCAGACATCTTAACATTGAGAAAAACATCAGGTAGAATTTTAAATTATAAATTGCAGAAATAAATGATTAATAATAATATAAATTGCAGAACACTGTTAACATGTATTTTAAATATTAAACAAAACAAAGGGATTTAAGTAACAGCAGGCTTATTTGTCTTGACTCCTACATCAGGTCTGGACCAATAAAATCAATCCTACACACTTCGACGAACAAATCTGTGAAATGCATTTTTTCTAATTTGACCATGAAGACCCAACATAAAGTGAAGAAGTCAGCAAACGTATTGAATGCACTGTGGCACCAGCCTCCTCCTGTTTCAGCGTCACATCCTGACTGTAGGCTGCACAAAAATCCAATCGCTCACAGGTTGTTGTTGTGCACAGGGAATCCGTCTTGGATCTGTCCAAGTGAGCTGCAGGGAGAACATATGGCACGGGGGTGGCTCACCTTGATAAGCACAGGAGCCTTTCCTATGTTAACACAATTCAAATATGGATACACCAGACAAAAATGCATCTCCTCCCACCAGTCACATGTTTTTCAAAGGACCCCCTTCCTCCTTTCTTCTCTACCTCCCCCTCCTTCCCTCCTCCACTGCAACTCCTGCTCCATCCATCAGTGTTGCCAATTGCTTTTTTGCTTTTTTTTCTGCCTGCTTTTTAAATTAGTCTGTCTGCCCCCATCTTCGCTTCTCATGTTATTTTTATAGAAGGCTATCCAAAGTGGATTGCATGTTAATTCAAATGTGGGATCGCTGTCCCTCACATGAGATAGTGGCCAGAAAGCAATCGGAGCCCAGGAACATTGCAGCCATGTCTGCCAGACGAGCCCCAAATGTGTCTCCCGCTGAGATGAGTGACAGGAAAATGCAAATAATTTCTGTCTCGCTTAGCCAGCGTCTAGACGTGTGGCTCCTCATGACTTTGAAGCCACTGAGAACTTTTCAATAACAATATATTCGCAGGGTTGTTGTTTGAACAGTCTTTGATTTTTTTCCTTTTTTTTTAATCATAATATTTTTTTTATCATGGGTCACCAACTTCATTATAAAAGATGTCATTTGGTATGCATTAGAGTAAAAAAGTAAAAAAAAAAAAAAAAGATTAAAGAAGTGATTAATTTGGAAAGAGCCCACACAGCACGCAGTCGCACGTATATACGCGCGCACACACACACACACACACACACACACACACACACACTGTACACCCACTAAATAAAGCAAGCGCCATTCTCCGACTCCTTGACAAGAATCCACAAGCAGTGTGTGCTTTGCTCACACCCATATTGATGAACTTCTCCATCCAATATGTTGCTCCATTGATTCTTCATTATTCCAGTTCCCTGGATTATTTCAATGTGTCATGACGGCGAGATGTACACAATTAATTTGTGCTTTCTATTAAAACTGAGTCATTAAAAGCATGCTGCACAACAGTTTATAATTAAAATACCGGCACAAGCCTGGAGGTGAAAGTCTCATTAGTATCGGCGCAACATTCTGTTTATTTCCTTGACTAATTTAAACGGCAAGTGCAGTTCCTGTGATGATTAATGCGCGGCACATGCGACACGTGTTATAGGTTCAGAGATTGTGGCAATTATAAAAATGGGTTTAATTGCAATTGTGGCAAAAACATCAATGTCAGAAAAGTGTGTTGATGTAAGAAACTGTGAACGCTGCATATTTTACTCTATCGTGGTATCAGGTATGTAAATGATATTTAACATGGCTAAAAGTTTATTAAAAGCAATTCACAAACGTTAACCTGATGAAATTACTCTGCAATAGACGCTGCATTTTTTTCAATTACCTGAAAAAAACGTCATACTCTAGTAACTAGTAATTAGTGCCGTCATGCTGCATTGAGTCATACGTATGCTTTGTATCGTTGCTTTGTCTTATGTTTACAGGATTATTAATGGACTATTCTATTAGCAACTTATGTAACCTATAGTTATGTCCTTTCCAGAACAGGGACAACAGTGACAATAATTAGTCCTGTGTCAGAGGAAACACAAAACATTTTTTTGTGACGCTTTTCATTTGAACAGAGGAGAGCTCTTCCCACTGTTCATGCTCATGTTAGCATCTGGCAAGAACTGTTCAGGCGATAGCTCCCCACGAGTAATTAGCGTGTGCTTAATCATCAATGGCATTGACAGGTGAAGTCCAATTTGGACTGTGGCATGTCACCCCACTGATGTTCTCCTTTAGCCCGGAATTGTTCAAGTATCAGTCTTTTGTCAATATCTGTGCCGAGTGTCCAGAGTCACAGACATAGATCTATGCCACGATAATGAGACACAATTGATTAGGTTTGCCTCTCAAAAGAGCCCTTCACAGGGAAATTAAAATAACACGCAGTCAAAGCATACGGACATGATTAATGGTGTTTTGAGATTGCAATCTAGTGGTATTTACATAATCAGCAGGAGTGAATTAGTTAATACTATCACGACGATGTGTGTGTGTGTGTGAGTGAACAGAAGCCTCTTCTCTTACGTCAGTCTGATTAAGTTGTTTTGTCTGAAACTGTTGGTTTCTTCAAAGGCTGTGATGAAGTGATTGGATGGATTATGACGACAGCTGCTGCTGGAGAAAACATTGAGATCCATTATTGATATATATAGACCTCACGCTACACTTCTGCAGGCTCAGAGTGGAGGTATGCATGCTCTGTTTGGGAACACATGCACGTCCTCATTTTTCTCCCATGCATTTGGCCTGCTCACAGTTTAATCGGCCATCAAGTCTAATTTAATGAATTCTATGTGACAGAATATCATATAAGCTCTAATGTGGAACCTCTTCTTATCTAATCCTTACGCATTTCTTGAGAGCAAAAATAAATGCACAGACAGACTTGATCAGATCGAATGGACTTAAATAACTGAAATAACAAACACTAATCTATCTCTCTACCTAATCCCAGAATAAGTGAGGTCAGACTGTAGCCACAGTATTTCCCTGTAGGTGTTTGAAATGCTCCCAGCATAATGTTTACCAACAACCACCACTGACAGTTCATGCACATATTAAAAAGGGAAACATAAAATATATGCAACTGAACTGTGTGCAGCCATATTTTATTGCTTCTATTGAACTGTATGCAAACGATTGAACACCCCCTGTAGTGTGAACACACAGGCAAGCACACGCACACACACACACACACACATACTGCTGCTGCTGCTGCCTGTTTTCTGCTTGTTTCACCACAAAAAGGTCACAGTGTGATTTATGCACTTGTTTTGTGAGTTAAATGGGAGCTGTTTGAGCTCTGGGGCAACTGACCGATCAGAAAGTGAAATATGAAAATGAAATTCTGTTCCTGAATTGATTTACAAGGTTGAGCAGGTATTAAGCCATCCAGCTGAGACTAGCTGAATAAATGTGTGTATGTGTGGAGCCACGTTAGGATCAGGTCTCTATAGTATGAAGTGACCTAACACACTATTAAGCATCCAGTCATGTTTTATTCATGTGTTTGTGTTCTGCCTGGAAAAGTTGTGAGGTTTATGTATCCACAAATTTGTGTGGGTGTACTCACACTTTGCTCTATTTCTCCATCTGATGCAAGCATCCGTCTTGACACGACAGTGCCCTGCGTCAGAGACATGTTTTCTTTAGCATGGCAGCTCACAGGGGAAAGAGACAAATGGCTTTTGACTCCTTAATGGTTCTGGATGGCTCAGGATGACATTATTCCTGTTGACAAGTTGCTCCATATCTGCTGTAGTGAAATACCTATTGCATGCTCCCTCTCATGAAAATTTGAATTTCCTTCTCAATGATTGATTTAAAAAAATAAATTTCAGGGGTGGCCTACATTTAGAAAACAGGAGAAGTTTGCAATATTCCCCAGTGTTTTTTTTTTTTTTTTTTTTTTTTGTTTCCTTGCAAAACTTAAAACGTGAACAAAACAGTAGTTGAGTACATTTTGAAAACCGTCATAAAAAAACAAGGTGTTTTATTTACTCTGATTCCCGGGTGATCTGTGTGGAACTGAGATCCTTTTAGTGTCTTGTTAGATACATCAAGCGCACGTCAACTTTTCCTGAAGGAAATCTACATTCACATGAATGTCTGCCCCTCTGCAGTCTTATATGTTCTTCAGAATCCCCCATGAAGTTTCCTCTCTGGTTTATTGAGTGGGGACATCAGCTGAGAGTACATCAAATATATAATTCCAGAAGTTAATGATCGAGAATTGAATAAAACAAATGACTTCTGCACTCCAGAGCTTTTAATTGAGAGCATGAGGCAGTGCGTCTGAGATAACGCATTCACGCCAGAGGTAAATAGACTACCATGCGCAAGCTTGTTTAGCACGACAGCTGTGTTGGATACATTACTGCATTAAATCAAACTCAATTACTGCCAGCTCATTGCCCCTGTGCCCCGAGAGGTGTCTAATGCAAATGGGAACGCAATCCCTCAGTGAGGAATCTTACAGAGTTTGAATGGAGGACCAAGTTGTGGCCATGATGCGGTGAACTCCCACACAGAGATCAGCTTCTTGGACCTCTTTGCTCTCGGGTTTGCTTCAGTGTGCTGAGCACACTCCAGTGTGGCCTATAGTGCTGATGATGTTTGCCGCCGCTATTTTTTGTCACTTTGGAGGGTCAGCCAACATGCTGTGAAATCCAGCCCGGCACTAACATGCACTCCGTTACGCTGATGGGGGAGGCTTTTTGGGGACAGAGCTGCTGGGATTGGATCTGAGGAGCAACCTCTAAAATAGAACAATGTATGCATGTGTGTGTGGCTATATGAGACAGTGTGGTTGAGAAAGAAAGTGGGCCTGCACTGAGTGACAGATGAAGGGAAGGGAAAGGGACACAAAAATATTTAGAGGGAGCAAGTGCAACAAAACAAAGAGGGGCGCAGTGCATCTCTCTTAGTCGGGTTACACAGAGGGGAATGATAGCCTGTAATTTAATTTAATCCAAAACAAATGATTGTTTTATTTGTTGTAGTCTTTTGAGGGCCACAGACAGATGCTCTTGTACCACTTCATTTATTAATAGAGCAAAAAAAAAAAAAAATAGAGGGAAGGAGCAAAACACACACACTGCTTTGGGCCATGCCACCAGTCCTTTCCTTCGAGACACACTGGAGGTGTCTGTCAGGTCAAT
Source organism: Pseudorhombus dupliciocellatus (assembly GCA_016785235.1). Taxonomy (NCBI): domain Eukaryota; kingdom Metazoa; phylum Chordata; class Actinopteri; order Pleuronectiformes; family Paralichthyidae; genus Pseudorhombus; species Pseudorhombus dupliciocellatus. Next base: position 1,570,922 of record JAFBJW010000073.1, read on the forward strand.
TAGTAAGACTGTTCTTACATTTTCCACCTGACTTCCTTCATTAGTGTTTTTGTCTGTGGCTCTGAGCCTACTCTGTGTGTCAGCACGTCGAGCAAAGCGCCGAGCCCCTCTCCTTCACACTCTCACCTTATAAAAGTAGTCTGGGTTTTCCAAGGAGCCGACCTTAGAGGTCACACCCTTCAAGTTGATGGCTTCATTTATCTGACAGTCCGTTGGTCTGTTCAAAACTTCAGGCTAGACTTTACAATCTCAACTGCCTCCACGCAGATGATATTCTGTCCATTATTGTTCGATCCTGTAATCACTGCAAACAAAGGGCAGGCAATCATGCTTAAATGGAGCATGTTTTAAATAAGAAACTTAAATTGTTGTTTTGGTGGAATTTTAGTCAATTCCTTCTTATAATTTGACCCTTGTGTTGAACGCTGGTTACCCAGTCCCACCTCTTTCTTTTAGGCTTCTTTGGGCCACTGTGTACACCTTGAATTTACATATTATTGTTTACTGGTCTGGATAGCTGATTTCCATTTATATATTCTGGTATTCCACCAACAATCTGAGCATTTTACCAAGAGGGACAGTGGGAGAAGAAGAGCTGAGGAGAAGGACAAAGCTAAAGAGGGATCTTTATAATCAGTGATAAATGGCCGCTTATGAGAAAATTGGTGTATGATAGGGATCTTCTATCATGGTGTTAGATCAATAGAAATCTGTACAATCAACAGCAGATCTCTTTGCTTCTTCATTTTTAGTCCATAGTTTTATCGATCCACTGTGTGAGTTTCTGAATAATCTTTGGACTGTGGCAATTATGAATATTCCCAATAGTCCACTTACGCATGATTCAAATTCCATCGATGTCCAGCAGTGACATGTGCTGTGATGTGAGATGGGAATGAAGCCAGTATGTATTGAAATACAATAAGTTAAAACACGGGCCAGTCAGTTTAGAGCAGAGTCGAAGCCATCAGATTACTAGTATGACATTTTGTCTGGCCGGGCCCAACAGTTCCTTTAAATTGCAAGAAATTGTGCACACTCACAGATATTGGTCTCATAGCTATGGCAGATTTTCTTCTATCACAAAAATCAGTCTGTTATTTCCTGAGAAAAAATCCAAAATTAGCCTGCCAGAGAAAAGATCCTGGACATGTTCCTTTGTCTTGACCTCCACCAACAATTAATTGGGTCTTTCTTGGCTCACGTCCCATCTTTCCAAGTTGGGAGGAAATCTGTTTGGTGTTTGTGTAATCCTGCTGTCAAACAGACCTGTCAACAAACAAGCAAACACATGGGCAGCAGCAAAAACATAAGCTCCTTGGCAGAGGCAGCAAATACATTTGAAAACTCATCCATTGTTGAGCTCTATATCGAGTTATTCCCAAGTATTGAGAATTTCCCAGTTTGCATGAATTGTGCCTTTTTTAAAATGCATGTTTTTGATGCACTTGCACTTTAACCACACATGGAGCAGCCGTTTTGTGGGGGCCGGGAGATAAGGGCCAGAAAGGTTTGAATATGTGATAGGGAGGCAGGGCAGTGATTCCCTTTCAGGTTTGTTTCAGACCACCTGCTGGCTCCTCAAACGCAGCCCCACACGGCAGATCAAAGCACGCCTTCAATGTTTTGTCTTTGGGGTTTCATAAAATTAGCGGTGTATTCATGCAGGAGGAATGGATGTGACAGTATTACAAGCTAACTGACTTGAGGTAGTGACAGAAATCATCTTGTATTAGAAACCTGGGAAATCATTTACCCCAGACTGTCAGTGTGGAAGTAAATATAATTGATATCTTGAAGGACTTTTCTGGTATCGTCTCTATACGTTCCGCTGATTTTTGTGGCAAAGGGGAACGGGTGACGGAGTTTTAAATGTTATATGGCTACAATACATATTGGACTATTGTATCATATGGCCATTTGTCTTTTGGTTTCAGTGGGCTGCTTTAAGGTGTTTCCAACCCGACCTGACTGAATAAATTGCCAACACACACCTCAAATATTGTGATCACGTCACAGCCCTTCACTTCAGCTTGCTTTATATGATATGGCTCACACCTCCAGATATTTTTTTATGTACTGTGGGGGCTTACTGCTTAAAAGAGGAGGAAAATAGCATTGTGAGAAAAAAAAAAAAGAAGAGGCAGGAAAGCAAGGGAGGCAGCAAGACAATAATGGTTAGGAATACAGAAGAGGGATGTGCAGAGCTTCGACTTGGGACAAAACCAAGATCCATCTTCCCCTGCTTAAAGCCCCAGCGCCCGGGTAATGGTCGTGCGGCAGGTGCTTTCAGAGGTTGTGGCGCAGGAGATGAGGGATCTCGCTGTGGAGAGGCCAAACTGGGAGGTGATTTCCCCCAGCAGAGGCCTCTTCATTTTTGGGGGTAGAGGAAGCGTTGCCACCACTGCTCCAGCCTGGAGGAAGACAAGCAAATTGCTCCCCACAGTAACAGGGCAGCGGCAGCAGCAACAAACTAGCTCCCACATGCCAGAGTGTTTTCTGCTCTGTCGCCTCTCTGTCCTCTGCACATTTGTCAAACATTTATATCATCTTTATAATATCATCTATTTATCTATCTTATCCAGCTCTTCACAGATCTATATGCATACTTGAAGCAAACATAGATTTGTACTCATGGTATGTAATCCAGAAAGATATATTATCCCTCTCATAAATCTATTGCAGCTCACAGCAAGCCCACATTTAATGAGGTCGCACCGCTGACAAGAATAAATAAAGCCCCTCACACCCAATGAGACAACGGGGGGCACCAGTACTCGGGTTTTGCATGAAAACGACCAGCTCGGCTAGTTTGTGTTTCGAGGCGACAGTTTTGAGCAGGAAAGCAGACCTCTACAAAATGTTTGTGATTGGCCATGACAAAGGCATAGGTTCTACATTAAAGTTAGAGGGGCCGCTTCTGGAAGCAGACAAGGCCCGAAATCAAAGCTGTCATCTTGCATTGCGAACAAAGAAGATAAAGTCTGGTGAGTGGAACAAACATAACACTGGCTCGCTGCTGTTTCCCTGATGAGGACGCTCGCTGGCACAAAGCTGTTGTGGCCTCCCAAGCTTTATCCCTTTCAGTGGCAGATTATATTGTCAGCTTTTTCCGCAGCAAGATATGGGCCTTCCTTCCTTATCCCCCACCTAAATACTCAAGTGAGATTCACTCCATTTACCTGAATCGACTTTAGCCATCTTTGGTTTGTTAAAGGTTCTTTGGCACCCCTGAGTACAGAGGAGGATAATTGAATTGGGCTCATTCTTCTTGCTGATTTCTCATGTTACCTACAGGGACTTGAGCACGAGAAGCATTCTCAGAAAAGGGCTGAATTCAATTTATTGCCAAGGATATTCATGAAAGGGAATATGCATGGCTGAGGGGGAGAGGGAAAATGGAAATAAGAGAGTGGCACTCTGAGCTTTTTGTTTGGGAGCATTCTCCAGCATGAGACTGTTTCATCTGCATCTCCCCTGTATGGAATTTCCCTTATATTACGAAATAGTCCATTAACTTTATTGCATTTTTCTGTAAGACTGTCACCATAAGACAGCAGTGGACCCTTTTCCTGTGAAGGACCATTTTTCCCCTTATACCTAAGAGAGCAATACAAGTGTATTGAATACATATATCATACTAACCTGTGATGCGATGAGCGGAACTGCCCCTCTATGGCGAGGCATCTGATGTCAGTGGGTAGTGAGCATGAGGCTGCACACAGTGGCTTCTCCACTACACCACAAGGCTGAGAAGGATGCCAAATGAAATGTTAAACCCTGATTAACGGTTTCTATATTTTCGTGTTATAATAAGCAAAATGTACAACTCTGAAATGTTTATTGTATTTGATCCTCTTTAAACACATTCTGTCTGTCTGTTAGAGTCAAACCTGCTCTGCTCACTGATAACCTAACACACGGAGCACTGCACTCTCAGCCATCTTTAATTAATGTTGATATACCAGAGGAGCATTTAGGATTAAATTAACCCACTGAAAACGAGAATTTGAATTCTTAACTGTGAAACCCACTGTAAGAATAAGTGAAACAGTCATGAGCCTTGGGCCTCTCTTAAATGTGTGAAGTGAATATTATATAAAGGCATAAAAGGCCCTGATTAGAGCAATATAAAATTGAATTACTAATAGAAACAGTAATAGATTTAAAGACACAGCATATTCAAAATCTATGTGTTTCCAATTGCAGTAGAGGTGTTGAGAAAATGGCCACTTGTTTCATTAACATTGCACTAAAACTGCTCACTGTTCATTTCTTTACTGCTGCTGCATTTTGACATGTTTCTCAAAAAAAACGTTGACACTTTCTAAATTAAAATCCTCCCTCTTTTTCTTTGTTACGGGATAATGATTCATTAGTTATGATTGTTCATCTGTTCCATGAATGCAAACCTATTTCCTTAGAAATGACAAAGGGACCGCTTTTCTTTTCTCTTTCAGACCCATCAAAGATAAAAGGGGTGAAACATTTAATGAATTGGTGTGGATACAATCTGCAGCAGATGTGAACTTGCACAGTAAGTAAAATTCAATTATTTCCGAGTCATAATATGCAGTGATGGGGAAAAATCACATTAAAGTGTTTGGCAGAGTTGTTTTTTTTTTTTTTTAAGCCAAGATTCCGCTCAGTTCAGGTTCCAGGGTCGCATGTTGTGAGTGATTCGACATTTCATTTTACAGGTCTGTGAAGAGAGGAAACACAGTCTGTCCTCATTTAAATGATAATGTTTTTTTGTGACTGGTGTAAATTTGCCTTTACATTTCTGTGTATCTGTGTAAGTGCAAGCAAACATGCGTGGTATGTGTGTATTTAGGTTTTTTTTCAGATTTGGATAAAGGAAGGGACAATGTTCCCTATTGAAAGAGAAGGAAGTCTGTCTGGAGGCTGTATATCACCCAGATTGCCTCACTGGGCCGCTGTCAATCAGCTGCTGTCTTTACCAGCACAGCGGTTCAGTCTGCTGCTTCCCACACACTCAATCACATCAGCTGCCACAGTACATTACTTTGAAGATAGTGCAAGGCTTGATGTATGTGTGTGATAGGAGGGGCCAATGTTTGTGTGACACCTATCTGAATGGGTCATGGCAACGTCACTGTGCCTCTCCTGCTGGGGTGTAGTTGTTAAGGCTCATACTGAAACAGTAAAAAGGACGTATTGACTGCAGCTGCTGACACTGTGCACACACAGATTGCCTATATTTCACCTGACTGAGACATTATTGTGGGCGTGCGGCAGAGGTTGGGGCGGCGGCCTTGCTTTGACAGGCTTGAGTGACACTGGCAGTGTGTGCTTACACAAAGACCTGGGGCAGATGAACAGAGAGAGAGAGAGAATTCAGCACCATGGACAGCGACTGTCACACGTCTCTCCAGGCAGCACTTGTTTGCTTTTATCTTCAGGAAATGAATCACTTATAAAGGCAGTGTTGGTTACACCTACCTGGCTCGCCGTTTCACCAGTTTGTCCTTCCTTGTTGTGCAGTTATCACCCTGCTATGCATGCAGTGGTTTTGCTTTAATTAAATATAGCTTCCCTCTCGTTGAGTCTGACAACAGCTTGCCTCCTTTGGCCTACTTACAGCTCTTTGGATACCATCCTGTCACTAGCGGCCGTTGTAATGGAAGCACTGTAAGCTTAATTAAGTGTTACTATCTCAGTCTATACAGAGGTAACTTTATACAGAGTCAACCTTTGCATGGCGTGGGTGGTGATACATGTTTTGCCCTCGGAGCTGACATGAGCTTTATTAAAATACATTCCTCAGCCAAGGCCTGCAGTCCTAATAAAACCACATTACTGTTAAGTCACTACGTTGCACACACTCACAAACATGCCTGTTGTTTTTTTTTTTTGTTGTTTTTTTTTCCATTTTTTTTCCCTGGGAAATGGTTGAAAATTCTTGTTAAAGAAAATACAGAAGAAATTCACATTTTACGAGTTCCACCCTGAATCATAGTTGAATTGTTTGGTTGTGCATCCGATAATTTTGTCTTCATTTTTAATATTTATAATATATCGGCACTTACTTTTGCTAATATTCAAATTATGTGGCTCAATCTCCTGATCTATATCTAAAATATTTTTCAAGAGGGGGTTATAACATAGAGCATTTAAAAAGAGAATCCGTGACTGAATTGTGATGTGACCTCTCTGCCTTCATTACCGCATGGTGGTTGTTGAATTATTCACTCTTTCAAATTGACCTACATTTGATTTTCAATCAGGGAAACTGACGTTGTGTGACTCCTGTCTGTCATGCAGTGCAGTGGCTCAAACTCATGCATGAACTTTTTTTTTTACACTTAACAGTATAAATTCAGAATTTAGAGCATTCGTTGGCAGCCACAAAAGACACTGGATCGTGTGTGGGTGTGTGGGTGTGTGTGTGTGTGTGTAATAGCATGGTTGTGGTGGAAATTACCATGTGAAAGTTGAACTTTCTACATTCAGACCACTCTAGCATTACAGATGTGTCACTGTTTATTGCTCCTGTAAGTTGTTTAGCTTTGCACTGTTTCTTGTGCTGATCAGCCCCAGGTGAAATATGTTCGTCCTTCACCCACTGGATCCAAAACGCTCTGTGCATTATATCATTCCCTGCTGACCATAAGCAATTATACATGGTCTGAGGTTGCAGTCCTTGGAATCTGTGCAGCACAACATTTGATCCATAACAGCACTCCATTTTTTATTTAATCAGAGCTTGACCTTGACTTAAATCCTTCAAGCTGACATTTCTGGTGAAAACAGGGGCTTGGTGGCAGCCTCAAAAATCCCATGATCAGCTCTCATGTGCTCACCGACGGCACGGCTGTCTCTACTTGGAGATACTTCTTATTATGAGGCAGAATCCTTATAGCTAGTGAAAGCTTGTGAGATGTAATTATCATAGGGGTGTGTGGAATGGTGCTCCCTCTTCCACCTCCATCCTCTCTTTGAGTCACAATCCAAACAGCTTTGACAGGGATTATGGAGTTTTGATGACAGACACACAGACTGTGAGAAAGTGAGTTTGGGGTAATGAAGCAGCAATGTCAAGGAATGATTTATGAATGGTGCTCTTTTCCTTCACTCAGCCTTCGCCGAGACGTAATCATTTCAAATATCAGATTTCAGAAAAAATTCAATTCCGACCACGCGCGGTGATCAGTGTACCATTCCAGGAAATTGCAGTGCATTGTTTGTTTAATATAGTATTCGGGGCGTTTTCCAATGATATGTCAGCAATATTTCCACATAGAGGGAGAACAATGCGCCTTCACAGCAATATCTGAGGAAGACTGTGAAGCTTGGCAGAGAATCATTCGTTAGGGATCACACACTTTTTTTGTGTTTACTTCCTGTGATGAGGGTTGTTTACTGTTTATAAATTCAGACAGATGAGTCACGGGCGAATGAGGCCTAGTGCTTCTGCAAGGAGCTAATGAACGGTTTACGGGCAACATCATCAACCACAGACTAGTCTCTTAAAAACAAATCAGTACATTCCAAAATAAGTAAACATTGCATATTAAATATTAGCTAAAATTAGGTCTCATAAATGCTTGAGGTCTTGGAATCCACAGGTAGCACGTAGGTTGTTATGACAACCATTGATGCTGCCTTTATTGGATTATTTCCCTCCCACTGCACATTTACATTTTGAACATTAAGCTGACATTTTTATCCTGTGCTGCTCATAATGAGTCAGCAGGAAGGAGCTGAGGACCCACAGAGAATACACGGCTGTCTGTTGGAAATCAGACATGTGACCTTTAAGTTTGAGGACGTTTCTGTCATGAAGGTTGTTGCAAACATGCAGCAATCGATCAAAATGTACCGTGTTTCATGACTTTCAGACATGGAACATGTATAACAAGATTAATCTTTTTCCGTTTATAGGAACATGTTTGTGTGGCTTCTCTCTGGATATCACGACTGCCTCCCACAGTCCAAAGACATGCTGGGTTAGTTCAAGATTGTAGAATTGTGTGTCAGAGTGATTGTAAACATTAAAATAAATCGTTGTGTTGTGCACATCTCATTAAATTTTCCCTCCTCAGTGTTGCCCTGAGCTAACCATAACTTAGTATGTTTTTTATTTGTCTTTATCACCGCCACATTTCAAGGCAATGAGTGACTGGTGTCTGGTGGGGGACTTGTGTTTGTCTTCCTGGACAGATGATGTGTTTCATGCGTGGCAGCATTTTGATGTCCCTTATGTGTCCTAATCAGAATCTATCCTCTCATTTGACCATATATTGTTATGACTGAGCAACAGAGAGCTGCAAACACTGCCAGTCCCTGACCGACAACACTATTACCATCTGTCTTTGTAAAGTGACTCGCCTTATTCATAAGGGCCTTGGATAAGGCAGCGTTGTTTCACTTTTCCAGGGACAGAAGCGGCGTTTGAGGGAAGCCTTGATCATCTCAAACGCATATCAACAGGCGTTGGGTTCTGGAGGCTCTGTTGCAACTTTGCTGCTAATCAGGAAGAACAAACTTAACCAGGCTTTTAATTGCTGTTTGTGCGGCTGTCTGATCCCATTTCAGTCGCACTGAGGGATGTGCACAACATAAAACTATATAAGTGGCTCAATAAGGGGTTTTGCAGCCAATCCTGTTTCTGTGAGAATGAAGGCATCCTAATTATAAACTCTGGACATTTGGCCCAGCTGAAAGTTGACGGTTGCCTTTTTTCAGCTCTTAAATGTCACAGTTAGCAACTACAACTGCACAAATATTTGTGTTATGAAGGATTTTTTCATTGTGTTTGCTGGAGCCTCAGTGATGGTGATGTGAGCAGGGATTGTGAAGCAAAACCATTGAGCCAAAACGAACGCTTAAAAAGCTCTGCTGGGCTGAAACTGCATGTCTGGTGATAATTATCTCAACACCTTTCACTTGACTTATAATTATTTCTCTCCAAGTTGTTGCTAAAAAATGGGAAGTCACGCTCAACAAATCTTTAGAGATGTCACAAAAAAAGTGATTCAATTTAACCAAGGGATTTTTCGGTTATCTAATGTCCTATTCAATTCCACCCTAACCTACTTAACATCAAAAATCCTGCATCAGCAGTCCTCTGACACAGATGAAAAATACATTTGACCACTTATTACTGAATTCTGTCTGTCGCAGTGCCAGACCTTTGCTCCAAAAAAAAAAAAAAAAATATATATATATATATATATATATATAGACAGCAGTGGAAAAATGTGAGCTGTGAATTACAGGCAAAAGTTGAAAAGGATTTGAAGTAAATTCCTTCCAGGCATCTGAGTAACAGATCACTGACTCCTTTGTATTGTTGTTGAAGGTGGAACTGCCAATTTCATATAAAAGTGATTCTGGATTTTTTTAACTTTTAAGTGGTGCAGTTGTAGCTGTGGCAGAACCCAATATGATTCAAATAAAGCAAGGCTTTTGTCTCACTTGTGCAAAATGTATATTTTAAAAAACGTATTGTGTTTTATCAGGGTGCAGGGTTATCACGTTTGAACGTGAAATAAAATGAAAACAGGGTTTGACAGTGCGTACACGTACATTACCTTGCCTTTGTGGATTAATCCAATATTCTACTTCATCTTCTTTTTTTGGGGGGCTGTTGCAGTTCCTCTGAGATAGGATTAAAAATGCATTGGAGGTTTAATTAATGGAGAGGTCTGTCTTTTATTCAGTAGTTTGTGGATCATTGTGTCCAAAAAATGTCCCGAATACCCAGTCGCTGCTTGATTGCTAGTTAACACGATGCCGAACTACCTGAATGCCACCACGTGCACATATTCACAAAGCTAAGACAAAGAAACACACACACACAAACACGCGCCGTATCCCACCGAGAGAACTCCTGAAGAGGTGTACCACACTGAGCCAACGCTGCCGGCCTTTTTTTTTTTTCCCAGAAAGGCCCCCCAGCAGACTCCATAACCCACTCTCCCGCTCCTGTACATGAAATATGGAACAAAGATGAATTATACACAACACCTGCTCATCTGACACGCCACATATACAGCAGGTTATGCGGCAGAACAGCAGCTTCTGCAGCGGCACACCTGTTCCCCCGACGTGACAAGGTAGTGACACCTCATTTAGGCGCCCCCCACTGAATCATTCTGCCCGAATGTATTATTGATACATCTCATCTTTCATGTCACTCAGCGTTTGACCTCTCACTGCAGGCGTCGCAGGCAGGGTGTATCATAGAGTGCGCTCTTTGATTTGTCAGGCTTTAATTGCGTTTTACAGAGATGAATTTGTTTCGAGAGGGGAAGGGTATTGATTCAAGGCTGAGTGAGCAGTAATTCTTTGTTATAATCAGACATGCGTACTGTCAGTCACATGAGCTCACGGGTCCACTTTAATGATCTAAGAGCAATGAATGGATTTGACATTCAAGACATGCCAGGATAGATCTGCAGACTGAGGTGCTTCACGGGGAAAAGCACTGACTAGAATAATCGAGCACCGGTGGAAAGTTTCTGTACCGGAATAACAGCCTCATTCAAAGATTTGTTGCACTGTTTGAATGAACTTTTGAATTTTATGTTACTTTGAGTTTCCTGAGAGCCAAAGCCACAGTTGTCCTGAGCCGATGCCAGCACGAGCAGCCAAGGCAGAGACACAGTGGTTAGTCCGTGTCTGAAGCATGTAGCGGTTCCAAGCTGTTCAGACCACCAGCACATGCAACTGTCTCAGTCGGCGAGAGACAGCTGGAGGACAGGGCACGTTAGATGACATGGGGGTTTAGTTTTAGCACTGACTTTAAAATGAGGCATGCTTCATGAGCCAGGTTCAGTCCAAAAGTTATTATATTATTTAGTTTGCATATGCTCTTTACAACTAAAAATGCTCATGCTCATTTATCAAGTGTGCAGCAACTCCTCATATTTCAGTAATGGAAAACACTCAATATCCTTAAAAAGCATAGGGGAGACTTCTGGTTAAACTGGGTTTCCTGCCACACTGTTTCTCTTTGTTCGGAGAAAAACGTGTCGATAACTCATAGACAACAAGAAGCTTTTAAAACAGCACCTGCTAATGGTCATATTTAACCGTAACTCTCTCTTTCTCTCTTCCTGCGTTCAAGCTGTCCCTCCCTCTTTATCCGCACGGCTTCATAATATATACGCACCATATGCCTCTGCCTCCTCACATCCGTGATCGGCGTCTCCCCGTGCCTCCTCGCATCCATGATAACAGTCATTATCGCTCTCACGAGGAGGCATGGCAGGCTCCAAGATGGAGGCCGCCACGGCTCACTATTGAAAGGTCACCCACGGGGAGGTAGACATGACGAGTACTCTGAATCATAGCTGTGGTTTTCGGGAGGCAGAGCAGTTGAGCGGGAAACAGTTATTGTAAGTAAAAAGTGAGTGATTGCGGTTGTAAATGAGAAAGTAGCCAGAGCAGGAAATTAATCCAGAGGGCTGAGGATGGCAGATGGTCTTTAAAACATCTGTCCTGTGTGTGTGTGTGTGTGTGTGTGTGTGTGTGTGTGTGTGTATATATATATATATATATATATATATATATATTGTATATGTATATATAAATACTGACGTTAATAACTCATGAGAAGCAAGCTGGCTATGAAAGTGAGCCAGGATGAGGAACTCAATAGTGAGGGAGGGGTGAGGGATGCCAGGTCTATAACATCAGGAAGAGGAGCAGGAGATTTGTATTTACACTCTATCTGGGATACAGACACATTATTCAAATATCGCTCAGTGCAACATCAGTCGATTGTTTCCTCTTCTCATTAGAGAAGAAAGAAAGCATGGACACACTTTAATATACAGAGATATCCTGATGTAGGCCCTGAATCGAAACAAGTCTTTGTATTCTTGAAACTTGTCAGCGGTCTCAAAAGTAATATGTTTCTATTTTAATTTCACCTTTCTCAAACTTGTCCAACCTTCGTACCTCTTTGTCTCTTTTGTCAAACTCCCATTCTTCCCCAAACCTACAAAGTCAGCCACATAACATAATATTGAAAAGAGCTCTATCAATGGTTGATTCGTAGCAATATGTGAAATAATCACAAATGTCAGTTTACCCCTAAGCTTCTCATAAAGCGCCCAGAGTACATTCATGTGTATTGTATGTGATTCAATTACAGATAGAAGCTGTTTCCTTTTTACTATATGTTATACTATATCTAGCCTGAGCCATTTACACGGGAAGTGTGTGTACCTCGTCTTTTCGGACACAACCTCTCAATATATTGCCGATCGCTGATCGATAGCTTGAGCCACCAAGCCATACATGTAATATTGAGCTATTAGAACACAGAGCCTCAGTCTGTCAGTTGATTAGATTAGATTTGAATAGCTATAGAGAAGGAATTATATCCTCATCAAATACAGTTAATGAGCATCAAGTGCATCGATTTCCATGATGAAAAGCACTAAACAAGACTCACGTGAGCGGGCGTCTGCTGCTCTGCATACCAACCCACTCTGCGGTCGTGGAAGCGAAGACATTAGGGAGACATAATGATTTACCTCTCGCTGTGAGATGAATGAAGGTCCAACTCATTAGACAGAAAATGTGAAAATGCCGTTGCTAACTGCTAATTTGCTGGGTTCATGGAGTTTACCGTGCTCCCTCTAATGGCCTCTGAGGATTGTTTAAGTGTCAGTGTTTGCTCGTCAATATGATAAGTGTTAAACTAACCCTAAATTGAGGGAAACGCTGAAAGCACCCAAAGTGACAAGAGCTTTGTGATGGAGGTGCATTATTGGAACGGTTTGAGTAAAGCGAGAAAGAAGGAGAAAACCTTCAATCCATTCCCGCTTATACAGAATTGCCACTTTGCTAAATGCAATTAGGCCCATCCGCTGTGTCCAAGTGACTCCGTGAAGCCTTTTTTAAAAGTCAGCACAAACAGACCTCTGGGTTTAAAGGGAACAGCAGGAGAAGGGGAGCGCTCTCCTCTCTTTTTCCCCTCTGTGTTTGCGTGCATCATGGAGACAGACGCACTGAAAGGACTGTGCACACATTCTGTTTGAGGACTCAGCGTTGTTTACCCCCAACCAGGAGGCCCGGAGAGGATAAAAAAAAAAAACGAAGAGCAGCAGTTTTCACAAATCATACTTCCCCCAGTCCATCATCTTCTCCCCATCTTCATCTCCCTCTCTCCTGTTTGTGTCAGTGCCTCTCGCCCTCAGTCGAGAGAAGTGCACAGTGGTTGCAGGACAGGGGAGAGCTTTACTGAGATGTGCCGCGGAGTTATCTTTCCTGAGTGAGGTTCCTTGCAAGATCAAATGCAGCAGCTGTCCCTCAGAGCTGTGAGCAGTCGTAAAGCAGCCAGCAGTTCTTACTTTCCACACCTCCTTTCTGCAGTTTGTCTCTGCTGTCTTGTCTTTTTCCTTTTTTTTTTTTTTTTACTGCATCTTGCCAGCGGATGCTCCACTACCAGCCGAGCACGGTGCTCACACTTTGTCACAGGAGCTGTCACTCTGTCTCAGTGTCGTACCTTTCAATGGCCAGACTGTATCACATTCTGTCTTGATGCTTAGTGTGATGTTTTACTCCCCACCTCTAGCACACACACTCTCCTGCACATCGAGCCAGTGATGGTGTGTGTGCTTGTGTGTGGCCTGGGCGTCTTCCCTGTGAAAGCACGGAGCAAGATTTGAGCAGCATTGCACTATCTTTTGAAGAAATACAACCCTTCATCCATGTCAACATCAAACTTTGGGTTGAATTCTGTCTGCAGCCCAGCTGTCTGTCACAGCGCTGAGCTCAGGGCTGCATGGAACCAGGAAAAGGATTTTCTAGGAGTTCTGCAGGTGTCATGTTCCAGATTTCAGTAGTCAAAGGTGAAGGTCATGGTGCCCTCGTGTTCTTGTGAATGCAGTGTATTAGAAACTGTATTGGTGATGGCTGTGGCCAAAGGCATTTTGCCCCATTCTTCTTTAAACTTTCAGTTTCAGTTGAACTCACAGATGAACTCATTTGATTTGCCTTCATCAGTTTTGGTCAAATTTAGTCACTTTAAGCTACACATTAGTACAGGGTTTGCCATTTGACACCATTTAGCTGACATTAGCAATGTCAATTGGGATCTGACTTAGTTGTCAAAGCGACATCCAGGACACTGTCACACTTTCAGTCGACTTGCATTTCCTGACACTTTCAGACAGGCTAACCCAGCTTTGCTTCCATCAGTATTAAATAAAGGCGAAAGTCCATAAAACGTGCTCACTGACATGAGCTGAGCCTCCCAGGCGGCACTTCCTCCCTCCCTAGTCCTGAGATTGGCAGACCCAAACGCCCTAACAATGACCATAATCCTCACCTGTGAGTTAGCGCTGCCTGAGAGGCTCAAATCCCTTCACTGAGCGAGTCCCTGAACTGGGCTCCGTTCCTGCTCGGAATTCTACGGCTGTAACTCCTCTGGGGTGAGTCCCCGACCCACTTCCACCCCAGCTTTGGGGAGCCGATAAAGACAGGAACTTCACTGAAAGCTCAGAGACTGGAAAGGGACAAGAGGAAGAGCTGAAGTGCAATGTTTTACCAGTGGGTGGTATGTACATAATGGCCACATCCTGTGGTTTAGACATGGATTAACACGTCAGGTAATTCATATGACAGAGCAGTGTAATAATCGCCCCAAGTTAAGCAGTTTAATGACGGTTTACAAGTTCCAGATGGATTTCATTTTTAATAAATTCCACATTTTGGCATGTAACATGTTGTTCCCTCGAAGAAACAAAGAATATCCATAAATATATTTTATATATTATTTATAAACATAAATTCTGCCAAAAGCTCTGATCATGAATATCCAGGTTTAATGCAAGGGATCGGAATAATTAAAACAGCTAATGTAATTCTCTTCATTTATCTGACATATGTGTTTGTAGAGAATGTGTGCATATGTGTGATATTTGTGTCTGGAAACACGCCTACACGTTTGCTGCACATGCATATTTAAATATCTGTGTGGAACGCAGGCTGTTTGCTTTTTTTGCGCATGCAGAATGACGTGTTTCATGTGCGTAACCTCGAACGGGCAGACTTGTAAAAATCAGTGGCCTGGTTGCTAACCCGGGATGAGTTCATCAGGTGGCTTCATTTCACACTGACATTATAAACTCCTCATATTTATGCAAATTGGGAAAGCGAGCAAGGCCCACAGCCAAGAAGTGCCAGCGAGAAAGTCTCAAATATCACCGACTGGTTTGTCGTGTTATTTTTGCTAAAATACCCCAAACTCCTTAAAATACACAGTCTTCTCCTATTATTACAATAATACATGAGAATTGTGAGAGAAATTGTTTTGAAATCGTGTTTCAAGTGGCAGCCTGTGAGCTTGAACAGCGTTTGTGACCTCGTCAAGAGCTCCATTCATAATGTGACAGCATCTGTGTCTCTGTGTTTCTCAAACCCCGGCACACACAATTCTCAAAATCTAGCACACTAAACTCCTCTCTCATCTTAAAGTTTCCCCTGTGTTCTTTCCTTTTAAAAATAGCATTCTTTGTCACACCACTGCCTCAAATTCAGTACTCACACAAAGAATGTTGTACACACGGCACACTCACTGGCTTAGCGCCTCATTTAACCGCGCTTTCCTTTATAAACTGCAGCTGTTATTGGATGAAAATTACATGTAAAGAGTCAGGCACATCATGTGTTTGAGTGTTGAGCAGAGTTAGACTTCTACATTTGTCCCCACTCTTATACAAAACTTCTTTACCTTTTATTTCTTAGCTGCTGTCCTTTTCTAGTAGTCACTTCTTCTCTACTTGATTACTCTATACTCTGTAATTGTAGTAATGCAATATAGTTCCAATCCGCCAATTACCAGTTTTATGGAGGACTCGTATACCAACCCAGTAAATCAGGCAGATTTTAAAGGATGTTTCATGTCATAAACAGGACTGCAGCATCAGCCCGCCGCAGCGGCGCACGCTCCTGTTTAAAAGGCGGCGTTTGTTTTTGAATACTGATTAGATCTGGACTTATCAGTGGGACACTAACAACGGAGCTCTTGCAATCTCTGCCGACTAAAGGGCACGGCAGCAGAGACAGATGCTGCAGCCACTGCTGCTGATGCTGCTGCTTCTGCTTGCAGACGCGACAGCTGCTGAGACCGCTCTGCCAAGATGATAATATCCCCCCCCCCCCCCCCCCCCCCCCAACACACACACACACACACACACACATACAGCCGTATAGTCTGCTATGCTGATCACTTGCACCCTGCATTGCTTTCATCTTGTCGGCCTGCTCCTTCGCTCAGCTACACAGTGTTTCTGTTCTCACTTGTTATGTGCTCTTGGTTCTCCTGCTCCCCACTCTATGTTTTTAACCCTGGACTGGGCTGTCAATTTAAAATAGAACCAACACTGCAGCTCTATCAATTCAAGGAAAAAAAAAAAAATCCATATCTGTATGTCTCCATTCCATGCCCCATCCCTCCAGTCTTCCTTATGGTCTCTCTTATCTTAAATTTCCTAATCCAACAGCTTCATTTTTCTGCAGGATGGATCCTCTCTGCACGCTGCCAGCTGGAAAATAAACTGCTCCACAAAAACCCGGGCAGCTCATGAAAAACTCCACCTTTGCCCAGTTTAATCAATAGCAAAGCCGCTAATTAAACGCTCCTTCAGTTTCATACGCTAGTACATTTCAGACCTGTAATTTTCTGTGCATTTCATGCACTCAAGACTAATCTTTTGCTCGCTTTCTACCGCAGCTCCTGCAACATCTTTACCATAGCACAGGAGCTAAACCGCCATAAATGTCAAGCACCGCTGTGGGTTTTGCAGTCGCACAAGCCATCACAGATTTAGAGTTCACAGTTACTCCAAAGCGTATGAAAGAAATTAATGAAATGCCATGTCAAGGGACCTTAAACCTCACCTTCACTCATCATTTACATAAATTAATTTCACTCTGTATATTTTTTATGGACATATCCATATTGGCCGGGTCGCATTTCATGGGTTTTTCACACCAGTCTGAATCCCTTGTAAAACCAGCAACACTGAGTGTAGAATGTTTATTCCCACACGTAACAGTCTCTCATGCACTTTACAGTGACATCACTACAAATGACAAGGTCTGCAGCCTTGGTTCTTTGCCACATCACTCAATCCACATTTTCAGCTGAAGAGGAATTACTGCAGTAAATCCATCACTCTATATTTTTTTTTTGTAAGCCTTTGTGCACAGCGCAGAGGTAATTTGCAGCTTTGTGTGTACCCTCAAAAAGCAACACAAGCTAGAAAATTAATGGAACGAATATCAGAAAGGTCAAAACAGGAATTGGGTTTCAAACTGACAGCTTGCCCCTGTGCGGTAACAGAGGAGGCCCGGTCAACACAGGGAACACGGGGAGCGTTGTGATAAATTGCGACACTGAATAGTTGGCATTTCTATAATCAGGACGTCGGTGCGGCAAACATGAAGCAGGACGGTCCCGGGGATGATGGAGGAGGTGATGGCGGCCGCTGTATGGAAATGTTGTTTCTCTCCCTCGTGTTGAAAGGTCCTGATCCTACTTTGTGAAATGCCTTGAAACAGAGTTGTGACTTTGTTCTGCATGAATAAACTCAATAGAAGTGGCGGCCTATAAAATCCAATATCCAGATCTTTGTGGATCTTTCTGTAAGATCCTAAATGTAGGAAATACTTTCCTTTAACAAAGCAAACTGGTAAAACATATCTCTGGCCTGGTCTCTGTCAAGACCTTGGACATGCATGTTAAAATAATCCTTAACGCCATTACCACTCTGTCGGCCTCTTTTAATCCGACTTTGTTAGTGGTTGTACATCTTTGGCCTTTGCGGAGCAGATAAAACCCAAACGAATGGAGCAGTGACTCTTTTGGCCTCTGCTGATTAATAACTGTTTAATCAGGGTTTAGCCTTTAACAATTGTGGACATCCTGCTCCTCATTTATTTAGCATTAGCACGTCAGTCACACTCTCCTTGTATTTTCCTTTCTCCTTCTTTCTCCTTTCTCCTTTCTCCTACTCCAGAAATCACTGTGGAATTCATTATCCTGGATATAGTTAAAGCAGACTTCTGAATTACATCATCTAAAACGGCATGTAATGAGAAGTTTTCTATTTTTCCGATTCCTATTTATGCCTTAAGGACTTTTTCAAATCAGACTGCATCAGAGGGTTAAAACCAACAAAGCTCTGTGCAAGCTGCTGTCACACCATATGCATCATGAAAAGTCAAACCACCTGCATCTGATATCTGCCTTTTAAAGAATATCTCCTAAAAGGTTTCGCGGAAGATGGGATTTTCTTTGCCTTAACATATCAACTCCTTGAATATATTGAAACCGAATATGACTGATGGCCATCTTGAGGTTGTTGCTCTCTGCTAAGCCTCCAAAAAGAATTCAAGGGAGAACTTCAAAATAATTCAAGTACTTCAAACCAAAGTCAGATTGGGATCAGCCAAATCCCAAGTTGTAGCTTTTGTTGTTAGCTGTCTGTGTGTTTTATTTTTTTCCCCTTCTGGCAAACTCTGCGGGGAAGCGAGGAGAGCGAGCTCTGAAAGGTTTTGCCCGAAGATAAATTGGGTAACCTTCTTCTGTCATTAGTAATACCTTTTCCACTAGTGAATAGCAAGACAGTGCAGACAGAGGGAGTGATGGAGGGAAGACAAAGCTGGGGGAAAGGAGGGGTATATGGTGGAGGCGATGAGAGTCGAGGAGTCAGCGGTAATTAGCCATGAAACAAAAGCCCACTCAGCTCTGCTGCGGCTCAGGTTTCACACCTTGAACCTTCCCTCCGTGCCCCGGAGGCTCGGAGCTCAGTGAGGGCCCGAGCCGCTGTGAGGTGTCCAGCTGCAGCAGTCGCTTTCGAATCCATCACGCCGCCCACACACTTCTGTCTCAGTCTGGCTCTTTGGCAGGGGGGTGCGTCGTCTGGCTGACTTGTCATGTTTGTCTCTGGGAAATAATTACAGATCACACAGGACTCAAAGAGGTAAATTCACAGGTGAAACAACCCCATCGACACCTGGTTGAGCTGCTGTAATTTGAGCATGAACATTGAAAATTGATCACAACATTGAACTCCTTAATGGCTATACAAGTAATATCATGTAAAGCATAGAGCAAGAACCATGTGCCAATAAATGCCACCAATATCTGCAAAGAAATGCTTTCTTTTAAATGTTTGCTGTAATTGGGGTTGATGCTAATCATAAATGTATCTGTAATTTTGAGACAAACAGCCTTTTGGAAGAAATGACTGTTCAGAAGTGTTGAAGACACACAATTATATATTTAATGCTTTGAACGCAAGTCCACTGGAGCACTGAACAGACAATTCACCTGGGGTAGTACAACACAGCTCTGACGTTATCAGTCTTTGTGTTAAGGGTTCCCAGTAGTCCTAGCTTTAAAGTCTCTAGTATATGCCACTCTTCTAAACAACCAGAATTTGTCTCCAGTTTTATTTTCCAATGACTTAATTTATCTGAATGCATAGTCATGATGTTTAATGACCAGATATGTAATGCATGGGAATAGCTAATTGACTCAGTGCGAGCTCTTTGAATTTTGCATCATTATATCTCTCTTTGGGAAATTTCACGAGTTGCCTTCTAAAAATATATTTGAGATGGACTGTCTTTGTAAGCAGTAGACGATGAGTAGAGCATTTGAAGGAGGGATATTATGGTAAACAACAGCTGTCTGGTCTCGAAGTGGATTCTGCAGTTACAGATTTTAGTGCTGTTACAGCACAAAGCTCCTCATTGCTCCACAAACTTTTGACGTGCCAAAAAGCTGCCTCGAGAGCGTGTCTGGTAGCATTGCTGCTTCTCAACCCTCAGTGGCCCATGTGTATTTATTACAGTTTGTATTTCCAGATTTTTGTTGGGCAAATGCAAGAAATGGAAAAAAATACAGTTGAACTGTTTCCTCTTTAAGATAAGATCCAAAGTAGGGGCTCGGCACATCCCTTCCTCCCTGCATGATTGTTTTTGGGGGAAAGGCCTTCGTTGACAGGCCCTTCATTAGAGTCCTTGTCCTGGAAGAGCTTAGTGCATAATTAATGTCTCAATGATGGATTACATGGGTGGGTTGCAAACAGCAAAGGGGTCAGCTGAAAACAGGAGAACTGATGCGAGGCTATTTCCCCAATCGAAGATGTCCGCAGCGTGCCCCTTCCACACCGGAGCCCAGAAATGACTGATTCGAACGTCACAGTATTTACAGCATTGGTGACTGTAGCACAGGTGCAGGGCAGAATGAGCCCCCGCGCGCCATCACTCCCCTTCTTCGTATTTGTGTCTGCGTGTCGAAGGCGGATGTGGGCCGACAAATGATCATGTTTATTGCGGTCCTCACAGGTGGGGCTTTGGGTGGATGTAAACTATTCATCAACGCCAATGTTAATGATGCAGAAACCACAGTGGAGATGAAACCCCTTCTGTTCCTCTTTCCATAATGTTGAGGTGCTCTGTGTTTATGATGAGGGTAAGGTGTCCTGTGGTACCGGTGCTTTTTCTTCATGCATCACTTCCGACCGTGAACGCTAATGTCAGATCGTATTTGCCACGAGTCAGCCGCCAGTCTTCCACACGTTCCTCGGGATGAGCTTGAGCCGCATGTCATATTGCACCTCAAAGGTTCCGTTAATGATCTAAAAATTTGACTTCCAGATAGAAAGCTAGGATAAACATTAGTATGCTGATTTCCCTCCCAACCTCCAGGCCTTGTTTCAGTAAAATAAATTAAATCAGAAATAATTGCAACACATGGCTTTTTACTTTGAGAGATCAAGTGGACTCAAGTGGAATGGCGTCTATTTGAGAGTGCAGGAAATGTTTGATCTCGCCGTTCATTTAATGCCTTCCCCTGGGAATCCAGGCGCGGTATTAGTCACCATTTCCAGGGTGTTTGAAAATTAGCAGTTTCACAAAAACAAATGGAATGGCAAATCTGAATTCTTTGTTTTGCTGAAGAAGATAAAAATGAAACAAAAGTTCAGCTATTATTTCCTGTTATTTACATCAGGACATTTTTAACAGCAATGAATCAATCATAAGTTCTACTAGGAGCTACTCTTCTCTCTTTCCAACATGCTTTTCGGTTGTAAAAATCCCATTATCCTGAACCGTGCCTGTCATTCCACCAACAGTTGTTAAGATATCAGACCAAATCAGCTCGTCTGCATCTTGCCAGTGTTCAGCATACAGTGCAGCTCACCAGTGGCTGAATTGACTCGCTCAATTATGCATTTACGTAGACGAGTAATAAAGCGCTGCCACTCTCTGCCAAAGCCAGAGCTGATTATAGTGGCTCTACAAGCTGTTTTCCCAGCCTCCTGTTCCTCCCCTCTCACTGATCAAGACATTCACCCCAAGGAGAGGCACACTTACTGGAGCGACTGCAACTCCCAGTGCTGCGCTCACTCTCTGTAAAAAGCTGCTTCTCACTAGATCTCTCATTTGAAATACGTGCAGTTTTATGTTGTCACAAAGGGGCTGTAATGATCAAAATATAATTTAATTTTCATCAACGTGACACTGTCTTTCCTTCTTATGGACATACGGACAGCAACATTTTATTAATCCAAACTAATGCAAGTAAAGGCCTTATTATTATTATTGTTGTTGTTATATTCTCTATTTTTATTCTATTTTTGTTTTTTATGAGTATTTTATTTTATTCTGACTCTCTGCTTTGTAAATTTTGTTTATGCTACTGGAACTCTAATTTTCCTGAGGGAACCCTCCTGAAGGAATCAATAAAGTTCTATCTAATCTAATCTTATCCTAACTGTATACTTTTTATGATCACCAGTCACACGGTTGGAAAAACTGGCCTTAATTATCTAACATGTTAAACATTTCTGTCCCAGTTTCACTGACACCGACATTGAAACAACTTTAAATAAAATGATACGAGCATATTTTTCTGGAGGGGTAAAGAAGCAATTCTGTTTCATGCCCATTGTTATGCATGTCGCGATGTTCAAACTAACATAGAGCAAGCAGGGGGGTTGGATGCAGGGAATACCTGATGTCGAGAAGCTGATTGAATATCTGTTTGTTTGTGGAGGGCAGTCTCATGAAAGAGCATCACTTATGAGCTGAAGATTCTCAATGCATAATGCACGAGCAGCGATTATGCAAGAACGCAGTGACGTCCATAACATTTTCTGACTTTGATTCATGTGGCTGTTTGTTGCTCATACACACATCTCTGGGGTGAGGCTATCTTTAAATCCTCATACTGACGAGATCTGAAATGATTCTTCATTTCCTCTTTGCACTCCTTAAAACTACCAACCACCATAAGGTATGAGATCCTCAGGAGGCGTTCCTGAGAGAGTGAGCCATGACGACTCAGAGCCCCTGATTGAACTGACAGCTTATGACTGCTGCTCAGCTGCCGCATATGGAAAACTGTGACGGGGGGGAGGGGGTGGGATTGCATCCTGAAAATTAACGCTCCACTAATTGGACATGCATTCACAAAAATGAAGGCCGACCTGAACGTCTCAAATTAACCCGCGCCAGATCCGAGCTATGCTAATCTTCATTTTCTCGCAGCCTCGCACTCTCACACACACACTCACTCTGACACGAGCCTTGTAGCTAATAATTTAGCAGCCGTCACATGATGATGGCAAGTTTTCTGACAGGAAGTTTTATTGGCGCATATTACTAATTACTCCAGAGGTATGACTGGAGGATAACAACAGCTCCTCCAATTAACGCTTTTTCAGTGCAAATGATCGCGCAACACTCTCGCTGTAATACGCCTTTATGGAAACGGATATCCGAAAAACTCGGCACGCGCTGTAACAGTCATCTGCTTAGCAATGCAGTGCGACGATAACATCTGTGGAAGCACTGTTATCACAGACTCGGTAATCCATAAAAGAACCTACCCAAGCTGTTCGAGGAATGAGCTCTGTATTTTGAGAGTCTTGGAGGATTTTCACTGTGTTTCTCTCACAAATATTTTGAATGCGACTTCTGGTGGAGTTAAACGACAGGGTTTTGAATAAAAGAAAAAGTATGAATTCACTGAGAGTGGCTTGATTCAGCTTGTCATCATATGCACTAAAACGCAGTAGCTCAATAGAAGTACTTTCCTGGCCTTTGGTTACCAGGGAAACCACCCTCTTAGGTCTGTGAGCCTGCGTGGCTGAATTTGTTTTTGTGTGGGGGTAATTACACACTTGCAGCTGCCCACATCTGTGAGAGAGGTTTTTATCTAATATAAAAGGATGGCAGCATACATATACATACATACAATAGAAAAAAAAAACAAATTAATGAAAGGACACTGAACACCACATATCAATTATCTATCTGAGAATTTTGGGGTCATGGCTAAAAAAATAACAAAGTAACAACCGTTTAAACTATGAATAATAAACCTGATTCTTCTTGAATGTTTTCTAGGTACCTTGTATGCTTCTGGCTCTTTTCAGTGTAATTAGTACAGCGAGTCAGAAGGACCTGCAGATAAGAGACAAACAGGGTTGACAGTGTGGGTAGATTAGGACACAATAAGTTGACACCCGCAGGAATTGTACTTTACATTAATGTTGTGACACCAAAGCTGCAGGACTTGGCCAGACTTCAGACGCTGAGCCACTCTTCTTAATCTCCCCTGTTCACACAAGGTGATGCTGACGTGCGTGGCCAATCGGATCAGCCGGATGCAGTGATTCCGACTTGAGGGGGAGAGCTACAGTTACTAATGCGGATGGACTGAAGCCATAGCGAGAGAGCCGACTGGTGGAGGTAGGATATGAGTCTCTCTGTCACTGGCAGAGGGGATGTGGTGGAGGGGGCGGTTGGGTCTAATGAGGAGAGACGTTTCTGCCTCACTCTCTCCTCCCCTCAGTCACATAGCAGCGGATTGAAAGCTGTGATGATTCCACACCTTACTTCCTGCCAGAACACACATTCCCTTCAGCTCACACACCCATAGGAATGTTCTCTGCTGTGAGGGGGAGTGTCACGTCCTCAGTACATTTTGTTCGGAACGCTCACTCTGTATGTACAGTAGGTTAGATTTAGTATGAGGATTGTGTCCTTTTGGGGGGGTTACACTTCAGTGTAAGTGGTGATCCATGTGGTTGTCATGGCTATAACCCAGTCTGGTTTTTGCCCTTTATCACCCACTTTGTTAAAAAAAACAACAGAAGAGCAAGTGGTCTAAATGTGTCCTGATTTCATGCTGCACACGTTGCAGGTTGTTCTCAGCACAACAGCGGGGAACAGCAAAGTTTGTTAGAGTCAGTCAGAGACGCATCGACTGTTCCTTACTCCCTGCGGTACCTAAAAATTACCCCCTGAAATAATGTGCTGGAAAATGTGAAAAATAACGTTGCATTCCCCAGAATATAAGCCACCCTTGTTTAATGTGTTCAGTAGTAGTTACCAGCTGTAACTTTATAGAGCTCAGGTACGAGGGTAAAGAGTAAGGTTGCTATTAATGAGATGAGCAACTGTGGTTTCAGGAGGCAGAGGAGATCAACCATGAACTGGATGGCTGGTGGCTCGAACCCCAGGTTCTCCTCCAGGCCACATTTTGAAGTGTC
Organism: Pseudorhombus dupliciocellatus; assembly: GCA_016785235.1. Lineage (NCBI taxonomy): Eukaryota > Metazoa > Chordata > Actinopteri > Pleuronectiformes > Paralichthyidae > Pseudorhombus > Pseudorhombus dupliciocellatus. The sequence continues at coordinate 1,595,482 of JAFBJW010000073.1, forward strand.
CTTGGGCAAGACACAAAACACAATGCCCCAGATAGCCGTTCTGTCAGCATGTAAATGTTGCCTGACAAAAAAATTACTGTGTATTTAGCTGCTGCAGACTAGACTAGAAAAGCAATATATGTATTATTTTTATTGTATGAGTGCTATTTAACATTTACATTCTTTTCTCTTGGAAGAGGGGGGATCAAGGTTCAAAACTGGATTTTTAAAATTTTTATACTGCTTCTGGAAAAATACACTTTAGAGTGATAGTACCGAAATTTAAATGTACTGAGTTGACTATTATTATCAGTTTCATTGTCTTATTTATTGTTTCAGTCACTCGCTGTGATTGTTTGTTATTGAAGTGTAAAAGGAGAGCAAGTAAGTGTAGATATTTTTGCTTTTGCTGAAAAAATGAATCCTTGTCTCAGGACACTAGAACTTCTCTACAAAAAACCATTAGTAAACAGCAAACTGGACTGGAGTTCATCAAATTATAAGGTGACGGCTCCGAAACGTGTGTGTGCGCGTGTGCGATCTGTAGCACTCTCAGGTTGTTGTTTTGTTATATCCCCTTCCCCTCTGTGCTTCTCTCTCTCTGTGGCATTCTGTCAGACGCAGCCCAGTGACATTTTCAGGCAGCTGAACTCTGGGACCTTTCAGTGTCACCCTCTGTTGTCATTTCTGACTGCTACAGCCCAGACAATGATGCACTCGCACTGTGAGGGGGGAAAATGATATACAGCCAACCTCAAGGCCCTGCCCAGCTCAAAGTTGTTTTTCCATCTCTCAATCAAACTGGCTCTTTCTGGCACAGAGTACCACTCACTTTGCTTTGATGAAAACAACACAAAAGGGAGAAAAGAAGTTTTTTTTAGCAATGTAATATGTAGTCAGGGATTGAGAAAAAGTCTAACAAAACTTGTGCGTTTGATATTTGCAGTTCACTGGAGCTGATGCAAATATGTGAAAGACGTGCAACACTTGCATTCCTCACAAAAATCATTACCAGTTTGATTTTAAAACATCAAAAATCACAAAGCTTAAAAAAATGGATGCATCATCTTCAGTTTATAATGTTCCACTTTGTAAGTTTTAGCGCAGTGCTGGAAGAAATGCGGCAATAATCCATTACTAGTAAAATAACCTAAGAAAGGTTTACCTGAGATAAAGGGTCTTTTTACGGGTCTGGGTCCGTTTAAGATTCAAGAGAAAACGTATACTGACTGAAAGTGTCAAATAAGTGCAGGAATGTGTCTGGTTGTCATAGCAGAGTAGGAGCATAAAGTAGAAGAATAGAAATACTAAAGTGAAATACCTCAACTGTGTTTCAGTGCATTGCTTTAGTAAATTTTGCACCGCTGCCCCTCCTGGACTGTTTGATTGCTCTCGCCTGGGCCTGATCCCCGTGGGTGTGTATAAGTGCACGCATCTTATCCATAAATCTGGTTTGCCGGGCCGATGCAAGTTGGCACTGGCAGTTATATAGGAGGCTCGGCCAAATCACATGGCTCCTACGAGGAAATGGACCTGTCGGGAGGGCCATGAAATAGTGAGGCAGTCGTGTCACTCACAGCTCTGCTCCTTTATTTCATTATCATATTGGGATGTGTGTGTGTGAGTGTGCATGGTGCACTATACAGGTAACGGATGTGGATGAAACTGTTTCCAATTTATGTGTTTTTTAAGATTCAAAACACGTGTTCGACACCAGCAGTCACACACGACTATCTGCCTCCGCCTGCCACTTTATTCAGAATGATCTAACCGCCTATGAGGGTTTAACTGATTCTCAGAAGACGACCCGAGAACTATTTAGCCTCACTCCGATACACATCTGATACAAATCTGCTAGAAACAGAAACATGCCGCACAGCCTCTCACTCAATCTACCTCCTCCCTCACACATCTGTCCTGTGAGCGTGGGGTGCAGTGTGGCCGTCTTTACCTATGTTCTCCTTATTGATCTGTGTGTGGCCTTGACCTCGTATCAGTGCTTTGCAAAAGTTCTCCGATGCATTAAGTCGTGGTCCTAATTGAAGCCTCCCAGAGGCTAACTGGCTCGATTGCTCCGACATGTCAAAAAGCATCAGTCAGTTAAATGGGGCTGGGAGATGGAGAGCCTTTATTGCTGCTGCTGCCGCCGCTGCCTGCAGGCTGTGACCTTGTGGGGAGACCGAGCTCGAAATGTCTCCTCGGAACTCCGCATCCACAGAACATCAAAGTTCTATTCCTGACTTAAATATCCACCAATGAGCGAGCGTACGTGTGTGCATGCATGTTTCCAGGGACTGTACGTTCAGCCTCATGATGTAGGCGTGTGCGTGTGAGCTCGTACAAATACATCCAAGCTTCCCCGGGCAACTGACTAAAATGAAGGACAGTTGTTCTGAGTGGCTGGTGATCCTCCAGGAAATCCTATCTAAGATTCATCCTGGCCTGCTGGGGTTTGGACAATTACTTTGCAGGATCCTCCAGCAGATAGGATCCCAGCATGCAGTGCTACATGTGAAGTGACTACAGAAGGTTGCCATAGAAACACATAAGTGAACATACAGCTCCCTGTTGATAAATGGTAAAATAACTTGGCATGAAGGCATCTAAGATATCCCTCATAGACATGTTATTCCAGTGAAGCTTTTCTTTTAACGCTTTCAGGACACATCCTGTGCAAATGTCAAAATATGCAGTTTTTCCTTCTCTTGTAAGAGGCAGCACATGTGTTCTGTGGTATGGGGGGAATGTCTGTGAATGTCTTTGAGCTCTCACACAGCACATGTGTACCCTCTCTTTTGATGCAGCTCTCTGCATCCTGGGATCAGTGTGGTGAAGAAACAAGTAGTTGACTTGACAAGATATAGACACCCCTCAGCATTGAAGTGAGGTGGAAGGCATGGTGTGGTCTCACAAGTAACATTCAAACATGCAATATATATATATATATATATATATATATTTATCGAATCAGCGGTGACCAGTGTGATGCTCCTCACAATGCTGCAAAAGGATGCGGTGCAGAAATACAGTAGGCAAACGGAATAAACAAAACTGGTCTGGGGAAGGAAGAAAAAAAAAAACTTGCTGCTACAGCCTGAAGGCAAAGGCAGGGTGGAGAGTGCAGAATAAACCAAAATCTGTCCTACACAAAACCAGCCATCCTCTCAAACAGTGAGCTGCTGTCGTCAACAGAGCACCTCCAGCCTCTGGCTTTTACCCCCAAGGTGCAACAGGAAACGCTTTAGGCGCTCACACCTATCAGACTGTACAATAGCTTTGGTAAAAGGGGCCGACAGCCTCCTGCTTTCAGATTGTGCTCAAGCAGGGCGCCCGCAGATGCTTTAATAACTTACCTGTATCGCCTCAGTAACAGTAGATATTGAAGTCATTGAATATAGAATTGTTTGTATAAGTTCCATCACTTGACATTTCTTTAAAATGGAACAGAGTCAAGGGCAGTCAGCCTCATTATTATTATAGGGTCCCTTGGCCTGTGTCATTCTCTGTGGTGTTTGCTTGCTTTCCCTGGAGACTCTGAACTGATCAAAGCTGTTAACAGTTGATGGTCTCTCTTTCTCTTTTTTTATATGTTTATATATGTTGGTGTTACATCAGCTGGAACCTTGGTCTGTGCAGATCATGTGATTGCAGAATCACTGGTGCTCCCTGATAATTATTATTCCTGGTTGATATTTAGGAATTGGGACTATTACATGTCTTCTGAATGGAACAATAGCTTGAGACAGAGAAAGAGAGACTGGAGCAGCTGGCGGTGCTGCCAAGCAACGGTAAATATTCTGAGGCTAATCTTAGCTAGCCTGCTACTGACAGATATAGTAAGTGACAGGGAAAGGCTCACCTGAAGAATAGATAACACTCTAGTTGTCTCTCCACGCCACTCTCCATTGTATTTACATCTGCTTCCCCATGAGAGACTCATGGTGGTCTGATGCTGCCTCAGGAGCAATCATCGTAATAAACTGTTGTCTGTCAGATGCCATTGTTCTTTATATTGCAGTATGGGAGTAATTTAGATCATAGAGAGGAATAAAATCTCCTTATGTTTGAGATGAAATATATATAAATATTTTTTAAAACTGGCTCATCCAACCTTAAGTGAAAATCTCAAAATAATAGAAAACCACTTAATTGTATTTATTCCTATCTTACTGTTTCTTTGTTTAATCTAAAGTAGTTTTTTTTTTTTTTTTTTTTTTATTGGCGATTTAGCCAATTAGAGGTAAGCGCTATGGATATGACCTGGACGGGGATTAAAGTTTACAACAAGTTCAGACATGAGTGGCAGTATCTCACAGGTACCCTTCCTCACTGATGGATGCTGAGAGATTATGGCTGTGCAGTCTTTCCCTGTCACCCATTGTACCGGAATGTTGGATTGAGATGCCAGAAAGAGTGCCTTTGCTTGCACAGCGCTGTTTGCTCGGAACTGCCTATCGACACAGGCCATAAATCATTCTAATATTTCCATGCATCGAGTCCATCCAACTGCTACTAATGTTTTCCTCTTTCTGCTTCCATTGTAACTCATTGGAGCCGAGCGCCGACGCATGTCAGCATGTGTAATCAGGATTGCTAGAGCCGGCGTTGGCAGAGGCACAGTCTCTGTTTGTTTTGGCTTAAAAGTGCAGCTCCCTTGACCTTGCTGCAATGTGTGACATCAAGATTATTCTAAAAAAAAGGGCAATTGATGACAAATCAAATGCCACCTTATAACCACAATCCCAGATAAATTCCATTTCGGTATTTAAATGGCATCAGCGGTTCATAGATGCTAAACATGGTCACTTTGCCTTTCACAATCCATCCCTCAAGTGTGTCCCAGCACATTTCTACGAAAACAGAAATTTGTGTCAGATACAGTAAACCTCGTGAAGTACATGTTCTGCCTTGAGTTGATCACTTCATCTTTGACCCCGACCCGCAACAGTCTCCCCCAGCAGCCCAGCGACTGCTGCCCTCACATGTCCTGACCTCCGCTGCCTTAGTTTGTCACACTCTTATCAAACGCTATCTGATGGCAGCACAGCGCCCGCAGCCAGCAAAGGATCTGATACAATCTGTCTGGCTGATAAAGGAGATGTCCCCCTCTTTTTTTTTTCTTTTTTTTTTTTATCCATCTATCGAAAACTGTGATTTAAGGGAAATGCGGCGCGCCATCTCCGTGTTTTTGTGTGCACTTATCTGGATATATGCGTGCGTGTGTTTGCAGGTCCATGTGTGCATGATAAGAAAATAGTAACATGCTCTGAGGTAGATACTTCGAAACTGGGAAATGAAGTGATCAGCTTTCTTCCTATGATTGAAAGAAAGAAGGTTGTCAGTTCTAGTGTCTACATGTTTCCAACTCAAGAGTATAAAGCAAAAAGGCGCAAGCTGCTAATGAAGCATCCCAGGCGCATCGTATAGATAAATGACAATGTATTCACATCTCCTTCATCCCAGGTGTTCTGTAATGAGCCGGCAGCATTTTTGCCGCATCGTTGTGAATGAGACCTAAACAAGCATTCAGCAGTCAGCACAATCACCGTTTTCTCCTGTAAATGCCTCTGCTCACTTTTCATGCTCATATGAAGTGACTTAAAGTGAAATGAGTAACGGTGCTGTAATTACATTTTGCCAGTTATCCCATTGAAAAAACAGCAGAACTTCAAGTTTTCTTTACTACACTAAAGGGGAACGCCATCACAGAGGTGATTTAGGGCTTAACAATGCTGGCATCGGAAACTGAGTGGGTCTTGAAAATACAAATCCCCTCTGATGAAATAATATCATGAAAACAAACATTACAATTTTCAGTATTTTCCAAACTTGAAATAAAAGAGAAAAAAGAAAGTTGGATTATCATAGTGATAGGTTTTGTCCAGCTTCTGCTGAAGTTGAAGAATAAACAAAACAACATGTCCCTCTGTTCGCTGCTCTTCATTGAAATGGCAATCATCTTTGCTTGATTTGTTTTGAAGTCTTGTGATTTTCTGCATCTCTATCATTGAACTCTGTAATTCTCGGTAAAACAGTAAATATAATGTTTTTCTTGGTTGTCCCTGTTTGGCCTCAAAGCAAGCGAGCAGACCCAAAACCACTTAATTGATTGTGAAGGCCCATTTGGCCTCATTTCAGCCACACAAAGCTGCTTTTTTAAAACGCCGGGCCAGGGCAACGTGACATGACAAGACAATTCAATAAGACCATTTAGAATTTTAGGTTGCCAGACGGCCCCCATGCCACGGCCGGCTGATTGCTCTGCTCTTTTTGTCTTTGTACAGTGAAGCCATTTGACAGCAGGACACAAAAAAACAAGCAGGGATGGTCCACTACATTTTTCCTCATTCACAACCTCTCACACACACTTTTTTGGGTTTCCCAAAGTCCCCAGCACACCTGAATACACAAACACACCACACTCCATCGCCACAATTTGGCAAGTGGCACAGTGCCAAGTTCCATTAGGGGAAAAAAATAAAAAGGGATGGAGAGAGTGAAAAAAAAAAAAAAAATTAAAGAGTGAAACCTGCTGCTAGCTTGCTTGCTTTCTCTTTCGGGTTTATATAAACAGAAGTGCGATTAAGGTGACTGTATAACCTCCCACGTTGGATTGTAGCTGTGTTCAGTTTTCCTATATTTACATTTGGGCTTTGCCACTGGCCAATGTTTTATCATTCGGTCTGAATAAACCATACTTATTTGTAAACATGGGCACGAACCTACTGTAAGGGTAGACTGCAGAGAAACAAAAGATCATAATTCATCAACCTTGTTTTTTAAATTTTTATCAAGCAATTCACGTGGCCGAAAGCCTTGTGTTTTATGCACAATACAGGGACACGTTGGCTTTTATGTTTTGTGCGTCAGGATATAACAAGGCCCAGGCTGAGGTCGGTTCACCGGACCATTTCACTTCCTCATATTAAATATCGTCATCCTTTGGATGGCTTTTGGGGAGAGAGAAGAGGAGCCTCTTCAAAAGCTTGTCTCGTCCTCTGAAGGTACGGGTAACACATTCTCCGCCATCGCTGTGAGCGAGGGATTGGTAATAGAATAGGATGAGAGCCAGACTTTCTGTCCTTTCTCATATCCGGTGACAAACAGAAAAGCTGTTGAGCAGCTAGTGTTATTGGCTGGGACAGCAGCTTTTGAGGACCAGAGAATGTGTCATAAAAGTGATGAAAAACACATTAGAGTTGCTTATTTACTTTCCAGCTGAGTTTACATTTTGCCTCAGCACTGCAGGGTGGATATGAAGCTGAAGTTAAAAATATAAAGGTGTAATATGTGATTACTGTCTCTTTCCGCAGCCTCTCATTTAACCTTCTCATCCACCTTTTGGGTAAAAAGTGAATATATGTTGCTGTAGAGCAACCAACATGTTTTAATCCAAAGTCTTCCTCTTAGTTAAGACAGCGAAGCAAATTGATTGATTGTTTGACAGCTCTCATTAGCAAACATGTTGAGCCTTGCAAGAGCCTGGCCTTAAGGTCTGAATATGAAGCACTGACTTACATTATACATACATTATACAGAGACGTGATATGATGGATAACATTAGCCTCCCTGCATCTCAGCTGCTCCTTAGTTCTGCAGTACTACTTGGACATGCTCTGCTCAATTAAGTTTTTTTTGGGAGAAAGAACAGCTCTTTGGTAAATTGACTGTGACATTCCAAGTGCCCATAAAGCATCCTTACGGACAGTAGAGGAGAAAAAACTCCTTTCCCTTTGTGATTTCTCAGTATTCTCTTGAGCCTAATGAGTGCCAGTGGTGTCTGTAAAATGTTTTTCTGAGATCACAGAGAGCTGCAGGTGAAGATGGACATGAGAGGCTTCAGTCAATGAAAAGAAAGCGGGCCTCATAGTACGTGATGTGTACAAGAGATGGTTGATGTATCAGATGGAGGGATGGTGGAGGATGCGTGACGTTAGAGAAAGGATAACACATTCAGCTTTTTAAGGATCCAAGAGAGAATGAAGCGGAAAGGATGAATGGAGATGAAAGGAGAGTTCCTTTTACCCTCAGTTCTTTTGTCCTGTGGCCGGAAAGACTGGAGGACGGAGGCGCTTGAAAGAGGAACGGCTTTTGTGCTTGTATCTGTATGTGTACATATGCACATCGTTGGACCTCTAATGTGGGGCAGGGGTTAGGACAGTCGTCTCAGGGTGTTTAAGGTAAATCAATATCATGTCCTCATGAGTCTGTGAGACTGTCGTTGTTTTTTCTGAGACAGAGACAGGAGCTTCAAATGTTTCACTGTGAGAGAGTTAAGCTCCTCCATTACTCTCACAGGATGTCACCTGTAGCAGATGCATGTACATATATAGCAGCGCTCCTGTGAAGTAGTTTTGCTCCGGCGTGAACACACTTTCTTTACACTTGCTGCTTGTGTTCCTCTCCATTTACACTGATCTGCCATCGCTGCAGCCCGCTGTGCTCAGAAGAACAGTCATTTCACATCTGCACTTTACGATGTAAAAACCCAACGTGACGGACTCCTCGACGCTTGAAGAGATGCGATTAAGAACAGTGAAGAAATAAATTCTTCACAGCTGAAATCGAGCTGAAAATGAGGCAAGAGACGCCTTTTAGCCCGGCTCCCTTAGTGTCCTTGTATTTTTGTTTTTCTCTGTATTACTCTAAGCTACAATTTGCGTACAGAGGAAATTGCATATAAATCCCTCATTATCCCTCTACTTTGAGGTGAAGTGTGTGTGTGTGTGTGTGTGTGTGTGTAAATGTGCATCGTTGGGTGATCATAGGAGAGTTGTGCTCGGTGTGTGTGTGTGTCAGAAGCACGTTATCTTGGAGCTCTGCTATATACCCGCAGCCACTGGGCTGATGAGAATTGATTGGATGAATGAAATTATCAGATGCTGCTGAAGGCCACCCAGTGTGTGTGTGTGTGTGTGTGTGTGGATGCAGGCATGTCTTGTGTGTTTTCCTGTTTAGAATGGGACAGTTGTTGTTATTGTTTATTTTATATTCTTCCATCTCTTATCTTCTGCCGACAATTCATGTGCACGTTTGTGTGCAGGAACATACAGTAGATTTATTGTTGTCTCATGCAGAAGGCCAGCATCTGTGTGAGCGTGCTCAGGTGAGTTGTGTTTGCATGTGCCTGCATGTATGTTGATGACAGTGCCCTTGTAGATTACATGTGGAGCGCAATCTGTGTGGAGCACACTCACCCTTAGAGGGCGGATTATAGGACAAACATAGTGGCACACACACACACACACATATACTCTCACACTTGGTTGTCCTGCCAGGTAGGGTAGGGCAGATGCAGTGGGTGATCAGCTTAGAGTGAGCAGTAAGAGTTGTGCATGTACACCGATGCTCATTTATCTGCATTTGCACATGTGCTGACTGCCTGATTAGCTGGTCGCTCAGTGTTCACACCCTGCAGGCTCGTTGTGGTGTGTGTGTGTGTGTATGTGTTTGAGAACGACACAGAAGAAGCAGATTACTATTTTATAAATTTGAAATGTTTTCAGAAAAAGAGGCTTATTACTCACATCAACTGCCAGATTCAGTGTGAGGTACAGTGTGTGTGTTATCATTCATATGAGTAATTTAATTTAAATTAATTACATTTTATATAAAAATGCGAAGATTTTAGCTCAGTCAAGTATGAAGTGTAAACCCTGCCTCCATGTTCGCAGATAGGACTATACTACAAAGTCAAATCCTTTTTTCTCAATGGTATCTCAATTCAATTATGTAATTGTCTTCTCTCTGGACGAGTTCCATTTCTCCGTCCTCCATATGTGGTTTTCACACTCTGACTGGTGCACTCTCACCAGCAGTACAATCCTCACATGCACTCAGATACATATAGGCACATGGTGACTTAAAGGAGCTCTCACTAAGTCTGTTATGAAGGCACAGAGGCTCACTGCCCTGTCTTCCACTGTGATCTCAAGGACACTCAGTCAACATTTACTGCAGCTTTGATGGCTTTACAGCCAATGTTATTGCCGCCTTGCCTCCCTCCTCCACCTCCTCCTTCCTACTCTTCCTCGTGTCATCAGCAGGTCTCGGCCTCTTGTGTCATGGTGTAATTAACCACACAACAGGGAGCGGCTCAGCATCCAACTTTCAACTCTGATTTGAACGAGCAGGCCTCCAGCTTTGAGCCAAAACCATCTGGTCCCCTTTTTAAATTTAGCAGGGACATGTGATTTGAAGCATCATTTTCGTCATGTAACAGGTCAGAAGGAGTTTCACTTTGCACTGGTCAGAATTTTCAAATATTTTGTGTACAATAATGTATTTTGTGTGTGTAACAATAACAATCTCTGAGTTGTTCTGAGGTTGTGTTAACGGAGGATAAATGCAGATGGATATATTGGCTTTTGCAGTTGAATGCTTTGTTTTTCACTCACTTGGTCCCTCGGCTAGGACTCATAACTAAATAACAATCAGATGCATTGCCATGTAATTCTGAATAGTCATTTATGATCCTGATAGGATTAATTTTAAATGCTTTGCTGGTCCCCTGACATTTACTTTACTGCTACCATGACATTGACATTCATGGTTTTGAGTAAAACAGCATGACTAGACTTCTGGTAGGACATCCAACGTACATTTTGCATTGATGGATTTATTAACCATAAAATTGTGATCTATATGGACAAGGTTGAGTCATCTCATTTCCACACGTCATTTTCTTTGGCTACATATTGATTTTTATGCTGTTCCAGTGCAGGAGTTAGAAGATTAGGGAAGAAAAGTTTTAGCTTGCCCTTAGGAAATGTTTCTCCTTTGGTTTCTGACACTCTTCCGTCAAACCTTTGATCTTTCTAATGTGCGCAGCAGGGAGATGATGATTTGATGTGGAATGAAGTGGAGAATTCTTTTAAAGTGCAAATGTTTTTCTCTTAGTTTACAGATTATAGATTGGAAGAAACAAGCATAACAGAAACCTATTTTTGCCGCCATGTTTCTGGCAGTCAGTTTATACAGGGGCAGATGGAGCTGGAGCGTTTTCCAGAGGTGGAGGGATTGTATGTCAAACAGAACCACACAGAGATGTATGATCACAGCACTTTACTGTAGTTTGTGTGCTTGAAATCTTGCCCGGTGGCGAGAATGCATTGCTTAATAAAGTCACGCACTCCTGATCACACGGTCATGTCCAAACCTTTGCTCCAGCTCCTACACCGCACTGTACCTGTAGTGCCATCGCGAGCCCCGTCTTATCGGTGGCGACGACAGAGAGGAAGAAGGGGCAATGATTCATTTAATCCCTCCATGAATGCTCTTCTTCTCTCATGGGGTGATATTGAAAAGATGCTCCAGGCTTTCCCTCAGCAAAGCGCCAAGCGTAGCGGCCCCTGGGAAATATTTTATTCAGGCGACGCCAAATTTTATACCCTGCTCACACACAGAAGTGCGCATTCGCACCGCATGAGAGAGGCGTGTTTGTCCTATATTCCAGTCTTTTAGCCGCCGCACACGTTTTCATATTCAGTAGGATGATATTATTATAAAGGAGTGTAACTTTGAAAATGTAAGCTGAAGGTTAGCTTAACCAGAGCTGTAATGTTTCAATTGTTCCCCTAATATTTCCTGTGAAGTGACTCGGAAAATCTGCCTCACAACATTATGCATAGATTCTCTTTTTCTTGCTCCAGCAGTGAAGCTATATCATGCATGTTGTTGAGAGGAATATCAGTGGTGACAAGTGTAGTGCACTAATAAACATACACACGAAAACAAACCTCATACACGACTGCTTTCCCCATCAGCTGCTTTCTCTTGTGTTTTTGTCATTACCAGGGGACGGGTGATTATATTACAAACACAAACACACACACACACACTCTGTTCACTATTCTGCCATCTCGCCTCATTAGATGTGCACACGTGAGGGAGCGGCCCATTCTCACCAGCACATCCAAACAGAGGCCCTTACTGAAGTTAATGGAGTGGAAGTCCCTTGCCAATGTGTGGCCCTTGAATATGTTTCTACATTTTGTTTGCCCAGCTCTGAGCATGTGCATGTTTTTGAATTGCGATTAAAAAAGGTGGCAAAGTGACATGTACTGCTCTCATGTAGCCAAGGCAACCGGTATCATTGATTCTACATAATGTTGAGAGATTTAAAACCTGCACAGCTTTCTGTAAATTACTAGGTAAATAAATAATTAAATGAGGGACTCCAGTGCTAATTTACCAGTGAGGAAAATTCTTCTTTAAATGGCTCGAGACACTGCCTCTCAGCAGTGCATCTGCACGTCCTGCGTGCTGCTTTCATCAGCTGTTTGCTGTATTTCCTTCCTTTCTGCATTTGTAATTACTGACAAAGATTTCTCAGAACAAACGTCCCCGAGAACTGAAACTGTGCACGCGTCTCTCTGCAAGCTTTTTGTGTGCAAAATTTTTCCCTCCATTGTTGAAATCAACACAAGATGAAATCAGCATTTCATATTTTATATCACTAACCTCATTTCAGCACCTCAGTCACTTATAGCTAATAGAAGCTAAACCTAACCAAATTCAGTATGGAATCCAGTTACATTGTAGCCCCACGTTTACTTACATACATCACATTTATATTTATATTTATACCTGTGTCATTTCATTTATGTAGACCATAGATGACAAGAGCTGTAAAATCCAAATGAGTAAAGAAAGGGTTGTAATAGGCTTAAATAAGCAGTCAGGTTAGCTGTAATGGACTGTTGTTGCATCCCAGTAGCCTTGGCTGAACCGTGAAATTTGTGTTGGGGGGTTTGTCGTCCGTAAACTGATTTGAAGTGTAGATGGAAAACTAGAGCAGTGGGTCCACCATGAAGACAAGCACACGGTGGTTACCATCAAATAGAGACATGTTTCCAAAATTGCATAGTATCCCCTTTAAGTGCTGTTGTTTTCTGTGCCATGAAGCAATCTGACCTGCTGATTGGGCGAGTAAGCCGAGAGGAGCGATTCCCTCAAGTGGCAAAGGTCCTGTCTACTAATTGTAAAATCACAGAGCAGTCACTAGCGAGGGGTGGCTGGCACAAAAACATAAAACAAGGGCTTTTCTGCAAAATAACTCAACTCTCATAGCTTCAGCGTTGAGGGACAGAAGAGGGGGAAGACGGAGAGCGGGGAGGAAAGAGGGGACATGGCTGTGGTTGGGCTAGAAAGTTGTTTTTCTTTCCGTCCAGACATTTTTACTCAAAAACATCCCTCAGGTGCCGTAGTTATTATGGAGCACAAAATTGCCTAATGTGCTTATTTCTACTGCTAATGCAGCAGGCAAGCAGGAACACAGGGTATAGCTCTCCAAGGGGAAGACAGTACAATAAGACCTGTAAGCACAATTTAAGTAATTAGATGTTGAGGCTGGAATTAAGGCCCCGTGTGTGCACGCAAAACTCCCACTCGCACTTACACCCACACACACACACAGCAACCGGACAAAGAGAGGATGAGCACACACAGGTAATTTCTGGTCATAGTCACAGAAGAAATCCAGTGACTATGATGAAAGAAAAAGCATATTCTTGTAATTCATACATTTGCCAACCATTTTTTGCCATTCATTCCCCCCCACCGAACTCCCTTTGACCTCTTTGTCTCAAAGCCTTATTAACTGCGAATAATAATTTGGAGTGCAATTTTAACTCCCATGCTGTACACGGCAGGTGGCAACTCATCCGCTAGCAGTTTGAGACAAAGGATGGCGTCGTGTAAATTCAGCGGAGGAGGTTGGGAAACCAAGAGAGACAAAGGGAAGAGGAGGGGAGACAACAGTGGAAACAAAGTAGGAGGAAAGAGGAAACAAGGGAAAAATAGTTAAATTTTAAGTAGGAGAAAGAGGCAGAATGAGCTATGGCGAGGCAGTTGTGGCGACATGATGAGAGCGGGAATTGAGGAGCAAAGGAAATGGGGTGGGGGGGTGGGTGTGGGTGGTGTACATTAGAGAAGTAGCTGGGGGAATGGAGGAAAAATAATAAAGAAGGAGGGAGGGTCAGTGTGGGTATGTGATTTATGCCTGGGGAGCTCTGTGTCTCCTGGTGAGGCAGCCTGCTGGTTCCCTTACCTGCCGTGTGGGGGTGGGTGGGGCTGTATTAATATTAATATATATGTAGTTAAAGTCAGATACAACAAGGGAAAATGTGACAAAGGGATGTATTGTTTTTCATTTTTAAAGTGTAAAGCCTTGATGAATCTGAATCTTCATCCATGTGTGAAAATAATTGTGACTGTTGAAGAGATACTAGAAGGATATGAGAGGTTTCCTCATGTATGCTGTGTGGTGCTCCTACATCACCCCCCTCCCCCCACAGCAGTGGAGATTGCAGTGATGATTATAATATGACCATAAAGACACATCATGTGTCCCGTGGGACGAGCTGCAGGTTTTCTGTGAGGTCTCTAAATGTTGCACACCAGGGGAAACAATACCCTCTTAGCTTTATTGGCTAAAGAAAGGAAAGGTCAAGACGGGTCAAGTTTCATCGATCCATCTTTAACTCTTTGAGGTTCTCATTCTGCAGCTCATACATGACTGTTGTTGGCTTTTCTCTTGCATCGAAGATTCAAAATGCCCAGCTTTTAAAATATCCAACTCCCCTAAAGAATAAATAAATAACTGCATTTCTTTAAACGTCAACATTTCCTCTGAACAGATAATTCTGAGAAGTGATACATTTCCACTCCAGGTTATTTATCAAGCCGGCTAAATTGCCTCTCTTGGCTGGATAGAAATGCAAACACATGGTCATACTGAGATGGCATGTGCACTTCATCCATGCAAACATCCATGCGGTATGCACACACAGGCATGTGATGGTAAACATTCATGCTGTGCAACATCTAAATCCACACTTTCCTGCTAATTTCTGTTGACTGATACAATCCACAGGCCTCATGCTCATCACAGCTGAGGAGGTGTTCCGTTATAGAACACGCGTGATGAGCTGGGTAAACACTGAGGCTACGATGAGCCGCTGGAACAAACACCTCATATCTGCTAAGCTTTTGTGTCTTTTGTGTGCGTCCACCCGTGTATTTACACAGCGAGGGCTCGCTTTTGTTAGTGTATACTTACGTGGAAGCAATATTTCCACATCTATATTGCCAGCGTGTCGTAAGTCAGCATAGTTGTCCCTCCGCTATTTATTTCGCTGTGCTCCTCTGTCATCCTACATTACCTATAATTACCCACAAGTAAGAGACGGCGCACGTCTCCTGGGACACATCCACACACACATACAGCCCACAAACAAGATGACAAAGAGAGGAGTCTGCGAACATGCAGCCGGTGTATCCTCCTAATTACCTCTTGGTATGCGTGTTACCAAAGGAAAACAAAAAGATGATATATGTGGTGTTCATCTCACTGCAGGCCACTCAGCTTCCCTATTTGGTTCGCATATTTTAAATTTGTCATCGGATAAATCCTATATTATGTGGCATGCTGGCATTTAAGTATGCTAGTACGCTCTGTAAACACGTGTGGGGCAGAATTTTTAAGATTCAAATTTGCATTAATTTAATCGTGAGTCATTTTCTTGGCTGACTTCATGGTAACATATGAATTGAATGAGGTGTAGATCACGCATAGAGGGACAAAAGGAAACACAAGTCACCTGTTAAAGTGTGTTAGAGTCAAAGACCAAGTGCTTTTACAGCATGTGGTCAAAAGCGCAGGTGCATTTATGGCGTGCGCACGTCCTCATTTGTTGGTTTAACGGCAAAAATAGGGCCATGGGGCCGTGTTCATGATAAAGTCTCTTTGCCATTAAGGCCGATGGAGCTGAATGAAAACAAACAGTGGCGTTGTTGAAAAAAGAAATGAGTCACATTCTCTCGCTCGTCTGTCTGGCTCTTGAAGCGAGTGGAATCATTTTCTCTAACTGCAGTGTTTTGTTTTTTTTTTTGGTCTTTGAAGCTGCTGACATTCTTTGACTTTGGTTATTCTTGGCAGCTTGATTTGCTTTCCAGTCCGTATTTTGCAATCAAATTGTCGGAAGATTCCTTTGACTTGTTTTTTATGCTAACGAAGAAAACACTGTTTATGAGTCACTACAATCTCCTGCTTGTTTCACTGGACTTCCTGGTGGACCTAAAGGGAGACAAACAAACATAAGACTCATTACAAATTGAGTCTTTGCTCTGTTGCAGAACAACAACATGCTATAGCTACTGCATTTTCCCATCATCCCTTTATCTTAATTTTGTCCTTCCCACCGCGTGTGTTGAAGCAAATGATTACTTAGCTGAAGCTGGAGAGCACCTCATCTTTGCTCTGTAAATATTTGGAATAGATTACCGAGCGACCAACCAAAGGCAGAAAGTCATATCTCTTGCACCTGTTTATTTGCCCTGCAGTGATTTGGAAACAGCTTTTCAGAGGGACACGTCCAACACATTTTAGCACATGTGGATCAAGCTCTGTGTGAAGCAGAAATGTATATTTAGAGGATTTAAAAGTAAGATGAGGTCCATTTGCTGTTATTCAATCTTTAAATACTGAGTAAATGGACAGCAGTGAAGACACTAGGCAGTCTATCCACAGATCAGGCTCGTGGGGTCATATGAATGAAGATACTATCTAATAGCAAATGCGTCTCGGGTAGTGAAATTATCCATTATTTATAAGGAAAATATTAATTACGTTCTCTGAAATGTGAGCAGAGCAGAGCAGCTCTGCGGCGAATTACTGACTCCCGACCAAGCAGCCTAACAACAGGGGATACTAAGAAATACAGCAACTGATTTGAGGTAGCAGAGAGCTGATACAGGGTCACAGCAGGTAGCGTAAATCTCCCATCTAATAAAACTCTCCAGCAAGAGGAAGAGCGTGTCAATCTCATATACAGGTAATGGTTTGAATCCTCTTTCCTTGCATGGAGAAAATGTATTTTAAATTTCCATAACATCATGATAATGACAAAGCAAAGGCATATTTTTTCATCTGAGGTTGGATATATTCACTTTGTAATAGTTTAGAAAATGTAGGGACCAAAAACATGTGATGGTGTTGGAAAAAAAAGGCATTAGTCTGGAGCCTTTTAATGGGAAGGAATTTGATTGTGGTCACTGCAGAAGCCATTCAGTTTTCTTTTTTTCACTGATGTCATCTTGAGTCGTAAACATTCTTTCAACAAATATTTTTCTCTCTCCTTTTCTTAAATTTCAAATGAGTGCTAGTTCGTATCAGATGGCAATGACTCACTTCACCCAATCAAATTGCCACACAGTGCCCACCATTTTTGTCATCGTTTGATGTGCGGTTCGAAGGGTTGAAGAGCTGTCAGCAGTTGTCTTGAGACACATCATCCGCAATAAAGCGAAGCAGACCTCTTGACGCTTTTGCTTGCCGCGCTTCTCAATTGCACAAGACCAACGCGCTCGTTTCCAGGCGACAGAATATCAGGCTCCGCGGACGGAGAGCGGAGCAGTGTGCAGGGCCTGCTGAAGGGGAAACACGCAGGGTTGGAAGGGCTGGAAAAATACAACACAGCCAGGCAGCTCAAGGTCCAACATGCACACACAGGCATGGAAATGGTGGAAGATGGATTGTCAGGTCAGGGTGATATGACTGCGGAGCAGTGAGGGAAGATAAGCAAGAGACAGACGAGCTTCCTCTCCACCAGCCGACTGATGGGCTGAGGTCTTGGGGTGTAGAGAAGGGTAAAATGGGGGAGCAAGGTAAAAAGGAGGCAGTGGTGAAATATCATTCATTATTGGCTACTGAGGGAAGGTGGGAGTACTGAAAAGGAGAAAACAGGCCTGTTTCATTAGCTCGGCACTTATTTGCATGATATCTTGCGCGTGGCTTACTTTGATGCCTCAAATAGGAAGTTGTAAAAATATTTGCGATGCTAATGAGTATCTCAATTTCTAACGAACTCCAATTTAATCAGTTAAATTGCTTGCAGAGCCCTTTACTGTTTCGACATCACATCCTCCCTCATTAACAACATCGGAACCTGTCCAAGCACCGCCGTGATCTGTGTCACCACAGCGCTGCTTGTTGTCAAATACGTGACTTGGTAATAATGCACAAGAAAACAAACATCGCCACAACAGCTCACTTCAGCTTGTCTTGTCACTCACTAACAGTCTCATCAGTGACAGTTTCTTTCTCAACTGTGATTATGGGTCTTTCCCTCCACAGCTAATGAAGGAGGAAGGGGTGCCAATCTTTAATTAGAGGTTTTGCCCATAATATATTCTAACAAGCTGTTCTGCCTCCGAACTGTTGGCTTGAAAACATTTTCCCCCCATGAACAAGAGTTTTCCATTCAGTGAAACACACACACACACACGCACACACAGTCTTTGCCATGCAACTTTGACTGCCTGTTCGAAGGCAGGTGGCATATAGGTTTTTATCTCAGCTTCACTCCCACCGAGTACTGAAAACATATGCCGAGGCAGCAGCTCTTCCCTGAATGTGCCTCTTAGTGCCACACAGCAGTCAGTGCATCACCTGCTAGCCTCGGTACATACTTACTCATCATTGCCAGCGACATGAGCAGCATTTTATTTTTTATCAGATTGTCAAATCATCAGAATTTCATTTCTTATATTCTCTTGTTGGTGAGGATAGGTTTGGAGCAAACACGGGTGCAGAAATCAGTTACACAGTTGTCACTGGGCTGAAAAGCACAACCAAGCATTTTTTTTTTTTTTTTTTTTTGTCTGCAAGTAAGTTGCTAATGGAAGTTAAATTCCAAACTCAGCAAAAGAGTCAAAAATGTTTAGACTAACAGTCTGTTTACTGTGCAGCTGAAACACCCCAACATAGCTCAGGAAGCTCTTTAAAGGCAGTTTTATTGTCAAATACTTTCTGCTTGTGTCAACAATCAAACGAAAACGTGGCAAGTATCATCAATATCTAAACAAGTAGATTAAAGCATTCTCACCTGTGATGCTATTGCTGCATCTGTCTTATGTGTACAAACACATTCATCTTTTTTCCATTGGAAATCACACAGGGATATATTGATATCTGTGGTTAAAGGTGAAGGTCACTGACTGAAAATGCACTGTTTTGCTGTTTGTATTTCCAGTTAGCATCTTTGAAGGAAAGGCCATATAAATAAATGTAGATGTATCTCACAGCAGGTGTTAAAGGCAGCACTTGGGTTATTGTTTTGTGTTTATGTCTCGTTTTCAGACACCTTGTCCAACAGCCACGATGCTGCATGCCAAACAGCTGTTAAGGCAGAGTGCTCTGCATTCATTGTGGTTACATACCCCTGAGAAAGTTATTACATTATTGATCACCAGACTTTTTAACCACTGCTGGTCTCCTAGAGCCCAAACCCCATTGATTGTTTTCAGGCGGCTTTTTAAACAAAAGGTGGTGAAATCAATTGAACCAGTTCACATAGCGGAACTTAATTTTCCAGCTTTTTCAGGTAAATGATAGTTTTAATATTTTGTGTCTGTCTTCTCTGCTTTTTCACACACCCACCTCTGCCCCCTCCCCACACCCACCCCCCATTCAATAATGTTTTTTTTTTTTTTTTTTGTTCTGTGGACCACAACTATTACACTGAGTCTTGAGGACACTGTGTCTCTGTTTTCAAAAACCTTTTATAAGGAGATTGTTCTGCAGCACCCCGCTCCTTTGACAATTATGCTGGCAATCTCTGCACCCTGCACTTAGTCCCTTTATCTCAGTTAATTTTTCCTCCATCTTACTGTTAAGTTAATTCAAAGTTACTCCAGTTCCTGAGATCTTTTTGCACCATGGGAAGGAAAACAAAAATGTTTTGTTCTTGACTAGAAGGTGCCCCCCTCTAGCTTTCCTCTCCATAGGGCTTCAGATGGAACACTTAGCAGACCGTCAAAGACTGTAAGCCAACGCAAGATAGAAAATAATAGCAAAACAACAAACCACAGTGCTTTGAGCATGGCTGGTGAATCAAACTAATTAGCAGCCCAGCGCCTGGGATCTTTAGTTAGTCATCTGAGAAGCCCATTAAAGGGCCCCCTCTCATCCTCGCTCTCTTCTGCTGTCTTACTCACACCACACAGTAAATCTATTTCAGAAGAAACCACTTTGAGTTCATTAGATTCGCAATCTTAAAACAGTTAGCCTAATTTCTGGCCTCAGTGTTTTTGAAGATCCTCAGTTTGGGGTCACTGGGATGTTAAATCGCAGTTGTACAGTATATCTGGGCATTTAATGGTAATGTCTTGTTCATCACTGGCCGAGCAAACCAACAGCATAATCACTGTGCAATGAAATGGCAGCATAATGGGCTTTATTGACTCTTAATTTGCAGGGTTGTTTCTTGTTTGCCTCATGGGGCTCTTTCGTTTTCTTTAAAGTGTCATTATGCCTTATTTATCTTGCTGCAGTGAGCTGTCTTTAGGGTGGACTTGGGAAGATGAGTGGATGGATGGCTGGCTGGATAGATGTTTGAATGAGCAGACAAAGGGATATATTGATATTGGATCCATGCATGCATGGATGGATGGATCCATTCTTGAAAGCCTGATGGGAAGATATTTTGATGGATACTTTGGCCGATACTGTTTATGGACAGAGGCAGGCGTGTGGGCGGATGGATGGATGAATGGATGGAGGTGTTACTAGGATGAATTAATTTACCTTGAATAAATGAATAGATTGGTGTAAAGGGGTGATGGAAAAATAATTCCTAGATAGTCATGGATGGATGGAAGATTGTGGCAGAATGGATTTTAAATGGAATAGATGGATTGATATTTGCATGAACAAATGTTTTAAAGGTTGACGTTGAATATTTGATAGAATGATGGACGGGGGATGAATAAATCCCTAGATAGTTATGGATGGAAGAAAGGAAAAATACTTAGTAGAATGTGTAAATGTTGAATAGATGGATGGATACTTGGACGAATGGATTACTGAAAGCTTGATAGATGGATGGATAATTGGTTGGAAACATGGATGGGAGAATAATTGGTCGGATGAATGGAAGGAGGAGGAATGAATTCTTAGATGGATGGATGGATGGATGATGAAAAGAAAGGGTAGCTGAATATTGGGATGATGGATGGATTAGGAACAGGGAGAACACCCAGAACAGCAAATGCACATGCTTTGCAAACTCTCAGGATTGAGTCACAGTCTAAAAACAGACTGTAGTGTGTGTGTGTGTGCGCATTTCATGACATACACTAAATATACTGTATCTGTACATTGTGCCTCTGTCACTCTAAGCAGCTCCTGTCTTCGGGCCTGCACACTAAGTTGCATATTATGCCTGTTTCTGTGGAAGGAATGTTTATATTTCAAGAAAAAAGGCCAAGCCACGAAATTTCAGTGCCACACACACACATCAAGTATCTGCCTCAGCCTGTCCTAGTGCAACCTTAGCCAAAATCAATATGACAAGGGACATTGCTATTCCAATCATAGCCTAGCCTATTCTCTGTGTTTACTGTATGCGCTACGTCTCGAGCAAACACTCACACTTAAAACACCACCTCCGAGGCGTCGTATCAGTGAAGGGTTCGCTCAGGGCTAATGCCATGCACATATTTATTTGTCTTATTTTGATGCATTAAAGGGCAGCAGGAAGGTGAAAGCAGGAGAATGGGCTGGTGTTTATTAGGTGGGTAGCTGCCAGTCTGAATGATCCCTGCTGAGAGCGAGTGCTGCTCCACCGAGACCCAGAATTCAAAGCAGCGCTATCCAGATAAAAGCCCTGTCTGACTCACGCAATCAGGGTAGTTGTGTGGGGATCGTCGGCTGTCATTCAGTCCAAACTCAGACCAACTTTTCTCTTTCGGTCCATCATGTGTTTTTGACCACCAATGATGGAGGAGGTGAGAGCATCTGCTTCGTTAATCTGTGGAGGCCAGACCTCCCCCACCCCTCCTTTTTTCCCTGAACTCTCGAGGACACAGCTCAGATATCGGGCCTCGGCTCCAAATCTAACACTCCGCAGCGAGCCAGCGAAATCACTAGGTGTCCACCATCTGTGTGTGTGACCTGCCAAATGCCATGTCATTATCATCACCATCAGTCAAACTTGCATCAGCATCTGTGTGGGTCTGTGTGTGTGTGTTTACGCACCCAATAATAGCACATTCCTGTGAATGCTTTGTACATGCATGATTGCACCTCAGGTCTTCTGTGCTTGTCAACGTGTTATTTTATTAAGCCCCATGGGGAGACTCGTCCTCTGCTTTTTGACCAATGCTAACTATTTAGGTGCAGCGGCAGAGCCTGAGGACCTGCTCTTTTTCTGAGGTCAGTGCCTTGGTCAAGGGCAGCTTCAGGACTATTACCTTTTACACCCTAATATACTGAGGGCCGCAGTTAGTGTCCTCTGTCCCAGGTACGGTTGTTGTTGGACTACTAAAACACAATGAGGTGAATATCGTGAGTTCATTCGTTTGATAGGTTCATTTAAAAGAAGTGGGTCATAATAGCTGTGCACAATTTCCTCAAGGCAGAATTGGTGTTCATGTTTGTGTTGCCTTGTGTACGTGCAATCTGTGTATGTGTGCGTATTTGACACCTGACCAGTATTCATCTACCCATCTGCTGTGGAGGCTCTGGCTGCGGCTGATGATGCAGAGCTCATATCCTGTAGCCTTACAGCTCCGGCATGTTACCTCTGAGTGGAGCCTGTCTACGAAAAAGAGAATTCTTGACGGTTGTTTATTCTAGGTGCGGAAAACTGAAGGAATC
This sequence comes from Pseudorhombus dupliciocellatus, assembly GCA_016785235.1. Lineage (NCBI taxonomy): Eukaryota > Metazoa > Chordata > Actinopteri > Pleuronectiformes > Paralichthyidae > Pseudorhombus > Pseudorhombus dupliciocellatus. Next base: position 1,618,121 of record JAFBJW010000073.1, read on the forward strand.
AAAAAGTCTATCGCTGAAGGGCATATCTCTTCTACGCTGAGTATCTTTCACATAAGTGAATTATCCAGTACTTAAAAAAAAACCTTAAGTTCAATGTATATAATATAATATACAGTCTAATATTAAATCTGTTTTAATAATCCTCAAGGCTGGAGGCATACAAACCCGACTCTGCATTTAAAATGGCAAATGTGAAAGTTTTAATAAGCTGTGTGGGCTGAATCAATACCATGTTAGATCATTGGGCAATTAGTCACTGAATGTTGTGAATTTTTTTAGTCTTAAGTTTATTTTCAGCAAAGCACCAAACTATTTTTTTCAAGTTTAAGTGGTGCAGTCCTATAGCATCTGTTAGAAGTTTGACTTTTGTGAAATGAGAGCGTAGGGTGAAGTAGTGTTGATAAAGATCCACAGGGTGGGTGGATGGGTGAAAAGTTAACACAACCACTGGTCTTTGTTGCAATGGACGGACCTATGGTTTTATTTTATTTTAACCACTAGTAAGATTGAAGACCTAACTGTTCAGTGTTTTTATTTGTGCAATAGTTTGATTTGATTGCAGGATATTACAATGGACAAATCCAATCACACCAAACAGAAAAGACAGCCATCCTCTTGCTATCCACATCTCTAAGTATGTGCTATGCAAACAAAGCTTCAAAACTCTGGGAGCTTTTCTTTTTTTTCACTCTAATTTCCATTTTTTATTGACATTTCTATATGTTATTCCTAAATTTCTAGTGAGTTAGTGGTGCAGAGCCTGCCAGGCGGCGTAGGCAGTATTCAAAATTCATCTTAAAACAACTCAATCACCTCAATCTATGGAGTCCCCAGTGATGAGGGACCTGGCCTTCTGGCAGTGTTATTCTATTATAGAGCAGCTCATGAAAAAAACAACTTCCTCTCTGCTCATCCCCAAAATAAGATTTGGATTGATTAAATGCCACTGTTGGAAGGGAGCATCATCAGATTTGACCAAAGTCTCTCAGCATGTTGCCACAGCTTCAAATGGGTGGAGCTCAGAGAAAGTCTGGGAGTGGGAGAATAAAGGGATGGAGAGGGGTGAGCTGGAGGGAGGAGGAGAAGGATGAATGCATAGTGGAATGGAGAAAGATGGATAAGAGGAGACAGAGGAGTATGGAGGGGAAAGAGCAAAGCTGCAAAGGTGATGGATTGTGGGAAGGTTGGGGAGGCGACGGAGGGGTGCAGAAAGAAAAAGTGAGATGGGAGAATTCTGCCTGATCTGCCGCATAATCATCCAATGTGTCTCCGTCTGGCTTGGCAAAGACATCATTAAGGAAACCTGCGGTCGTCTGGGTTCATGGATCCGCCGAGGCTCAGCCACGTTCCCTTCCCTCCTGCCACTCAATTTGTATAATTTACCTCTGTTCCGAGGCCCTTTGGAAAAGAGTCAGTTTGACCCCTAATGTGCAGGAGTCAAAAAGTTGCGTCTAAATGAAATGGATGGCTGAGAGACTCCTTGTGAGTGTGTGGCCAGTCAATAGCCAGACAGGGAGGTGCTGATGCTGATTCCAGGAGATGGCTACACTTAGACGGAGTCATTTGGGTATGCAGGAGGAGCGAGAGGGGAAGTCGCATTGAGAGAAAGAGACGAGAGAGGTGGTGATGGGAAGAAAATGATAAGTTGAAGTGCGCCCTTCCCCCAAGGTTCAGGTGACCCCAAATTGAAGGGATGCTGTGTGGCATGCAAACTCCTCTGACTCCTCTGGAGGAAGTTGTGCGTTGTGCTTATGTTTCATACTCCGTCATGATGAGGCTGCACTCTAAGGGAGGGAGGGATGCGGGAGCAGAGGCGGAGAAAGCGTATGGTGCAGCGGAGGAGTGATTACCCTGCGTATAGCTGAGGGATGAGAGCCGGACGGGTATTTTATTTTGTCAATTGGAGTGTGCAAATGGAAATGTCAGAGCGGCTGGAAAACTAATGAATCTGATAGGAGAGATGCCACCTCTCTAGCCGAACGCCTGATCAATTGCCATTGTCTTTTTTGGCCGCTGATGTTTTTTGTTATTTTTTGATTGTTTTCCCCGGCCTGGCCTGGCTGTGTGCAGTTAAGAGTTTGATGGTGAACTTTGAGTCAAGGAAATAAAGGAATCGATCTCAGGCAGGAATCAATGCTTTCATCTGTTACTTACAAGTCTGGGCCCGTGAAAAAGTGATTTTAGATTAGAGTTCTCTAGCTCCTTTAACAAAGAAAACAAACAAAAGAAGCCCTGCCATCCCCCCGAACAATTTGGTTGCATGCGCCACAGTTAAAAATGTCAATTCAGTTTGGCTTCTGTCCACACTTGCGTTCAGTCACAGATGCACGCTGAGAATAAAACTCCCTAATAGCGGCACAACGGCACAATGCAATATTTCTCATTTCAGCTAAGCCAGTAACTTCCATCACCTTGCAGCCTTTCTGTGCATCAGTAACACAAAGTGACAGACGTGCATAGCTTAAATTTAGACTGACAATGCTTGTTCAGTCACAATTTCTCGTCACTTGATGAGAGACTGGGAGCACGGGTGCCAGATGAAAGGAAAACCTTGCATTTGCACTATTCTGTTTTGACAAGCAGGCTAATTTCTGCCCAGGGTCATCAATATTCCTGACACTTCAGTGGTGGCATAAATATAGAATGGATGTCCCTTTGTTGTGCTCCGGGAGATACACGTCTACAAGCATCAACAGAAATCACTTGGATCTGTTTGTTAGCTTGTTCAGTCAGTCCACGAGACTGTCACCGCTCCCCCCGGGGCCTGCTTTCAATATCATGCATCATAAACAATATCCAATTTGGACTATTGAACTATGAAAATACACTCTGCTGCGCTACGAGGGGGAGGGAGATGACAGGAAATCAAGAAGTTGTGCGAGTGATGAGTAAAAGCAGGGAGTGGTTCGGGTTCACATTTGTGTTGCAATATGATTGTGTTCCTTAAAAGTAGGACACGAATACAGACTAACTTTCAATGAAGTTAGTCTTGTAATATTTGAGCAATCCTGCTTAAAACTACGAAAAAGTCTTAATTCTAACTAGATATCTGCATTAAATTTGAGAAATCCACTAAAATGTTTTAAAGTGCTATAAAAAACGATCAGGCTCAGCGACTTCTTGCCACCTTGCTAATCTCTCTCTCACTCACAGTTAAGACACCACACTTGCTCTGTCCCTGCACCCTCCATTTAAAGCTAACAGTGACAAGTCGGCAACAAGCGAGGCAATCGAGACAGAAATAGTCATCTTCTCGGATTCGAGACCCGGCGAAGAGCCTTTCCTGCTAATGGCCTGCAGGACTGAGAGAGAAGAGCCAGGCCCTTGTTATTGCCCGTGTTCTTTTGGACGCACTTCAGACAATCATGGAAAGATTTCTCTTTTCCCAGAATTGAGATAGGGCCTACAAATGGCACCCGTCTTTACACAACTGGTCACACAGCATGTACATAAAGGGCTTGCAGTCATATTTATGTGAATATATATTTATAAATATATTTATAGTTTCACAGACTTTTTCCTGACACTTCTTCTACTTGACTGATCTCAACATATTCCAGTTGTACACCCACACAAAATGATGTGGCAGCTTTTCCCTCCCTGGTGAGAGAAAGACACGGCCTCCAGAGAGAATAATTTGTTATTGGGAGAATAATGAATGTGGTGGTATTCCACAGTCTGCTACCAATTCCAGCATTAACATAATATCATTTAATAGGTCACTCCGAATCCTTTATTTCATTGGCGAACAGCCTTCAGTCGGTAGAAGCATCGCTCTGGATGCGTGCATTATGGAGGAGAGCAGATTGCCAGACTGTTAACTTCCCCGCTCTCTCCATTTTAATTGCAAATAATCTCGATGGATAATTTATGTAAAACACAATTATCATCAATATGAAACGGTCATTCAGTTTTTGCTAAACGGGGAGGGAGGTACGCCTTAGCTGGAGATGAGAGGAAAAGCACAAATATCAACACAGAGAGGGAAAAGAAAAATAATGAAGATCAAACACAGGGCCTCGCTTATTGTTCTTCTAGTTTCCGGGGAAGCGTGTAATAAAATGAAGGAATGCGGGTGTTATGCGGAACCTCACTGTGAGCCACATGCTGCTCCGCCATGTATGGAACCACACAGAGCTGCCATCCACTCTTACCGAGGGGGGCTGGGCGGATGATTGATGGTGGGATGCAGCCATTTGTGTGTTTGTTTCAGGAGCAAGTTTAAAATATTGACGTAAACAACTCAGACAGCAGGGACACACACACACACACACACAAAGACAGCCCTTCCTTCCACTTCCTTGATTTGGATTAAAGCAAAAACAAACGGAGGAGCATCCTGTGCTTGCGGTGCAGACAGCATGTGCAGGTATGAGCAGTAATTTGCAGCATTGCCAGCACCGCAGGTGTTCCTCCACCGAATGGCCCCCATGAGCCTCGACCCCCATCCCATGAAATCCATCCCTCTCTCTGTCTAACATCATTCGATCAAAGAATAAGGCCACCCGTCAGTGACAGATAAACTGAGCCGCTGTATTTAGGACGCAGCCTCCCCCAACCCCATTAGATTAAAGACATATATAAAGAATTATACATACAAATAAGAAAAGTATGATTATACAAAGAGGAGTGCGAAAAAGGAAAGGTGAAGTTAGCTATCTTCACCTTCAAAATGCCATATTAACATATCACGTTTAATGATGCAACTTAAATTTACTGAACGTGCTCACATTTTAAGTCATGTCTTCAATCCACTCCATATTTTAAAATAGCTGACATCTGCTTTATGAGGAGGTTTCATTTCTTTGTAAGAATGATTGACTGCCCTGTACTGCTACCATGAAAACAGTCAGTAATTGTAAGTGTTTAAAAAAAAAAAAAAAAAGCCTCTGAATGTAGTCTATTGAACTTAATATATCAATTCTAGCCCTTCGAATATTCAAGTGAGCTTAATGTTTTTATTGCACATTTTAGTGAATTAGCATTCTGTTTGCATGGATTTACTCATTCCATATTTGAGGAATAAGAACCAACATGTTCCACATGCTCTAATAAGATTACTGATTTCTCTCCTCATATCTGTTTTCATTAAGTCCAGGCTGTGTTGACTCACTATCTAGGTTGACAGATGCACAATGCTTTAGAGGTGCCAGCATTCTAAAGGCAAAGCTGGAACAGTTTTTGGTGCATTTTCTCCTCTGGCATGCTGCTCTGTGGTTTCGTTGTTGATGTTTATCATTATGGCGCCCAAATTGCTTTATGTGTGTTTACGCCGCTCAGAAAAAGCTGCACTTTATAGCCTTGTAATCGCTGCAAAAACATGAAAGTCTCAGATGAGGTGGGAAAAAAGTTTTTAAATTTAAATGAGACGCAGAATTCCGTTCGTTTGTGTAACTTTAACCAAACAATTTTGCCAAATGACAGCTCCACTGTATTTTGAAATAATAACATGAGAAACAACACCTCTTCTGTTTGTTAGATTAACCATGAACTCAGTGAGGTTACACTCGTTATTTTGCATTTCGTCTTTTTCTGATTTGAGAAATTGTGACAGTTGGCGCAGATGCCCCATCAATTTGGCCAGTGCATAATTACCAGGGAAATTAGCATTGGCAAAGCTCTTGCAATTACTAGTATTATAGTCATCCATTAACTGAAAGAAAACTATTCCGGAGACAGGCGTACTTTACCTCAAGGCCCTGTCGTGCAACTATCAACTGCAACTACTGTTGCAGTGGCAGAGACGTTCCACACAAGCCCATTCAAGACAACAGCAGAGGTGTCAATTTAAAAGTGATGCAAGCATACACATGGTTTTATGGTACCGCTGCTTGGTAAATCCAAATACATGTACTGTAACATCTCAATAATAATCACATATTTTTATCTGACTCTTTCGTTTCCGTTTCATTGTAGCTTACTTCTGCTGTGATTGTTGAACTGTTCTGAGGGTTAGGCCTTTGTGTTGTGCCTCTGTGTTTGTGTCTCTGCCACCGTACTCTCTGGATGGGCCTTAGTGCAGCATAGGTGAACAAGAAATAAAAGGGTACTTACACAGATGGACTCTTGGTGGCTCCTCCTCCATTCCACACCAGGGCTTTAATGTTCAGTGATGATTGATGCCGGTTGCCATCAATATCGATGGCCCCCGCTGTGCTAATGAGTCTGATGGGGGCGACAGCACATGTGAGCCATGGCTATGCTTTGTTGAGGAGTGTTCCTGCAGAGTGTCCCCCTGTTAGGAGAGTGCCGCTCCACGTGTATACCCCTCGATCCATCATTAAAGTAAGCACATGCATGTGAATAACTCATTAGTCCCTGCATTGATCTGACCCCAGGACAGGCTGCATGCACACTTCGTAGAGGAAACAGCAATGAGACAACGGCAGGAGGCAGCAATCAATCAGTAGCCCGCAAAACCAATCATCTGTTTGACGGCGGGTCTTCCAATTAGCGGAACAGCTCTCTGCGGAGTCCTATTATCTCATATTCATCCAGGTGGAGTTTTCACTGTGGCCTACGCTGGGGCTCCCAGTCGTGAATCTATCAATTCGTTGGTTCACTCTCCATGAGAAGCATGACCATCTGACTCAACAGGCTCCCTGATTCTAAAATGTACTGTTTCAGTGATGTCATGCAAATGGTGGATCAGAGGAAATATGTAAATGTCAGAGCAATTCTCATCCCACATGAGCGTTCAAAGTGGAAGTGACTAATCACAGATGTGTTCTAGTGGGGCACTTTGCCTGTATTTAAATAGAATCGCCTGCATATGGATGCGGTTCCGTGCGGCTCTTAAGTGTGCCCAGCATCAACTGGAAGGAAAAAGAACATCACTTTTAGCGGCACACATTGGGAGTGATGGTTATGGGAGTGGAAATGGAGACAGAAGAGGCCAGACGGAGCAGAAACACACACACACAAATGGCTTTTGACTGGTTGTGCTTTGATGAGCCGTGGCAAATCTGCTGTGACATTCTGTCTCTACTTTTCAGGAAATACACGGCAATGCATGTTCGGAATTGCGATGTGCTGGCTCACTGATGATATATGAAAAATTCACCCGTCATTGGAGCTAAAGTCAGCTCCGAGGGACGGGGCGCAAAACAATTTACACCCGCGGCAGAAAACTGTTTGCTTTAATTAAATCGAGGTCTGAGGGGTCAATACATTTATATTTTGCCAGATCAGAAATCCACTCAATCTATAGGTCACCCTGTTGTTCCTCCAATATTTGGCTGGATAGGCAAACCAGTGGCATTAAACACAGTGCTAGCAGCAGGACTGTAAACGCACATTGACATTTCACTTTTCATTGCAATGTGGCTGCCTCTAGCTAAACTGGCTGACCAATGTGGAAGTTTGTAATTTTAATAGGCTGATAATTCAGACCTATAAAAGTGCCTGTAGCGGCTTGAATGTTGTTTGCGTTCTGCAGCCTTTAGAGAGCCGAAGGATTTTCTGTTAACTCGTGTCAGATAGACGTAAATGTCTTATCTGACGATTAGGAGATTTGCCAGAGGACATTTCCCAACATTTTTTTAAGTTCTTAGGTGACTAGAAATGAATTAAACCTAAATTAAATTCACTTGAGTTTCCTCATAAATATCAGTCCCTCAAAATGTTTTCATCAAGATCTATAAATTGTTCTCAAGAGAAATCAACAAAACATTTGGATTCAACCAAAATTGCAACTGTTCCGTTAATTTTTATATCATTAAGTTGTACAGTGCAGATCCACTGCGTCACCTGAATCACAAAAGAAAAACTGTAAACATTGGCCTTTATGGAGGTTTGTGTTTTTACTGTGTGAATCTATTTTTGTGTCCTTTGAAGTTATTATGGATATGGGTCATTGGACACATTAATTTCTTTCTGTTGAAATAGTGGCACTGTTACCATTCATACTCATATGAATCAGTCATTGTATTAGTGTTCTAATGTGCAGTTAAAATAACAGATCTGATTTAGCTCTAATATTTTTAAATGGAAACAGCCTCACACATTCACAATCCATGTATTACATTGTTCCCTGTTACCCCAACTAATTATTTAAAAAGGAAATTGCCTTCTCGCCAGTGACTCACAAATTGCCTTATGTTAAAAAGTTAAATAAAGTAATGACCTTGCACCAATTGTGGCTGGGTTGCAGCATCAAAATCTCAGGCTGCCTGACAATGATCCTCATGAAATTAAACTGAATACGCAACCAGTAGGAATACCCTTATATATACGCCTTCACACTATGCTTTAATATCAGCCTGGGAGCAGACGGCTTCCTCCGCATTGAACAAGGTGCTTTTAATATTTAAAATATTTGAAGATTCAGCGAAAAAAACCTTTTTTATTTCTCATATTCACTGTGGATTAAACGGTGACAGCTCACCGCTTCTTTTCATGTGGGATTTAAGCAAAATGTGGAGAGTTCTTTTTTTTTTTTCCCTTATACAGGTTTCCCTTGAATTTACACATGCAGACACGAAAAAAGGTCAAATGGCCGCTGGTGGAGGGAGAGTGTCAACTTGTGAGGGGTGAGATAGAGAGGGAGAGTAAGTGAGAAGAGAGGGAGAGAGAGAGATTTTGTGGAAATGCGTGAGATTGGGGCAGACAGCGGGGGAGATGAACTTCCAGATAACATTCAGCTTACTCACTCAAGTATGTAATCAAATCAGGGAATGAAAAAAAAAAAACCTCTATGGCTAATATTCATGAGCTACTTTAATTTAAAAGAGCTGGTCGAGTCATTTAGTGGCATCTTTGGCTGTCATGTTGTATTTCTGTAGGCACGCAGACCAGGGGAGCTGCACCTCTGGGTAAGAAAGGTTGTTTGTGTGTGTCTGTGTGTGTGCGATCTTTCTTTTCCTTTATGAGTTATTCTTTGTGTCAGTCAGTGACCTTGAATTTGTGTTCTTTAAACATATATAGATTGTTTTTAGCTCTGCCAGGCTTGTTTGTGCATCTTTGCCTGCATTTGCAAACAAAACTCTAAAGTGACCTGAGCATTACCTGAGGAGCACAGCGTGTCATATTTTAACTCCCTTTGTCTCTGACAGATGCCTTGACTCTAAAAGCCTCTGTCCGTGGTGCTGAAGGCTGGCCTGATGTATGAGCGTTCAGCTCCGTTTGATAAATCCGCCATGTCACTCCGCCTCTGACAGCCATTCATCATGCCTGGCTTTCTCATTTGAAATGTTCTGTGTGCCGGATAATTCAGTAAGGCAAATAAAATGTGAGTCCTAAAGCTTGGAGTCAGCTCTATCCCACCCCGCGTTGACTTTCCAACATTGTACTTTATCTCTCTGTCGTAAGGACGCCGTGTCCCTATCTAAGCAGGAGCTGCAGCAGCTGTAGGTGCAGCACAGTGACTATATTCAGACCAGCTGAAGGACGAACATGTTCTTAATGAGGCGGCTAATGAGTTCTGCTCTGTTGTTGCTGTTTTTTTCCCTTCCTTCTTCTTGGTAAGGATTAGAAAGCGCATTCAACCATTCAGCTGAACTCTTCCGACTTCTACCCTGTGGTCTGACTCAAAACACGGCCATTGTTCTGCCACACTTCATCTTTATGTTTGATTTACACTCCTGCAGTTAAAATACCACAGACAAAAGTCAGTAAACATCTGATGTTAAGATAAAAAAATCAAACTGGATCAGGTGTATTGATGTGAGAGCAAAGCAAAGGAGAGAGCAGGCAATTGTTTGTAAAAGAAACAATGACATTTATTGTTTTACTTAGCACTTTTCTTAATTAGTCTGTTGTGCCCATTGATCACATATAATACAGTTAATATAAAAATGGCTTTTTAACTTTACACCCAAAGCAACAACGAAATGTTTTCTTAAAATATGTATGCTAAAAATACTGAGAAAGTAGTTCCACTAAAAGTACTGGAGAGTAGCTTGTGATTCTGCAATGATGACATGGCCATGTTTTGCTGAGGCTGATGTGTTTCTTCAGTTTCTTCTCCATGTACCACATGTAGTTCTTGTTGTAGGCACTTACCAGGGCATAACAGACCGCTTTCTTGAGGCAATAACAAATCAATAAGCCTTTTTTGTCCACAGCAGACATTTCTGACATGTCGCAGCATGAAAAGCACAGGTGTAAATAATTAAATGAATGATGGCTGGATTCCATACATCTGCTCTGGTTTCAGGATCTTGGTTTTGTGCATGCTCAGTCACCATCACACGGTCATGTCGCTCAAGTTGAACGAAGCCATCTTGTGTTATCAGTCCCGCATGTACTTTTCCCACTGTGACATATCAAAGCGTCTGCTTGGAAAAAGGCCTGTCACCTCAGATTTTTTTTTTTATCAACATGTTATATGTATTTTAGTCCAACATACCCACATTTTATTTCCCAGTCACCATTGCAATGAGAACTACTGTACACAGCATAAACAGCCATTTGGAGAAATGTCCTCAGGAGATGCCCGTTTTGTTGCAGAATTGAATTAAGCTTAATGTGACATTGTAATCAAAAGTAGTTTTCTCCTTGCCTTGATTTAAAACCCATTTAAACTGTTCAGATACAGAGGATTTGTCATTACATCAACATAATAGAATATCTAACAGTATTTCCATGAAAAATTAAGAATCCATTTTTAAATAGAAAAAAGGGGGAGGGGGGTATACTGTATTTCATCAAAAGGCTTACACCATAATCACTGTTATTTGTCTACTCTACTAAATCTCCCTTCCCATAATAGACAGGTGTTATAACTGTATCTCTAACTCGTCTATGGATGTTGGACAAAGCACAGACGGTATTGCTTGGGACCACACAGACAGTTCCACAACTCTGAACACATTAAACAGTCAAATACAAGAGAGTTGACCATCATCATCTTCATCATCTTTGCCATCCTCATCTTCACTTCCTTTTTCCCTGCCTGCATTTCCTGTATGAATGGTAACGAAATATATCTTTTTGCAGTAAATGCCTCTTCCTGTTGATGTCAGCTTGGTTTAATGCATCAGTTGCAGAGCCACAACTTCAGCTAGGGTTGAAACTGGGAGAGCATGTAGTCTATTTTAAACAGTTCCATCCCAGTCCATTAATAGTTTTGCCATTGTATCTGAGCCGGGGACCTGCAATGGGTTTGCCTTTGAAACAGTACAACAGATTTGTCCACCCCTGCCCTATCGTCCATTCAGTGTGGTTGGTGTGTGGTGCTCCACAAAGCCGCTCTTCTTAAAAGGCATTGTCAGATACATTTATGACTGTGGCTTTCACTTCCACTCCACTTGGCAGTCCCTTACCCGAAACCCACAGCTTTGTAAAGAAAGGATAGTGCATACCAGTAGCCTCCACTGGTTTCAGCGGAGCTTTGGAGTCGCATTTCCTTATATCCCCGTAAAGGTGGTGGTTCCTCAGAGAGACATAAATAAGCAGGCAGGCCACTGAAATCATGGCCAACAGCACACCAAAGACAGTAATTACTGCTGCATCCCATTTTTCTGTATCCTTGGCTGCCAGCTCTATTCCCTTAGTGGTGACATTGACACATTTGGTGTCATGGTTGTAGTGGATGCTGCGGACATCCACACATACTTTGTAGTGAGTGGCAGGATTAAGATGGGTGAGGTTGTAGACCTGGACATCAGAGGGAACTCTAGTGGTAAAAGCTATTGTAGGATGGTTGGCGTTTGACAGAGTGTACCATTTAATGTTGGGAGCAAGGGTGCCAGGGCCAGCCTTCCAGGAAACCAGGATGGAGTTTGTCTCCACGGATTTCACTGCAACATTCAGAGAACCATTTGCAGATTGAGGAAAATATTCATTTACTTCTACTGAAACAGATTTAAGATCAGCTCCAACCAGATTATGGGCAACACAAGTGTAAAGACCAGCCTCGTTTTCAGTGATGTCATAGATGTCAAAAGTTCCCTCTGGGTGCATGTAGAACTTGTCAGAGACGGTGTTGGGCAGAACCCTGGCACCAGATGGGGTGATCCAATAGATGTCTGGTTCTGGTTCAGCAAATGCCCGACAATGGAGTGACACTGAGCTCCCGTTCTTTGCTTTAATATGCCCAGGCATGCTTTCAGGAGAGATGAGTGGCAGACAAATCTCCATCATCTCCCTGAAGTGCACCTGTCGGACATGCTGCCCTTCGTACTCTGGAGGCTCCACGCAGTACAGTGAATCAGGCTCCATGAAGCGAATGTTGGTCTTGTTCATGTTCATCCAGCGGACTACGCAGTCACAGCGGATAGGGTTGCTGTGCATGCTAACCTCTCTGAGATTTGGGAGGGACTCGACAGTAATCCTGTGCAGGGCACTGAGTGCATTGCCATTTAGCATTAGGGTTTCCAGCCGTGGTAGTTTGTAGAAAGCATTAGGATGGATGTAGGAGAGTTTAGGATTGTTGGTGGCCTCTATTTTAGTGAGCTCAGGAAGGTTATTGAGGGCAAAGCTGTCAATGGAAACTAGTTCTGGCATGCTGTTGATCCCCAGTTCTTTAAGATGAAGCATATCCACAAAGTCTCCTCTCTGTATCCTTGCAATGGGGTTTTTATTTAGATCCAAAAACTTGAGATTTTTTACATTTTTCAAGGCTGAGTGAGGCACCTCAGGGAAAATGTTATCATAGAATGAGATGCTCTCTACGTTATCAAGACCAGCCAGTGCATCGTCAGGGAGGTGAGACAGGTTCATCCTGGTGAGAACGAGACTGCGGAGGTTGCTGAGAGGTTTGAAGTTCATATCTTCGATTGAAAGCACAGGGTTCTCACCGATCATCAGAATCTCAAGATTTGGCATGGGTTCGAACCACTCTTTCTTTATGGCCATCAATTTGTTTGAATTGAGGTGGAGCCGCACAAGGTTGCTGAGACTCTGGAAAGCCAGTGGAGAAATGGAGGATATGAGGTTGTGATTCATGTAGAGCTCCTGAAGGTTAGCCACCTCTGCCAGACATCGTTCTGGCAACTTCTGTATCCAGTTTTCCTCCAAATGAAGAGATAGAAGCTGAGGCAGTTTCCCCAGATGGACGTCGCTGATAGAGGATAAGTTGTTTTGTGATAAATCAATCTCTGTGATGTTTGCCAGGTAATCCAACGGCTGCTCAATCTTGGCAACATTGTTTGTTTGCAGCAATAGTACTTGTGTGCCCACTGGTAATTTTTCCGGCAGGCTAAAGAGTCCCAAGTCATTACAGTCAACTGTCTGTGCCTCCATGTACACGGAACTGGGAGAAAACCAGGGCCTAATCTCACATACACAGAGTTTTGGACAATCGGGCCTCTCCTCAGTGGCCACAATAAAAGCGGCAATGGCCAAGCCGACAAAGAGACGATCCACAAATGACACGTCCTTCATATTGGACCGATTCTCTCCAGTTAGAAATTGGTCCTTGTAGATTAAGTGGTCTGAGCTGTTAAATTCACAAATAATGAATCATTTGCTGCGGGTGCTGAGGCGCTTGACTCACCACCCCGTTCACCACCACCACCAGCTGCAGCGCTGCTCCCGAGAGATTCTTTTGTCTTGCTGTGTAGACGCCCTTGGATGTAATGACCAATCACTCAATGCTGCCTGCTGGTGTCAGGGTTCAGGGCCAAGACTGCAGCCAGGCAGACCCAAGAAGAGGCTGTGGGGTAGGATGCACTGATATTATACCTCAGGACCTAGGCTGAGCACAGTTATAGATATCCATGTAGAATCTTCTCTGTCTTTAAAGACGGGTGTCCTCATCGATTGTTGTTACGAGCTTACAGGGTCCACAGCCCAGCCCATTCCTTCCTGTGGGAGACAAACAACACAGAGAGAAGTGGTGTGAGTACTACATGATAATATATGTGGCTAAGCGGGGTAGCAAGAGAAGGATTTGGGCGTATTGACATTTGTTATAGGCACACTGATGCATGTTGACATTTATAGACCCTCCCTTCAAGACACAGAACCGAGGATTTATATCTATTTGACCTTCTAGACTTCATTCTGGGGATGTGCTGCATGTGCCCAGACAATACAGCGTTAATTTCCGATATACAGTAGTGTGAGTCTATTATTGGATAAAGACAGCACTTTATTAAGATTTGTAAATGGCAGACATCCTAGGGCTTAAGCATCAGCCCTGAGGGCAAGCCACTTAAAGCCACAGGAATATGTCAGGGGCTATAGCATCAACATTAAATGGACAGCCAATAACACAGTGAGGCAGCGAGGCTGCACGTGCAATCCAGTCATTTGGCCCAGATGCTGTTTGCACCTGTTTGTGACAAGACGCAGCAACCATGAAAACACATTAATGTGTTGGCATAATTAATCTTTGTGCAATCAACAAATCTGCACACTGATAGGAGTTGACATTTTTAGGAAAATGCAACTCATACCGTTTGCCAATGGCAACACATCACTAACAACTATGTTATGGCAACAAATGCTTATGGATAACAGTCCTGACAGTCCTTATGAGATTAACTGAAATCCAGTCAATGGTTTTGTGAAATGACTAAATCTTTATCAGATTGACATTTCAGCTTTGTCCGAAATGTCTCTCAGATGCAAGGATTGGGATTGTTGGCAGAACGCAGCACACATGCCCTGGACATTTTTATTCCACAGCTGTAATATTTGATTTATTTTTGACATGCAAAATGCTCTGTTTCCCAGACACTTAAATTTGAGTCAGAAACAGTTCACAAAACCAGTGAGTTTCTGGGAATTACAGGAATGTTATAGCTTGCACTTAACAGTAAAAGCTCAAACAAATCTGTCCTTTATCAACCAGTCATCGTATAAATGAGAGGATACAGTTCTTAGAAATACACTTTCAAGAAATATGATTGGATCATTTCACTTTTTTTCCACCGTCTCCTGCTCTGGGAGATGCTCTGCAGTTGAAGTGCACCATGTAATTTATCATATTTAACTGCCTCTTACCGAACAGATGGGTTTGATGGTGCTTGTGATATTTTGGGCCTTTAGACCACACATCACATCATCGTGGATAAAGTCAAGAGAGACGGGGTATGAAATGGACAGAGAGCCAAGAGGAGTGTGACGGTTGCAAGAAAGCGAGAACAAGAGAAGAAAGAAATGGTTCAATTTCATCAGCCTCGCTGTTTCCACCTCAGGGGCCACAGGGGAGGTGGAGGATGGGGGTGTGTGTGAAATAGCGCAAAATAAATAAATAAGCAAAAAGTTCTGATGGCAGCAGAAACGTTGCAGTTTGCCCTACTGGCAAAGCCAAGCCAAGGGTTTATTCCTCAACCTCTGCTCTTGCACTGGCTGGAGTCTGGAGGGAGGAGGGGAGCCCGATATGGGGCCGGAGAGGGAGAGAGAAAGAGAGAGGGGGTATTATTTTTCTAAAGCACCTGGCACTTTAATAAGCTGCAACACCCCGAGCATTCTGATAAACAGGATTTAGCTTCCCTCCTTCAGCGGGCTCTTCATTGTGTGCTATGTAGATGATCCATGGCCTGGAAACACCGGCATTTCGGTCTCATCTCTGCTCGCTGTGGCTTTTCTCCTGTACTAAACACAATTACCAGTGGTGTAATGTGGTCGGGTTAACTGGTAAATGCAGAGCTTTATTGTACAATCACTGCTCGGGGCTGGAGCGGGCTGTTGTTTCAGCAGAGATGGTGATTGTGTCAGTGGGGACGTATTTAGACTCACCATTTTTGTGATCAATATTTCTGCGACACAGTCTCTGAGACTTTGCAACACTCACCGAAAAAGCATCCACGTTGGCACTTTTGTTGCAGAATAAGAAATAGCGTTGCCAGCCATGAAATCATGTATTAATCAATAAAATTTTGGCAATGTGTATTGACGGATGTGAGGAGGACATGACCGAAGGTGGAAGAGACTGACTGTGTGCAATAATTTTAGCTTAATGTGATTGTTTGTTGTCCCACTTTGACGAATATCTAGGACAGGGTTAGTCATGCTATGCCAGAGATTAGCAGAGGATGGTGTGGCCAGCAAGGACAACACATTTCCCTAATAAATAATGAGGATTAAATTATGCTAATAATCCCACACTTAGTTCATAGAAATCTAGATTCTTTAAAGCAACATTTCCAAGCACACATGTATTATCAAGGCTGCTGCTGATTTATTTGCAGACTAGTTTCTCAATGTATCAATTTTAATCTATTTGTGTTATGCATGTTTAAAGGAATATATAAAATAATTATTATATACTTTAACCTATTTGCCAAATTGCATATTTTGGCCAAGCAGCGGTCCAAAACACAAACGTAATGTATTTACTAATAAAGTTAAATATTATTGACATATGGGATTTCAGAACAACACTGGTTCTTTCCACCATTGTATTATATTATTATATATTGTATTACTTTGGATATGCAAAATGGTCTCAATAGCATTTAAAAACACTCCCACTCTGTGTGCATTAGGACGCTTATATAAACTAGTTTTAATAGATCTCTTGACTCATTAAATAACTCATTATTCATCCTCTATTTTTCCTACATTATATCCAGTGTTGTGGTTATTCAATTGACAGAATAGGAACTCGGTGAGGATGTATTCTTTCAACATTAGCTCCAGCCCTCGACAAATAGACAGTCAAATTATTGTTAATGCTGCTTTCAAACCTCTGCTGCCATTTATCGCTGCATATATCTGACACTAAGAGCCAGGGCAGGTTAAATATCGCATATGCTTTAAAGTGAAAAATAAATGCGTGAACGTTGCGGACAGATATGTGTAAATCTGGTTTAATTTCCAATCTACAGAATGTCAGCTGAGGGCCCAGTGAAGGGCTGTGGAAGGGAAACATTAGGAGTCATTTGCAAGAGGAGGCTGACTGAATTGGTTGTGACACCTTGTGTGGCATCGTGTCTCATGCGGCAAATGTATCGAGTCTTCAGGCACCCGTTGCCGCCTGACTGGAATACTGTTGAGTCAATGACTTGGTTATGCAAGAAAACAATTTGTAATATATACAATTGAGACATAGCAACACAGCGACTTGCGGAAATGTTCTGAACAATGCACTCCTTCAGATTAGGTGGATGTTAATGACAAGTGGATCATCGTCGGAGCTCAGCACGCTTAATCAAGACGTGTTGGTGCATCAGCAAACCTTAAAAGCATTCAATGACACAGTGTCCACTTAGGAGGCTTGTTATGCAGGGGGAATTGAGTTTGTAGGGTCCCATTCATTGAAGTAAAGGTTGATATAGTGGAGAATACCTATCTAACTGCATCACTGTAAGTGAACTGTCCTAATCATCTACAGGCAGTTGAACAGGTAAATTGGTATTGTACGCTCGCATTATCTGAAGCCCAGTGAGAGGTACTGCACCGTGACTGCTGTGGCTATCGAATACACTACACTTGTTCTACCCTATTAGTAAAAGGTCCAGAGGAACCTCGACCACACACACACACACACTGCTGTCATGTAGTGCTAATTTCCCACAATCCGTTGCACTGCAGCCAGTTATTGAAGTGGTACGAGAAGATCTGGAGAACAAAATGACTTGCCAGAGGAAGGCCCTGAACTTGTCAAAGAATTGAGTGCTTTAACCTCTGGTGACAACAAGAATGTTGTCTGCCGGAAATATTAACAATAGCGACACTATGATGCTGATAAATAAACAAAATCCCCAACAAAGATTGAGGGAATACAGGTTAAGTGGTAGTTTTGGACAAAGGGATATGTGGTTAATATGGCTAATACAATACAGCAAATACAAGTCAAAGATGGATGCTTGTAATCTCTGCTTGGGTGAAAAAAACATTGGAAATCTTAACTAGGGGGAATACAGAATCAGCTGGTAATATAACCTAGAGAACCTGACAGGGGATCTGCTGTAACCTAATGTCTACCTGCACTACATTAGGCCAGTGCTGTGACATTTGCTCGGGGAGCCAATGGAAGCCTTTTATAGGTCAGGTGTTCACTCATGGAGCTAACACGAGTTCCCAGGTGTCAGAGGAAAGAGGGAATCATTCAAGCCACAGCCTCCAAAGCACCACTATTACAGTAGCGGGCTGACAGTCTGACCCATGGGCTTTTCAGTTTGGCCGGTGTTAATCCTGGTCGTGAAACATTACAACAAACAAAGCCCCTGGTAACTGGCTTGTTTAAAGTGTGTGAAATAAAACTTGGTTTGTTTGGTGAAACCTACTGCGTTTTATTTTAATTTCTTTGCCTCCACTCTGGGGCTACAGAAATAAATATGTCGCAGGAAGGTCTACTCTAATATTCACCTTTTTCCCTTTGTATTGGTCTGCATCTCAACAGTAAAGTAAATATAATAATGAAAGTTCAGATAATGGCCGAAACTAGAATTGTCTAAAAGTCTGATTGTCTTTACATCAGCATTAACTGTTGCAAGTAATTATGTTATTAATATTTGCAGATTTCCTGCTACTGGGAAGCAGCGCAGAAATGACAGTGTCATTGCATCATCATTATAAACCAAGATGCCTTTAGTCCACATTAGTCACAGAGTTCACTTTTAATTAGCATGACTTTTGACTTCACTGGATACCTTGGAATCTCTCCTCATTAAAACCTGCTCATTTACACATTGTAGGAAACTGAATACCATCTCCTTTTGTTAATTTTGCGTCATTGTATGTCCAGCATGTGCAATGTACAGATAGGGGGCTCTCAGGAAATGCAGCTTTCACTAATCAGGATATACCTGAGCAGGGATGAGGATAAATTTAAGATGTTCAGTCACTGTCAAGGTGAAAAGCTTTTCCATTCTGTTCTTGGCAACACCTTGTGCTCCCTTTCCCACCGGGCCCCCCCCCCATTATACGAACACAGTGGCTGTTCCGGACAGTAATGACACAAATGCAGTTTGATTAGAGACCAGTGAGATATGACCACTTTAAATTAATGAGTGTGCACAGTTGGGGCACAGAGCGTTGGTCCTGGCGCTGCTAATTCAGGCAGGCCTGACTCAAATCGGCCAGGCAGCCAAACAGCCAGGCAGCACTGTTTGTTTTATGCTGTTTATTGAAATGAGGTATAAATCCTCCCCCTCGCTTCACGGGGCGCGGACAGGTTCTTTGCAGAGTGGGGACCTTGAGATGATTACTTTGCTGCAGGTTGGGTCCTCATCAATGCCCCGCCAAGTGTCAAGTTGACCTATGGTTCATGTAAAAATAAAATCATCTACTATACAAAGCATATGTTCTGTTGGGGTTATGGGGAACATAAAAAGGGGACATTTGTGAGATATATGCTGTGGAATAAGTCGAGATAAAGGGTTTTGTTTGGAGCATATTGGCCCTTGGGGAGATGATTATGAGACCGGCACACTTTAAGCAGTAACAACGCAGTATTGCATCTGCTAAGAGGTAGACATTACACTCGCTGGGGTAAAATTGGGCAGAAGACATAAAGGTCAGACGTAAGTGGAAAGTAGGGCCCAGCCGGATTGCTTCATCTTTCAGGAGAATAGCCTATGTATTGTAAAAATGGTTCAGTGGGAGTTTTGATCCACTGGTAATAAGCCTCCCAAGGCTCTCTTCTACAAGTCACCCCCCCTCTCTCTTGCTCTCCCCGTGTGCATTCTTTTGTCTCGTGATATTGCAGCCCCCACACCTCTTTTCTTAAATCATGTCCTTTTCACGCTGCCCTCTCACACTTCTACCTCCACTTCAAACCCCTATGGCAAACATTTATCCTTATGTTCTCTATTAGCGTTGTAATCCAACCGGAGCAGTGGACAACAGAGTAGAGGGATTTCATTTTGTCTTCATGCATATTCAGGTCCTTGTCTCTCTCTCTGGGCATCTTACTGTCCCGGAGTTTGTTTGCTGTCTGCCTAATTGCCCTCTCAATACCTGTCACCCCTGCTGTGCCAGATCTGTCTATCTGCTTGTCTTTCTGGCTGCAACACCAATCGACTGATTACCAATCTCCAGGCCCTGCACTGAGGAAAGAAAAGTGTTTGACAAACTTTACAAAAATGACAATAACCCTTTATTCATTCTGCATATTATTTACATTCAACAACACATCACAGAAGCTCTGTGACCTTCACATATCTTGTTTGTTTACATAGGGAAAAATAACACGTTTGTTTTGATTTCTTCAGCTGTTTTACAACTTTGCAAAAAGTGGTAAACATGTCTTTATGTGGTTGGAAAATAGTCCTATTTCTTAATATAAATAAACTGTTAACTGGGTTTCTTTAGAAAGATTGAATTGTCCCTAAGCTAGAAACATTTTTACGTGGTCCAAGCTTCTTGTAGAGGTCACTTTTTCTTTCAGTAAAAATCACTGCTCATGAATGTGAAACACCGGTCAACACCACTGAAACATTTCCGGCGAACGCTGGAACTGTCGACATGCGACTCCGCCGTAACTTAACCAAGCAGCTCCTGTCAGGCATTCAGGGTAAGCCCCTTCATGGGTGGGTGGCTCTGGAAGCCTTTACTGTCCCTCCCTCTGCCCTTCACCTCATTGATTTACTATTATACTTTCTCCAAGGTAAGGGAGAGTCCATTAAAGGGAACCTTTTATGCAGCGTGTATGCATAATGAAGCTTGCAGTACGTACGCGCATCCACGTTTGTTCACATGCATGTGGGGGTGGATGGAAACCTTTCCCCCCTTACATCTGCCCTTGTATGGCCATGAATCAGCGAGAGAGTGAACTGTTAATGTAAAATCAATATTCCAAATTAACCACAGGACCCTCAACTCTGGTTTTTCAGCTCTTTTCTGGACAAGATGTGTCCTTGTGCTGAGTGAGGGAAACAGACACGAAGCACTATTGGGCGCAAACACGCACACAGAAAATGCAAACCCACAGAAAGATGCATTCATTTGCATACACAGGCCTGCACATGTCATTTGGCCAACACTGATCTCACAGAGAACATGAGAACACAAACAGCCACTCGTTGGCGTAATGCATGCACAACGCACCGACCAGAGACAGAGAGCGCAGCTAAGTCTCCCCGTCTAATTCGCATGGTGCTGCATCTATTAAAATTAAGACAAGGTATCCAGCTTAAGGCTGCTGCTGATAAGGTCAAAGGCGTAGCGAACATTCCGACACTCATTTCTCCCTCAACATAATCACACTCACTCTTGACGAAAAAAAAAAAAAAAAAAAAATCTGCATAATGTTCCATGTATAGCTGCTAGCCAAAATGAAAGCGGGGAGGTGTGAGGAGGAGGAGGGTGGTGAGGGTGCAGGCAGGGGGAACGGAGCCAGCGGCATATCCCTCAAAGTCAGAGCCAAATTGAATCTGCAGGTGCAAATGTGGCATGTGTGCTGCCTCTAAGATGCGCAGCTATCTATATTTATATGAATAATATATGGCTGGTCAAGGGGCCACGAGCCTGCAGGGAATAAGCTCCTATGGTAGACGGAATCAATCATTATATGCCACTGAAATGCATTTATCGCTGGCTCGGACCTCTTTATTATGATTTCATGGGGTTTGATGTGGGCTTTCTCTTTTCTCTTTTCATTCCCTGCTCCTCTTCCTCAGCCGAACCACATGAGAGAAATTGTGCTTTTCCAAGAGGCACAATGGCGCCACATGTTCTCAGAGGCTCGGCACTACAATGATGTGCTGTTTTGGGGGCAGCTAGTGCTTTGTATGCTTATTTCATGCATTCATGTAATCACAATATATTTATATACACACACGTGTGTGTGTTGCCATGCATGAGTCACTGCAGTTTCATCAGTGCGTGTATTCTTGCTTTTAGTCCGGCCTCCCGACGCAGCATCACTCATTCATCAAGCTTTTCATTAGCGCTCAGAGGGCCTATATGTATCAGTCCAAATGCAGAGCAGATGGGCAGCACAGCAGTAGCCCTTAGATGTCCTGTCCTTCTTCTCTGCTCATGTTTGAAACTGCAATATGGGCATGTGTGCTCATCACGTCCACCTCTGATAGGAATCTGCAGAATAGGGGGCTTCTTAGCAATTCATGGCCTTTTATTGTGATCAGAATTCTTCATTCTTGATGGATCTTTTATATGTGGTTGGTTTTAGTGCGGCTCTCTTCTTTTGTGGTTCTCTGGCTGGAAACATTTTCTCTCACCCAGTTTAGGATTGTGTGTCTAACAAGTGTCATGTCCCATTTTGGAGAATTGGAAACACCAAAATGTCATGGGCGGTGGCATTTTCCCCACTTTTTGTGTGTTCCTCCTTTCTGTCTTTGTGTCCTTTGATGTAATTCGGGCTCGGCCCCAGTCCATCGACTACATCCAAAAACAAACATGCAACCCCCACCGCCTTCCATCCCTCTTCCCTCTGTCTGTGCTTATTCCATTTTAATGGATGCTTGTGTTTGTCTGGGACCAGGATGCTATCAGAGAGCCCATGCTTGGCTGCACAGGCTGATCCCCTGCAGCCGTCTTGTGAATATGTTTACATGTATTTCACTCAGGAGTCCCGACAGATCCCCAGGCGTCTTGTTACCGCTATTAGGGAGGGATAAAAAAAAATCTGGAGATTAATTTAATTTTGATGGCGCGATCGTTACCTCCTTGAACACAGGCTTTGAACCGGCCACCGCCGCGTTCGCCACCCACGTATCCCTTCGCCTCATAGAAACTTGCTGCCCTCTGCCTATAGAGAAATTAATATAGGAACACCCACACTGTGCTACCTGTCATGGTCCCCCAGCCTCTACAAGGCCACTGCAGGCACAATAACCCTCTCACCCCCACCTCCCACCTCACCAGCTCTGTGCTTCTCACCGTTTCACACACAGATCAATAGGCAATTCGCAAAGCCACTCAGTTTAAGCGTGGGACTTGTTGTGGACACGTAATATTGATTTGTTTTGAACAAATGTGCCCAAATTAATGAGGAAAGCCATTGGTGCTTTGTTTTGATTCTTCCTGTCAGCATGGGGGCGGTGGCGGCCGCGGCAGCCTGGCGAAGTGTGTTATGACGGCATGTACTTAGGTTTGAGCTTCTCTGCTTGGAGCTGTGACATTGAGCCTCAACTGCAGGTTAGCTCCAGGGAAGCTGGTGGCTGAGAACTAGAGGAAGCTGCAAATGTCCTTGGCTCAATGAGCAGGTAGTTGGATAATTCAAATTGGGAACACGCCACGATGTGGAGGCCAGGCGTCTCTCTCTCTCTCTCTCTCTCTCTCTGCTGTCTGCATGGTGTGACTGATGGATGGAAGGAAGGACATGATGGCTCTCGTGTGGCATTTGACTGTGTGTTTCATATTGAGCAGCTGCTGTGGGTGAGTCATTCGCACACTGTGGAGGCCAAACTCTATTGTATCCATCATCGGGGAACAAGCGAGTGGACGCACACATGCAAACACAGGAGATTACAGCAGTCCGGTTTAATATCCCCCCGGGTGAAAATCACATTTGTCATTATCAGCCATTATCTGCATATCTGCCTTTTGAAATATTCATGATTAATACATTTGCTGGACATTTTGGACAGAGAGAAGGGAGAGAGGAAGATGGAGATAAAATGGGAGGGAGGGAGTGGGGGGTAGAGAGAGACGCCTCACTGCAGTTATGGGATTAAGAATACCCTCTCTCTCTCTCTCTCTCTCTCTCTCTAAATATATAAATAAATACACACATTACATGATCCTGGATGTGTGGGTGTACAGGCAGGTGGTGTGATGGTGGTGACTGCGCTCGTGGATGCCTCAGCCTCAGGCTCCCATAATTACGCATTGGCCGGATACAACGTGCCGATGTGGGTTTTTTTTTTTTAGGAAATCAGACTCTCTTTCTCCATTCACGGTTTATTAGTGAGTGTGACTGTGTTGTGTACCACAGGCCGACGATGGGCCAAGGCACTTTATTGGCATGTGCGTGTGGCGAGCTGTGTTCGCAACAGGAAGGTTTGAGGCGAGAGGGAAGGTGGTGGATTTGTTCGAGACGTGTCTAGTGAGCGCTCAATAATCAGGACCGGAGGACACGAAACTGTCAGTCCGTCACCACACATACACACACGCGCACGGAATTGTCTTAATTAATTTGGCTGCCTGAACGCGCTCTATTACGGATCCGGTCTCTTTGAGGCGCATCCTGCAGAGTTGCGCCAAAGAGCGCCTGCACGTCAAGAGAGGGGTTCGAGGCTAATCATCCGCATAATTCATCTTCAATCTTTTCCCCCAAATTCTGTAACCCCCCTACAAGTGACTGGTGTTGGTGAAGCTCGGTGATGTATTCATCCAGTTGAGAGACAGTATGCGCGGCCACAACATCCAAAAATCGCCGAAACCAGGCGGGTTTTTTCTTCTTCATTAACTTGCAAAATGCGTGGCGCAGACGCAATTTGCGATATAACAGGCGATGTGTATGACACGTCAGGGACCTATTAGAGGAGTTATCAGAGTAAACTTACCCGATTTAAGCGCCATAGTCCTCGGATCGGTGCGTGGTGTCTATATTCCCATCAAGTGTGCCGCTCCAATGACGAAGACAGCCACAGCGCGCGACGTAAAGCCCGTCAACAATGTGTGGTCCTCTTCTCCCCACGCAGACGATGAGGAATCAGTTGTGGACTCTCCTCCACAGACAAACACGCGCACGGCTTCTGCAGGAGGATGAAGTCCCCCCCCCCTCCAAAAAAAATATCAGAGCGCGCAGAGAAGAGAAGACGCATGTGTTCCCTGTGCCCTTCCCCGCTCCCGTCTTCACAGCGGCTGCTCACGGCGCATCTCTCTCCCCCTCGATCAAGTGTCAGGCGGACCACATAGATGCGCCGCCGTCTCCTCAGCAGTCATTAATATCAGAGCTGAGTGTGACTCTCCGGACAACAGCCAATGGCGTGAGAGAAGCGGGCGAGCTGCTCTCAGCATCCCCGCTCTGGTTGGCTGGGAGCAGCCGTCACTCATCTCCCAGAAGCCTGTTCTCATCCATGTCCTCCTCAGTTGGAGGTGAGGCACGCTGCAAAAAGTGTCCACAGGAAGAAGCCAGTAAGTGGTAAAGGACAGATGGAATGGGCACAACTACAATATGATATTCCTGTTAAGAAAAGTAGAAAATAATGCATAGCAAAAAGGGTCATTGGAAGCAGTTTATCTCCAATATCTCTCTACAAGGTCTGGCAATGTCCGTTCTGGCAATGTTCAACCACTCACAGATTTATTTGTTGTATTCCATAGTGATCATTTTGACCCTGAGGTCAGGAAAACAAACCCCTTCATAGCAGTAGCCTGTGGTACTATAGCTCTGCTGTGTGGTCAAAACTGTTTTCGAGATATTTTAAGATTTCATTTGTTAATGTAGTGTAGAACAGAAGCGAAGTGCACAGTGGTTTTTGCTCTGGTTGCTGATGTGTTAAAACATGGCATCCTTCACCAGGGAGCTCTTGTCGTCTGTTCTCCCAGCAGTCAATGTTCTCACCCGAAAAAATAAGACAGCTGTGAAACGTGTCTAAGTCTTATCTTAAGACATAATGCTGTAAATGATAATTTACATTTCTCTTTCTCTCTGTGGAAAACCCGTATGCAAATATTTCTTCATTTCAAAACCTTCCCTCTCCCTAACTGTCAAGCCGCAGTGTTAGTGCTAAGTCACATATTTGTTAGAAATCCCTTTCCGATGATCAGTAGAGGAACCACAAGCTGCAAGACCGTCAAACATTATCTGCTCAGGCCTTGTGTTTTTATTTGCGAGTATTACATTACCCACAATCCTCAGGTGTATTAGCATCGTAGTAGTTTACCACAACCACAAAAATCCCGACCACGTCAGCTGTGATCAGATTGTCAGAATGTTACTCTGGGTTACTCTGAAGCTCCATGCATACGAGACACAAACTATAGTGCAATAAGAGCGAGGGTTAAATTCAACAGGACGTGCGTTGTAATTCTATGGAAACGGACTTGTTTGCAATGATTTTTGGGATGCGTAGTGAACGCTCCATTTCTTTGTCTTCTGATTTAATGTCACAGCATTTTATCCAGTCACTGTTTTACCTTGTGCCATTAAGTAATAGATTTTTGATTGGTTAGCTCCCACGTCAGGACATCAGCCCAAGTGTGCCACCGCTGTGTCTCCTCCTCCTCCTGCAGCTGGAAGGGTTTAAAATCAAACTGTGGCAGCCCTTTGCCGGCATGCTGCCACTGTCTGGTGTGCGTTCGCGTTTGGACATTTCTTGCAGTGCACGAGGGGGATGAGGAAGGAGGCGGTAGGCAGGCGAGAAAATGGATATCTGTACCTATTAGCTCCAGAGCTCCCCGACTCAGATCCCAGGAGGATTTTCTAACACAATGTTCTACAAACTGATGGTCCTGGAGGTCGAGCAGGGTTATCCGCAGCCTCCGAGAGAGAGACATAACTCATCTGTCAGCCCAAAGGGTTCCGATCCAAAAGCTGCACTGCACTGATTTCCCCAGGTCTAAGTCTTGATATACACAACCTTACTGAACATTACGCAGTTCTTTTATCTGTGAGGTGTCACTCACTTTTCTGTAAAGCCTCTGGGATGTTTCCGAGGTTTTGCTGGGTCATTATCATCTCAAGTTCCCCTTTTCAAAACTTTAGTGAAACATTTAAATTTCATGTGAATAGCCTAAAAATAATAACTTTTGCTCATCAACAGACTAAATGAATAAATATACAGCCATGAGACAATTAGGACGGTTTCCTTTTCATTGAATGCAGACGGTTCCTCCGTGCCCCTGGGGCTGCTCACTCACACCAATGTGTTTATGCAATTGCCTTCAAATACTTAACATATTTTCTGCTTCTCCTTTGCTTATTGTGCATTTTTTCCATAATATGGGTTTAGACTGTGATAATGGGATGAATGGGCTTTCAAGAGACCCCAGCTTTGTGTAATAATGGTTATAAACCAGCAGGCTGCTTTGTTTCAGAACAGGTGCACAGTCGCGTACGGAATGGCAGCAGAGAGAGAAGCCACAGTCTGTATATTCCCGGTTTATATTATTTATATGTGCCGCTGGCAAATGCAGAGGGAAGGAAATTATGTTATTTTGCTCCGTGATTTATTATAATGTTTAAAAACAGGTGCGTGGTGAACATTTCCAAGCACCTCTTGTAGCGACAGGGACAGCTTCTCTCTGACACGAGCCTACTTCCTGACACTGTGACACATTCATTGTTTTAATTATAGCTGGGCATGGTTAGTTGGTGCAGACGACTTCACTGGGTCTTTCGCAACATTATCACCATCTTGCTGGGAAGTGATAGTTCATCCGTCTAGATGAAAATGATCAGACACATTAAGACGACTGATGACTGTGAGTGTGTGGAATTTGGAGCAGCTTGATTGAGTTTGAGGGAGCTGTTGGGCCTTGGTGGAGCAATGAGAGAGCGTTATTGCATTTGCAATGGAATCGAATTATACATTCAGCCATGAGCCTGTACTCATGCACCCTGTCATTCACAGCCTGGACGGTTTTGACGTGAGGAGCACGGTTAATCAGACTCATGCAGATGGAATGGTATTTATTCGTTTTCTGCAGTGTGGTGCCGATCTAAACAAAAATCTGGATATAGCAAATTTAAATGTTGTCTCATGGACTGTTGGGCCTTGGCTGAAGTACGCACTTCACTGATTATCTTTTGTGGTTATTATCCTCCCTGTCTTCTTGAGTCTGTGGTTTGTAATACAAAGCAGGAGAAATATGGAATCTAAAATAACAGTAATTTATTGGTACATAGTTATAGTAAAATAAAAGTGGGAGTATTGACAGATGGTTATTTTGAACAAAAGGTTTTGTTCAAAACATTTTAATTACATTTTCTGTTCTTACAGAGAACAAAGCCTCAAAATACAAGAGAAACCCAACAACACTTATCACAACAGTTAACACTAGCAGATGAGGAGATAGATGGTGAAACAGTAGAGAGGGAGGGTCCAGGACCAGCCGTGTCAGTGTCATATTTAGGCTCTAAGATGTTCAGGACAAAGGCACTGGTGCTTCCTCAGATCTGATTTTGCATTTCTCTCATCTGAACCCCTCCGCTTTGAACCCTTGACTGTATAATTCGTCTGTGGTGACTTCACACCTCACGGAGCCAGTGAAGGGTGCACTCAGCGCGCCATAAAACCCCAGCTTGGCGGTGTCAAGGAGGAGCTCGTTTTTTTTTTTTCCTCGACAAAAAAAAAATGGATCTCACCCTGCCATGAAAAATATGCATCAAATTTAATTCTGTGAAACATTATTTTGGAGACTGGAGCTTCCTGTGAAAAGGCCCGAGGTGTTTACAGTGTGAGTTATGCTCCCTCTCATTGTTGTTTATTGCCGGTTTGGGGGAATATTCCAACGGCGTTTCATGGTGACATTTTGCGATGTGCTCCGCAGAGGGAGAAAAGGCCGTAGAGGGCAGTAGAATTTATTGACTGAATTTCACAGTTATAAATGGGTCTTTTACAAGTGACATAAAGAAAATGATCTGTTCTCTGCCGAGGCGGTGGAGATCTGTAAACTTGTTCCGTGTACTGCCAGCAGTCACCGCGCTTGCATTGAATAAAGTTCCATTCAATAGACTACTACTACTGTTTTTTTTTTTTTTTATAAATACCGTGCATGGAATTGACCATGAAGGCGAAGTATTTAAAGGCATGTGAGCAATGAAGACCTCAGGCACCACATGCATTGTCTCCCAGCAATATGTTTGTCCTCCTCAGGCACCGTGCGAACAACCTGCATTTACATTTCTGTATATAGTTTGAGCTATGTTCTGAATCTGCCTTATATGTTTTGTAAAAACCTTCGACTTGTGTTTGGCACTGAAGACAGCCTAGAGGGAGATCTCCAGGAGAATAATCATCTCTGGAGAAAAGCCCTACACAAAGAGACCACTGTCTACTCTGTGCAGTGTTGCTCGAACAATACATATCCCTCACAAAGCCAAACCAAGGCTTTAATGTACCTTCTCACTCTGCAGCAATATGAAAAATACAGCTGTATTGCACACAGCAAGTGTGAGTGTTTAGAAATCAAGCCATCTCGATGAGGAAGTATGAAGTTCTTCTTTTTTTCCTCTCCTTTTCTTTGCGAACTTGGGAAACTTGTTTTCCCAAATAAACAATGCACCAGTGAGGGGAGACAGTGTGAAGCGACAGAGTCTGTCTGTGCATCAGACACATCAAACCTTTTTCTTCTCCCTCGTCAAAGGGAAGTCTGTGATTGAAGACAATCCGTGGAGCTGGCTGCGGCGCACGCAAGATTTTGTCTCAGTGGAATGACAGGTCAAGGATCTCAGCTCAGATCCTTTGGCGGAGTAATAAGCTAAATTTATCACATTGTAAAAATTCTTCATAATGAGTCAAAGGCCTTTGTTTTTAATATTCTGGATCATCGAGAGACGTCATAGCCTGGTTTATTGCCGCTGCAGTATACATTCTAAACATGGCTGTTTGTTCATCATCAGCTCATTTTTTTATTGAAACGGTCCACTGAAATAAAGCCCCAAGATAAACTTCATCTGCCCTCTAAG
This sequence comes from Pseudorhombus dupliciocellatus, assembly GCA_016785235.1. NCBI lineage: Eukaryota > Metazoa > Chordata > Actinopteri > Pleuronectiformes > Paralichthyidae > Pseudorhombus > Pseudorhombus dupliciocellatus. The sequence continues at coordinate 1,647,501 of JAFBJW010000073.1, forward strand.
ATCTGTGCCCTGATGTAAGCACAGTTTGCCCATGAGGGATATGAAGGTACCGAAGTGAGCTAAGACACAAAGTTAATTTGATTCAATTGAAATTTCCACCTCATCATCTTTTCTCATGCAGTTTATAGTATTTATCTCTTGTAAATAAGCCACCATCAATATTATCTATACTGAAATATTTTTTTTATCAGTTTTCAAACTCAAATCTAGTAGCAGACAGTTTTATCATATAGCATTATTCTGCTTGAGCTCTCTTTTTTTAAGCTATTTTACAAAAGAGCGGTACCATGCTGTCCTCCTCTGGCAGTTACCTGAGTACATTTCCCCAAACTGCATCTTTTTTGAAAACATTTCCATCAATCTGATTTATCTTTTAGGCCAAACTGTGCACTAAAAGTTTAATGCCCTCACTGGTTGAGACCTGCAATGCACAATGATGCTTTACAGACTGAATATTTCAACCATCTCTGGATAGATCACTGTGTAAAAACGTTAACTCCAGTGGTAGGATAAATGTAGCAGAATAAAAAGGGCCATATTTCCCTGTGAAATATAATGGAGTAAAAAAAGTAGAATGTAGCTTAAGATGAACAAGTAAATTCTGATAAACTATTGTTACTGGTTAGTTGTTATTTTTATTGTAATGAAAACAATAATTCACTGTGGCGGTTGCTGACTCACTCTCAACGCGTAGGGTTATGTTTTTTTTTTTCCCCCTAAACAAACTTTTCCCAGAGAGTTCTCTTCTAGTCATCAGTTATTGAGCAGAGCGACAGTGAAAGTTTGAACACCACTGAGTCACCTCTGTCTGTTGTTATTTCAATCAGCCCTAGAAGGATAAAAAAATAAAAATAAATAGAAATCAAAATAAAGTAAAATATTCTAGTACTCGGGTTTAATTGTACGTGTTTTCAGCTCTGGAGTCTTTTTTACGATTTGACAATGCCATTCTTAGGTCTGATTAAAATCTATTTCTCACTATCACTCTGACGTCAGCCCTCAAGGCTGATTCTTTTAATAATAGTTAAGACTCACAGCTCCTGTTTGTTTGCTTTGGTTAAAGCCCCATATGACAAAGTGGACATCAGGAGATTCCAAAGCTCAGGTCTCCAGATTCTCATTATGCTCTATTTGCTTATGTGCCAGGAATAAAAGGTTAAAATAATTATATAAATGCATCTTGCATCTTTTGCTGTTCTTTTTCCTCCTTTCTGTATCACACTGTGTGCGTGATTGAATTAAACCGAGTGCCCTTTACAAACCTGTGAGAGGAAATTGTGTTTCCCTCCTGATAATTATACTGGGTGTTGTGTGATGGATGATGTAAGAAAATCCCCACAACAACCGTGCAGGAATTCAGAAACAGCACGGCATCCGTGGTACTATGCATAATCAATTTCTTGTAGTAAATTAAAGTAAGTTAAAGTAAACAAAAACACAATGCACACTGAGATGAGTAGGTTCACAAATAGCCTTATTGACTTGATCCCCTGTTGCGATGAAACGGAACAACATCGCATGCACTTTATCAATTTGCATCGCGTACATATTACATGAAAGTAGACATCTCTCATGATAAAATGGACAAATGCTCAGTGACGGCCTGCGGGATCCTGAGTGAGTCATTACGCCACAGTATGTGATGACCTACTTCACATTAAAAGACTATCTGGCTGTTGTGCGGCAGGCCAATTTACTTCATAATGATGACGGAGGGGGAGAGAGAGCGAAAGGGGAGCGAAAGAATGAGGATGTGAGAGATGTGTCATGTTTTCTCTACAGACCTTGTTCTTCTAAAACAGTAAAAATGCTTCAGTTGCACCCACACACCTCTCTGATCTTCCTACACACACACACACACACACACACACATACTTCACAGCCTAAAGCGCAAATTCCAAATGTGGAGGAAAAAAAAGAGGACCCCAGGTGGTAATCAATATGCAGGAGGATTTTAAATTGAATTTTAGAAATGAGGCAGCCTCTTCAGAAACTCCTCCATGTCATTTCCCTGCTAATTGGCCTAAGCCCCGCCCCCTCACTAACCATTGGTCAACTTTCCCTCCTCACATGGTCTTTTAATGTTTCCAGATGATCCATTTTCAACCAGATGCTCAGGTGGCATGATGAAATCCTTTTAGCATGAGGGCTAATCGATAGGTTTGGCATCATTGAGTGTAAGTAAAGATGGCCGTTGTGTCTCCACTTCCTCCCCTATAGATACCTATAGAGGGCAACCCTATTGTATAGCATCAAAAGGCCCATTACAACAAAAATCTTACTAGGGAAAAGATTGGTTTTAATAAAAATGAGTTTTGAGAAGCATTCCCGAGAAATACAGACAAAATGTATTTTAGCTTTTCTGTTCCATCCATAACTTACTAAAGTGGCTAGTGTTAGCCTGACCCTGACTTAAGGTGGCCCCGGACCACCTGGCAATACAGAGTTAGTTAGTCAGTTAGTTAAAGACATCCTCACTCCTTGGAGGTAGCTCAAGTTACAGTTGCTAAGCTGAGATTTGACAGCTGCTGTTCCAGGGAGGGATTTATCTAAATGCTAATTAATCTCACCATTTAAATCCAAACTGCGGACTGTTTGAAATAGAAAGAGAGGAAAGCATGCAGGAGCTGTGTGTTTGCACTGTAATGGGCGATATCCTTGGTCAGCCGGTCAACTCGACCACAGGTAAATTCTGCTCAGCCTCTCCTGTGGATCCCATGCCCTTGTCAGAAAGATCCAACCTCACGAGGAGCAATTTAATGCCCAACCATAATCCTCGTGTTTGGCAGTCAAAGGAGAGTTAACATTTGTATTCCTCGTCGTGCCGCTCTCACTCCTATAAGCCCTGTCTACAATGCAGCAAAGTTTACAGCATGAAAGCTGAGTTTTAGTCTGTTCACCGTGAGAGAGCTGAGAGTGAGGAATATTGCCTGAGGATGTTTTTCATATCCCCACAGCCCTGCACACTGGCTGCTCTCTGATCCCTTCTTTATCTCCTCTTCTTAATCACTCCATCTTACTATATCTCTCCCTTTTCTCTCCCACTTTGTCTCTTTGGGACTAACCTGACTTTTTTCTCCCTTTGCAGTTTTTTTTTTCAACCATCCCCACCTCTAAATCTTTTAACGTCCATCCCCTTATGACTCTCTCTCTCTCTCCTCATACATCTCTCCTTCTCCTTTACTGTCATATCTCCTTTCCTGTTTTTTCTCCCCCCTCTTACCTTTCTTAGCAAGAGTGCAAGCAGGTCTCTCTGTGCTTTCTGGGCCTCCCCTCTCCCTGTCAGCCCGACAGCATCCAGTGGAGGAGGCAGCACTGTCACGATGGACAGGCTCTGGGGAAGACGAGGCAGAGCAAGTGAAAGTTACTGAGAGCGGGGAGCGGGTGTAGGAGAAGCGGGGGGGGGGGGGGGGGGGGGCGGTGGGGGGGGGGGGGGGGGGACATGACACGGAGGAGGTGTACAGATGACAAGTCCCTTCATTTGGGAGTTTGTGTGAAGTGAAGGAGCTGCAGAGAGGCAGGCAGCAGGAGACTGGGAGTCGAGAGGATGGAGGGGGCGGATTCCAGCAGCCACGCATGTTTTGGAGGAGAAACGACTCAGGCATGGAACTCCTGCACCTGGTTGGCTGATCTGCAAGCGCTCCTCAAATGAGCGTAGCCCGACTGCACAGCACAGTGGGCAGATGTTGCCCACATGCGGCTGGATGGCTGAATGCATAATGTGCTTGTTGTTTACATAAACCAAATCTTCACCAGTCGGTTGAGGGGCACGCAGCTTTATGCAACATCGATTTAGCAAGTCAGCGGGACACGAGGTTTCCAGACGCGTGGGCATTCGCTTCGCTACTCACAGTTCAACGTACTTTGTTCACGGGCGAGGTTTGTGCATGTATGGCTAATGTTTTCGTACATCAGACTCAGCACGCATACATGATCATCTTAACCTGAATAATTCATTTGCTGCACTCTGTCGTTAGTTTTACATTAATGTTTAAATCAACACTGTAGACTAGGCAGGATTGGATGACATCAACATTTCCCCTTCAGTATTTTTCAGTATGTTTGCAGTTCACTGTCCCGATGTCCATTTTCGGGCAAAAATGTAATTGCTTACCCTGAAATTTTTCCCTCACCATTACCAGCGTTCGGAGACAAAGCAGGTGCTGGTGTTCTTCCACCTGGGTTCGGGAGGGAAAAAAAAATCAAGAATCCAATAAATAAAGCACTTTCACTTCGAAGTAGTAATGCATTTATTTTGAACCATTCCTGGTGGAAGGTTGATCAGTGCCCATGCTATTCTCTTTGATGAGCACACATACATTTTCTAGTTGAGTAATCCCTCGCTGTGGAAAAGAAAGCTCAACAGAAGATTTGCGTTTGTCCCCAAGACAGCGCATAGAATGATCAATTATTTCTTTTTCCTCCATGGAGACAAAAATAGTTTTACCAGCACCCTTTTGATGACAGTGTGACCCGCAGCAACGTCGGTGCTTCTCTAACTGAAGTTATGAGGACCCGCTGGCAGGGAACAAAAACAACAACACAGAAGTCATGGTAAAAGGAGTCGTGAGGAGCAACTAGTGTTTATTTTTGTCCCTGTGTTGTGTGTCATAGAAGAAGAAAATCAATGCAGCGCAGGGAACCAAACAAAGTTGCATCAAACTACTGTGTCTTTTGTTTTCCGTTTGTAAAATTTTGGCTTCCCTTCCTGATAGCTGGAGAAATCTAATAAGCATTGTTCAACCTTCTAAACAGCTGTGAAAACAGCACAGCAGCTCAGAGCGATGTGATATTACCCTGCATCTCCTCCCAGCATCCCCTTCCCTCATCACGTCTATAAAAATCCCTAGCATTCAAAACGGTCTCTAATCTAACACAGTGTCCGTGGAATCAAAAGTGTTTCTGCAGCGAGAACAGGGCCTGAAAAACATCCAAGCACATGTTGTTACCTTCACTGGTTCTCATGAAACCTTCCATTCATACCACCTGATCAGAAAAAAACTGCACCACACAATGTGTAATATTCATAATGTTAGGTTTGCACATGCTGCAGTGCCTTCCACATTTCTTATCATGGAACTGAATGGATTAGGACGCTGCAGTCTTGAGTCTTTCATGAAAAGGCTGCATAAGATCCAGCAGCCCTAAGAGGTCAGAGCACACCTGAGCCTCTGCACACAACCGCTGAAGGCAGAAAAACATCTTTAGCAAAATGCTCACACGCTGGAGCTAGTCCATTTCCAAATCGGTGCACACAGTTCATCGAACAGTATCTCACTATTGTAGCAGTTTATTTCAACAGAAAATAGCGTGTCATATTTAATAAAGATATTATAAGCAACAATTCTTCATTAAAAAATAACTAGACCTAAATTGTGTCCTCTCATTATCAAAACAGTTTCCAACAATGTTCAAACCTAGAGGAATTCCAATTCTTACTATAATAAGCAAATTTTCTTTACACTGTTTCTATCAGTCACTTGTAATGGATCAAAATAAAACACCAAGGAACATGAATGTAGCTGCCCATAGTGACCAATGTTGCATATTATGCGTGTTGTATAGAATTTAGGCAGCAAACCTGGACAGAGATCGTATTTACTTGAATCGACACTGTGCAGTTACATACAGTCCACCTGCTTTCTGCCTCTTCCTGCAACAACTCATGCTCCAGCGAGCACTCCAAAGTTTGGATATGTAAGTGTTAATTTAAAGCTCCTGCACTTCCACCTACTACTCTGTCAAGGACAAGAGTTTTTTTTTTTCCCCACTCTGGCTCACCTCTCCACAAATGCAGCATCTCAGCAACCTAAGTGCTCCGAGTTATGCAACGGGATTACTTCGGGACACATCAGCCAAAACATTTTTGTGTTTTTTCTTTTCCCCAGTTCCCTGCTAAACAGATGATCGTTACATCTTGCTCGTCCTGTTTGGTGGCTCGCTATGCACGGAATGAGTCGACAATGACCGCCCTCTCAGTGCAAGTCTTCAATGGCTCCCTGAAATGCTTCTTGTTTCTCTGTTGCCTCATTATAATCCTTTGTGTGTCCTCCGTGAATGGCTGATGATGATTATGCAAATGTGCCATCCGAGAGCAGCATGGGTAATTATCATAGCTGAGGATGAGGCTTTCTGAAATTCTTTGACTGCTGAGGAGTAAACCATGGGTCTTCAGTGTGTGTGTGTGTCAGTTTGGACAAACCTCAGGACTTTGCGATAGCGGGCATGGTGATGCTTCCCAAACCTACGGGGGATTTCATGAGGTTCGTACCTTGTTAGTTGTTTATCCTCCACAGAATTACTCCATGCGCATAGGAAGTTGATTTTGTGAATTTCGTGAATCTTAAAGCCTTCTCTACAAAGTCGTTTCTGTTATCCCGCAAAACCCATTTTGATCCAGCTGCTCTAATTCCTCCACTGCGGTGGAGCTTGTTGCCGGGTCTCGCCGTCATTTATCTACTAACAGGTTGAATCTGATTTTTATTACCTGTATGCAGCTGCCATTGACATACGGTGTCCCCGGTTACGATCAACACGGAGGCAGACACTCGGCTCATCAGCATTCATTCAGGCACTAATGAGGGCAGCACAGTGGTGCAGCAGCCCCTGGTGAACAGGTGGGGTCCTGGCCACCGGCACGTCTCTCTGAGAGCTGAGGTGTCTCATCATCGTGCCCGTGCAAAGGCACATGTCCATAAATTGAGAGGAATACACTTAGATTGAGACAAATAGAGTCGGAAGGGGAAAAAAGGTAAAAGAGACAGCACGGTTAAACGCCTGTGGTTCAGGAAGAAATAGGAAATGCCCAGACTCCCACAGAGAGGCCAGCTTTGAGAGTTTCAGTAACCTCACTGCATGGCCCCCAGACAGGGGTGAGGGGCCATAGACTGCCTGCATGGGGTCAATTAACCTGTGGAGCAGCCTTCGCTGGGTTCTGTTTCTGATAGCTACTGATGAGGCAGAGGTTTTGTTCTCCAGCTGTGAGGCTGCTTGCATGAAGCAGATAATGGGGCAATGAGGCATAGAAAGCAAATCAACTGCAAACGTCCCTCACTTTGGCCTGGCATGTCACCTCCTCTCAGCAGCATCCCCCACAGCGGAGGTCAGGTACACCGGGACCTTTTCTGAAGAAACTTCACCGGCAGCAGAGGGGAACAAAAAGTCAGGAGTTTATCGCAGATATTGCATTTTCGCCCTGATCCACATTCATTGTTTCGGGAGAACAAAGGCACGTCATTTCCAGGTGATCCGAACAATAGGTTGGAACTGAAATCCACAAGACTCCTGTGGGGTCGATCCCCGCAGTCATCAAGGAGAGAAACACAACATAAATCATCACCCGGAGAAGTTGCCTTCCCCCCCTTTCCAAAAAATAAGAGTCCAGTCATCTGTGAGGTCAGCAAACTTCCCAGTGTGCTCGCAGCCGCATGGCCAGCCGCCAGATAAACTCACTGAGCAGAAAGGCCAAGGCTATGTATCTGCCAGGATATGACATACTCCGTTCTTTTCTCTCGCATTCCTAATGTGATTAAGTCCGCCCGGATAATGTAATAATCCTGCAGCGATGCACAGTATAATGCTCCAATCAATGCCAATAAAATGACACCCCTTCCGCCTTATTGGCCCCGCCTTAAACCCACAAGTCATCACCTCCCTCCGACAAAGCAACAGATAAACAACAGAGGAAGGAGGAAGGGCCGCGGTGATTCTCGTGAGTTTTGGAACAAGAGCACCCCTTGATTGTCTCTGCCTCTGAGCATGTCTTTGTGTGAAGATGGTCTTCCGTCTGTCTTTCCATCCACGTCCTCCCTCCCATCGCTCTGTGGGACACTGTCAGAAAGGCGTGCATGAAACGGAGGCAGCAGCAGTGCTTGTAGATGCCTGTGTTGATCGCAGCAGGTCTAAGGGCCATTAAAACACATCATTATAGGGCTGCCTCAGCTGTGCTTCTTGGGGGAGGAAATGGCTGAAGGAGGAGGTGGATGAGAAGGGTGGAGCTCATCGGAAGGATGTCAAGAATCAGACATTTGGTATTCATCTGGTCTGCGCCCGACACTGCAGGAAACCTTTTACACATTGACGAGGAAATGAGCGGTTGTTGGTTCTCTCTCTTCATCAGCCTGCGTCAGTTTGTCTTTGTTTCTTCTTCCCTCTCTGCATCTCGTTCACAGGCAAATACGTCAACACTGCACCAGTAACCTTCTCTGGAAACTTCAGAATGAAGTTCGAACCATTTCTGTAATTTGAATGATTAATTTTTTCCGTTCCGTCCCAGTTTTTGTTGAGCTAACTGGTCAGTACCACCCACCCCTCACACGCTTCATATGCTCTAACATGGGAGCAGCTTGCCGCACTTCACACGCCTCCTACATGTTTTCTTCTGCATCGCCGTAAACCAGCCTCAGAATGCATTTTTCTAGATTTAATGATCGTGGAAGAATTCCTAGTAATGTGATATTCATGTCCATGGATCTGTTTTATGTCTTTGTGGCTGTTTAGGGACATTTAGAGAGAAGAATGGAGCCAATAATGTTCCGACAGGAGATCATTTTTTATTTTGTGCACCTGAGATGTGAAGTTGTTCCTACACCATAATTATCTTGAGTGCAGCAGATGACTAACTTGTTTATAAGATAATTACCATATGGGAACAAGTTTGTGTGAGCAGGAAAAGATTGATAAATAACTGTGTGTGGGCATTAGGATTTCTTTTGCTTTGGCTTTGTTAAATTATAGAATTAAGGGAGGCTCTCACAAACATGTTGTTGCTCTGGACTAACAAAATCAGCTGTTCTCAGTGCCCCCCTTAGCTCAGAGCCCCAGGCAATTGTGTCCTGCAGCAGCACCCCTGCTTGTACGTCAGGAGAGGTGTTTTTTTTTTTTTTTTTCATCAGTGGGCAGATGATCAGCTGCCTACCAGGCCCGAGTGTGGAGGTTAATATTGATCTAGGCTTAGAGCTTCATGACCAGCAGACGAATCTTTCAATCCACTGGAAGCTCTCAAGCTCTGGCCTTGTGGAACAAACCGTAGAGGATGTCCATCGGGTGCACAGCGCCACTTCAGTGCCACGGGAGACTTCCACCACACTGTATTACAGTGCACACTCACAGGACGGAGGCAGAAGCGTGTAGGTGTGTTGTGTTTGTCGTTGTGGAGTTAAAATGGTGGATACTGCTGTTTATACTGGCGCTAACAAATGCACAATCCAGCTGCGCAAATTTTAAAAAAAGGATCTTAATTTGAGGTGCGGCGTTGTGTTGTGGTGTCACTCCATAGTCACAGAGATTGTTTGCAGGCAGGTCATTGACTGAGGTCTGTTCTATTTACCGCACCAATGGAGGAATCAATGGGACACTTAGTTAATGAGGAATAACCGGAACTAATGGTTGTCTGCTTCACTGAGCCCACACACACACTGTAACATCCCATTTACGCTTATTATCCTGCATTAAACCACTCATGTTATCAATTAGCAACATTGCACTTTTAATAAAGGTCCAGCACGTTCGGCAGAGTTTGACCGTGGTGTCACTTAGAGATAGCAAGGTTATAATAATAAACAGGAAATTCCAATGTGGTGCACGTTATATTTTCATCATTTCATCATTAGCCAGATAGCAAATAGGGTTGATTAAATATATTTAAATATATAAACCGTTTTAATTCACACCAATGAAGGAAACTCTATTCCAGTAGAAATGCATTTCTCTCACTTTTTTTTTTTTTTTTTACAAGTTCCTGTCCCATTCAACTAATAAATTCAGCTTCACACAGACAGAAATGGGATTTTTATTCACATGTATTAATTAGTTTTCAATCATCCATAGAATACAGTATATAAATCTGTGAAAACATCATCTGGTGCTGTACTAATTAAAGGGGCCAAGGCACTTTTTTTTTACACAACTTTTCTTAAACACGCTTTTATTTTTCCAGTGTAGCGACAATGGGAAATGGGGAGACGGCGGCGGAAACAGCGGCCGGCTAAATATGGGCCTTTCATCCGGCTTAACTCCACAAATGGACCTCATTGTCTCGAGGAATTCGATTTTCTGCCATTCTGCGGGTACACTGTGTCCCTCTCTTGGGCCCCCCGACTGCAGCCGACAGGGGCCCTTATCAACAGTACTCAGGGTGTGGAATTGAGGAATTGAGTCCTGCCTCGAATCAAACGAAGAGAAAGTCCGACCGCGTGAACGGGAAGCGGCATGGAGAGCGAGGCGGAGAGGATGGGTGGGGGTGAGGTAGGGTTAGGTGGTGTTGGTGGGAGGGGGCTGCTTCAGGATAATTCTCCAGATGCTTCCACTCTCCCACTTAGACACAAGCCACACACGCTGGCTCCTTCATCGCGTCATGTGCACCTGTTCCAGCGCGCGCACACACACATTGTATGCGCAACACATACAATACAATCACACATGGACACACATGAGCACACACACACGCAAACATAGTGTGCGAAATTTGCCAGTAAACACATTGATAGCACTCCCACTGGGGAAGCTTTTATACGCTCTAATTTCCAGTGTTATCTTCTAGTGCTCGAAGCCAATGCCCAAATAGAGCTGTTTTTATCTACCAGATAAAAGCTGTGTCTAAATGTGTGTGTGTGTGTGGAGGCATGCCTACTGTACACTCTCTTTATTTCTACCATTGCTTACCTCTTCCTGTCCTCGCAAGAGAAACATGCATGAGAATATTTGTTAAAATTGTTAAACCGATTAAAATTTGATCGCAGCTGACGTTGAAAGCCATGACTGCTTCGCAGACGTGGACAAACACAACATCTTCTTCAAACAAATTCCAAACACACGGGAGGCAACCAAAATATGACGGATTTAGAAATCGAAAGTTGGATGATTATGAAACCATTTTGTCTCCATCAAAACAAGCAGTATGTGGTAAAGGTATTCTTGGACACGCCTGTTACAACTGTGTTTTCTTTTATGTGGAAGATTTCACTCTCTCCATGACACCATGTATTTCTGTGTTTTTCCCCATTCGAAATGTTCCCATCTGTACTGGGCACAGCCTGTAGCAGGTGTAGTTTAAAGTAATTGGGGGATTATGTTTGGAGTGTCTCCAGCATCTCGTCCAGAAACACTTCACAGTCGACGCTCCGCTTCCCTGGGTCCTCACTAATACACCCTCAAGTCTGGAGATGAGTGGGTCAGTGGTTGTTGAGAAAATCAGAAGATGGATGAGCTGACAGACAAACAAGAAAGAATAGGAGATTTGTTAGACCAGTTTGCGGACTAAGACTTAGTGTTGGACTGTTTAATGGATCTTGAGTGTCAGTGCAGATTTAGGCTGTGTCCAAAGGGATGCACCATCACTGTTACACTGCTGAACCTATTGTGTCAGAGGGTGAACACTGGAGGAAATTCAATTTCAGTCAAATATTCAAGAAACTGTCGCATCTGGGAGAGGACTGCACCTTTTGAATGAAGCGGTAGTCTTGAGGGGACTTTTTGTCGTTGCTTCACAAATGCAATTTCAGTTAACTGAAAGCTCCCCCTTGCAGCTGCGTCATGTTAATTGTCTGAGCTTCTCTTCCTTACATGTCACACAAATCAAAATAGCATCTTTTTGAGGAAGCAGCGTTTCCTTCAGCTTCCTCATGGAAGCCATGAACGCTGTGACGAGGCCGATGTCTGATTTCTGTCCCTGTCCTGTCATCCATTTATCTAATTAACCACAGCGGGCATGAAAGACAGAGCCTGTTATGGGTTAGTCATACTGAAACCCGTCTACTATCAACCTGAGGTGGTGCAGTGCCATTTACAGCAGGCCCGAGTGCTAAGTCACCTTGCTCATTAGCCTTATTCACTGGGACAGAGTACAGTAACTAGGCCCAGTGGTGTTATTTAACCACTGCGGGGCATCGAGCCGGTGTGTGCGGCACCAGGGCTCCACGTGGAGGTGTGACATTAGTTCCGATTGTGAGGACCGTTCCCAGGTGCTCTGCAAGGGGGAGCCTCCCACTGAGCTCCAGATCTCTGAAATGTCTTTTATTTTGGGGGCTGGGAGCCGCAGCTGTGAAGTCGCGCTCAGATGCGGCCAAGCTCTGCATCTCGCGTTGCAGTAGCCAAGACACAGCACTGTAATATAAAAGGCAATAAAAACCAGAGGAAGACAATGAATCAGGTCAGCTCAGTCAATATTTAGCAACTTTGCACTCATTTTAATCAAAATGATGAATTTTCAGGAAAATAATTCCTCAGTGTCGCCGTTAATGTGTAAGTGAGTTAATATTCTCAAGCACATTATGTAAGATTTAAAGTGTCTCTCCCTGGAATTGTTTAAAAAAAAAAAAAGCCTGGATAGTGCAGGGCTGAGAGGCGGGGCTAAAACATGGCCGCTTGATAACAACTAGCTTGCTTAAGCCAAGTTGAATAGCAGCAACTTGTTAAACATATAAATGTAGATTTCTTTTTGAATGTGTGATTATAACTGTAAATAATTTATTATGATTTATTGAAACAGTCTAGTTTGTAGTACAGCCTAAAACCACTTGAATGTGAAGTATCAATTGTAATAGCAGTATAATTTACAGTAATACCAAGACTGAGATCATGTGAAACAACAAGTGACACCAAGCAAGCAGCAGGTGAAGCTATTTGAAGTTATTACTATGTTTACAGGATTAACAAATTCTGCGTTTCCCTCTCTGATGTGAGCATGTTATACAGCAGCCACCAATCTTACAAGTGCTCAAGGCGAACATGCCTCTGTCTCCCCCCCACTGGGCAGTAACACACATGTACAGACTTGTAATGATTCTTAGCAGTGGGGGGGCCGGGCTTCAAATGCGCCATGAGCGACTGCACGAGAACAAATGATGTTGCTCATTAATGTGTGCAGGCTTTGAGTTATTATCATAAGGAGTATGTATAAGTGCTGGGCGGCTTCTGTACACGTGACTGAGTGTGTGCAGCCCCTCTGCTCGTGTGTGTGTGTATTAGGGGGAGAGAAGTTTCTCCTGCTGACCTTGACCAGTTTTTCACCTCCATTATTGCTCCTGGCCCTTTATGTATGTGAGCATGAATGAGCACAGTTTGTAGTATATGTCGGAATGTGTGAGCTGGAATGAGTGCATGAAAGATGGAGCGGCTGCCAGCATGGCATACATTTGTTTTGGACCTCGGCCCATCCAGACGAGCACCTTCACAGCTGTGTTTACGTCCTTTTTTATCTTAGTTATTCAGGCAAGCTCTTAAATGGGTGCTTAAGGTTTTGTATTTCTGCTTTGATAAAGTTGGGGCACACATTAGAAAAAAGACTTAATACATTTGAAGCCGCAGAGGCTGAGATATTCTGACATTTTGTTACTAAAAGAGGCCAATCTTCCACGCCAGGACCTATTTTTCTCATTATGCAACTTTATCTTCCCTGCATTATAAACAAGTTCAAGCTTTGCGCTTCAGTGTCGTTTATGCAAACTCATACAGGCACCGTGCACCTGAGTAGCTATTTCTGGCAATAACAATAGAAACACCTCTCCATATATTCAGTCATTTATGTATATAATATTCCTAATTATAGGTATCATGGTCCCATAATGAACAAATTCATACATGGTGACACCCTTTATAACAGCAGCAGGTCTGTAATGTCTGTTTGCAAAGTACTGTTTATATTGTTAAAAAAACTGTTCTGTAAATGTAAATGAAAGGAGCTCAACACATTTACCTCAGTGTTGCATAACAGGAGTATTGAGTGTTACCAGAACTTTGTTAGGAAACTCCACCAGGCAACTTTAAAATCATCTTATAATGACTCATAAATCAAAAGGAGAACTTCATCACACCCAGCTAAAATCACATAACGGAGGATATTCTCCTCAGGCGGAACTTTAAAATCCAATTTAAGATAAAACTAAGGAATCAAAAAAAAAAAAAATCTAATTTACAGAGAACCTCAAAAAGCTTATCTAATGATATGGAATTCAATGTAGTTGTGTTCATCTTGCGTCTGTGTGCATGTGCAGAAACTTGTATGCAGGAGCAGGTTTTTTGTGTTCGTGTGCGAGATTGGACGTTTGCAAATGCGCATCTGCAGGTGCTAGGCTAACCCGTGCAAAGCCCCCGCTGGAGGGGCCCATGTGTAATTGAGGTCAGAACACTTGCTTCTCAGCCTTGTCCTCCAGTCATGTCTGAACATTCTTTCTTCGGCAAAATGTCCATCATTAAAAGCACTCGACACAATCCAGCTCTATTAAGATTCTTTTTCTCCTCTGTCCCCTGACGACGAGACGTAATAGCTCAAAAACATCTATTTAGGAGGGGTGGAAGTGGATTTATGAAATAGGAGTATCGCATGAATATAACCTCAGCCAATGCACTTTTGATTGCAGACATTAATAAGCGAGTGTCTTTGTGAAGGGTGGGTGCCCCGCAGCTGACCCAGGCCTATTGATAAACTTAAAGAGCCGGCCACAGGAATGTGATCATTTCATCCGCCATTAGTGAACCTTAATTAAAAGCTGGTAGGTAAAGGGCAGACACCTGCTGCCTCACACCCACATGCACCCAGGATTAAAGAGGACCTCTGAGGATATGAAGGTGATGAAAGCACTCATTTCTGGGATGATCAGTGCCGCCTTTGTGTTTATTGCCTACAATACTAATGGAGGGAGGAAGATGTGCGCATGTGTGTCTGCAGTGTGCTTTGGGGGGTATGACTGAGTTCAGGACAGTCCTAAATGCAGTTTGATTTATTCATGTAGCGCGCAGTATTTTTCCTCTACATTAAACGCTGGCTCTGAGGCTAACCTTTACCTCTGAGTGGAAGCTTGGTCAGGTAGAGAGGGAGAATTATTTCAGGGTCAGATGCTGGGCACATAAAAGAACAGGTAATGCCCAGAGTTGTTGACTGCGTTGGGAAAGCATCCTTGTTTTTGTTGTGGGGTTTTTTTCAAGGGCTTTCAAGTCATGAAAATATACCTCTGCATTAAAAGCATTTCTTGTCCAGACAATGTAAGCTCCTTCACTTTTGATTCCTTAGTCCATCTAGCCTCCGACCCTCGGCTAGGGTCAGGAGCTCTGGGTAGTAACCAAAAGAACGATGAATTCAATTGGCTCAGCTCAACCTTAGATGTCGGTTGAGGAGGTCAGACAGCCGAAGGGAGCTCAGGGTTATAGCCACTGCTCCTTCACGATCGAACAGATTGTTTGGCTTTGTTATCAGGACGCCTCCCGGGCACCTTCCATTGGATGGTTTACCGGGGACGCTCAGCTGAAGGAGACCCAGGGGTGGACCCAGACCTTGCAAGAGGGGCTGCATATTCAATATAGCCTGTTCAATCTAACATGGGAACACCCTGGGATCCCATGGGAGGAGCTGGAACATGTGACTAAAGAGGGGACGCTTGGATCAAACCAGTGAAGCAGATGCCTCTGTGGCGATGGATGGAATATGTTCTCTAGTGTGAGACATAAAAACAATTAGTTAATTAGTGGCAATTAATGACAGTGACAGTAAATGACTTTAATTTTGAAATATTACTCAAAAAGACAAAACGCTGCTGGCATGACCAAGACTTTTCCAAGAAAATAATAGTCCTTTCTTGTGGAGAAAAAAAAAATCATGGCAGCTTACAAAGATAACAAGTTCACCCAATCTGTGAAACACCCCTGTCATTCCATCGCACAGGGCTCATTTCTTCATGGCAGAGCTTTAATTCATTTGTCTTGTACGGAGCAGCTCCTTGACCTTGTGGATGGAGATTAATGAAGAGCTTTAGTGGTGATGAAGGCTATCAGCCACCACGTTCCCCTCATCTAATAGAGCAAGAGTTTTACATAGCCAATTATGTCGCTCGCATTCCACTTGTAAGCACAGTTCTGTCAGCGGCAGCCTGCTGTGGTATATCCGTGGTCACGAAATATCCCGGTCGTTTGGACAGAGCGGGCCGGAGTGAATAATTATTTCAGCTACCCTTGTTTTACTTTCATTTAAAAGTGTTCGTGATGAGAATGAGGTTCATTAAAAGCAGGGTTACAAAAGCCAGATAAACAAAAAAAGGGACATCTATATGCAGCCTACTGTAACTGCAACTTTCACTAATGAAAGTCTACTGTGTGTGTGTGTGTGTGTGTGCGTGTGTGTGTGTGTGTGTGATATTCTGCAGTTAAACGCTACTGTAAAAATCTCCACAGCCTCCAGAGCTTTTCTGATCACAGGGTACAAAGTGTGCAAGTGCAATTGTGAGCCATTACCAGGCTCTGTTGCAATTATTGTCAGCCAGGCTCTTCTGCTGCTCCCGCGGTGTTCTCATCCACACAGAGTGCACTTTCTTTTTTTTTCTTTTTTTTGACTCAAAAAACAGGACATGAAATTTTGAGCTGGGTGTCGCTTCAGTCTCACCATCATGTCATCTGAGAGAGGGTAAAGACCACGTATGATAAGTGTGGCAGAGGTGAGGGATAGGGTGGAGAAATATGCTGGAATCAATGAATGTGTAATTGGAAGTTGTCAGTTAAATGTTTTAGTGTCCTCGTCTCTAATGGCAGATCTGTGGTAGGCTATGCGAGATAAGGCAATTAGGCTCAGGCTGCAAGGAGCTGAGAGTGTGTTCAGCGGGGGCTCGTGTGATGTGAGGGAGCCGCTCTTCCTTTAACCAGTCGCAGCGGATGCAGCTTTGATAGCGTTCAAATGACAGCGCACCCTTCGCTCATCAGAAAGTGTCAGGCTCAGTTTTATTGATGGGGGATCTTTTCAACCCGGGGATGGGCTTTTAAAAGATCTCCCATACTGAGTATCGCTCAGTTCAGCTCCATATTCTTGTATTTGGAAGTATTTCCAACACTGAATTGAGATGAGAAACCTTTGAGCCCCGCGTTATTGTTGTTGTTTGCACCTGTGGGATTTTCAAAATGACAAACATTTCAGAAGCAGAATCAGAAGTACATTCGATTTTTAAACTTCGAAATGTGATCCATTTTTATCCATCCATTTCAGAAATGAGCTGATTTATTAAAAGATCCATGAATTATTTCCTGAGAACTTATAAAAATGTAAAATGTAAAACAAACTTTGATTGAAATCTGTACTGCATCATCCTGCTGACAAACAAATCAACCAACCACCAAAACGGCTGTGCAGAAAACATAACCCCTAGAAATGTGTCCCATTTTTACGGCTGGATGCATTTTAGACTGTAGGCTGAGCGGTGCACCCTATGAAATCCTGAGGGAGGCAGATGTGAGCAAGATCATGACAAACCTGGTGTTCTTCAGCACGTGCCAGACACAGAACAGTGCCGGCTGCTTGTCTAGGTCCTGAGCGGGCTTTTGAGAGGGATCTGTGATGTTGCTGTAAACCTCTCTGCTCTGACAACCCACTATGCGGTTGGGACGGCAGCGAGCCCAGTCCCATCCCCGAGCATCTGTTGTGTCCTCTTACTTGCTGGCTGGTTTCTTCCCGTCGCATCAGAGTCAATCTACAAGCATCTGTGTTTCTGTCTTTGTACCTGTCTACACGTGTAACCGCGCCGCTCCTTAGTGTCCTCACTTGGTGTCTCTCTCAGTTTGTGTGATCAGTTGGTTTCTTTGTCGGGTCACTCACACTTAAAGGTTGTTGGCTTGAACACTCTGTCATCCCTTTGCCTGCACAGACAGGCTGTGTTTCTCAACAGCAAAAAACCTTTAACTGCTGCATTTCCCATTTTTAAAAGGTTCCTGTAAATCGACCCAGGCCTTTACACACCTATATTCACCCACTTTTTATGTGTGTATTGTTGAAGGCTGGGAGCGCAGATGTAAGAAGGAGTCCGTTTCGTCCAAAAGGTTTCTAACTGTCAAGAATGTTTGTGCTAAATGAACATGCAAGAAATCAATTGGCAGCTGCATTAATGGATCATTATAGCTGTGTTGTGAGCAATTATCTCAATCAAGTTGGCTGTATTTGCATTGAGTCTGTGTAAAGCCTCAGGTTAAACCTTTCTGACTTTGGGTTAAACTGTCTGAGAAGGTGGAGCGCGCCGTGGCATTGGTTCACCTGGGGCTCTCACACACCCCCTTACGCAGTTTCTGGGATGATTTGCTGGTCACTCCAAATCCAAGAACAAAGGGAGAAGAGGGTAGCACGGACAGGGGGCTGAGCTATGCAGCCACCAAATAATGAGGAAGGGATGAATTCAGTTGGGATTTCTAATTCTGCCAGACTCTGATTAATCCCATCAGTAAACAAAGCAGAGGTCATCTTGTTTTGGAGAACTCCAATTAGAGAGTAATCAGTGCTAATCAGACAAGCTGCTCACCGGCATCTCGGTGGTTTCGGCAGTAAAGAGCTCTCTAGTGAATAGTCTGCCCTCCATGTTGAGAATGACAGACCTGCACTCTGTGATCCTGTGTTAAGGGAGTGGGAGGCTGAAGAATGGAAGGAGGCTAATTAGTGCTGCCGTTCATTAGCGGCCGTGTGTGATGCGGGCTTGGGCGGCCGGCAAAATGTGCGGGTTGTTGGGACATGGCGAGTGCACTTTTGAAGTCAGCGGGGTCAGTCGGTCAGAGTGCACTTCTGCCGATCGGTCTCTGTGTTGACTTAACAAACTGCGCGAGTCAAGAGTTGAGGACAGTCCTTTGCTTAGAGGTCGCCGGGGTGCAGGCTGCTACAGATGTAAATGAACAGTGAGTCACGGTTTTGCTTTCCTTTGCTTGGTCCTGAATCATAAAACTTGCCTTTGCATTTGATGCCAGCTTTCAAGGTTAAAGGCCCCAGCAAGATGAGATTGTTTGCCAACTGATGGCACACTTTGCATTTGTAGCCAGGGAGAGGGAAAAAAAATCTATTAACTTTTTATCCTCTGCAAAATGATTACGATAGTGGGCTGTGTTGTGAAGCACTGCCAGTGGAATATTGTATATATAAATATATGACAGTGAAAAGTATGACTCAACATGAAGAATTAAACAAATACTTTGGTTGCTTCCTTTTTGATATCTGAATTGCAAAATCAATACCCCCATTATTTCAGTGTGCTATATATAAACCACAAATTATCATGATTACACTGCAGGTTTTGTTTGCATTACTATAACACACTATAACATTAATTAATCACAGAAACACAGAGTGGTTTTTAGGCAGATTTTGTTACCTATTTTTTAACATCCCTCCCGGTTTTACGCCTATTTAAATGTTTCATATCAATAAATTTATATTTACTGCAATGTTGAACTTCTCTAATTTATATTACTTCTCACTGGCAGTTCATGCACATCAACGGCACGCTCCTCTCTCCTCCTCTCTGTAGCAGCCCGATCGGTCCACAGGGAGCCCTAATCAAATAATTTGCAGGCCATTGCAGCTGCCATTTCTGCCATTTCCCTGGAACACACACAGATGCTGGGTGTGTTCCCTTCTGGCCTATCAGGCCAAACAGTGATGTAAAGCTTGACTCATCACTATTACCTGTCTCAGCACTGGAGACATTTATAGGCCGAGGAGTGGCACTGCAATAATGAGTTTGTGTTTATTGGTAACACGTTGCCAATAGAAATGCAGACGCTCAGTGATTTGCGAGTTTAATTCCTCAACCTGGTCCTCTGATGGCCTATTGTCACCCTCACGCCCTAATATATCTATAAATGATATTGTTAATGGCTTGGACACTGATAATAGCTCCTGTGGGTGCTGATTTGTTTTGGTCATTTCTATCTCAAGGTTATGGAATCATACTTTTGAATGCAGGCTCTGATAACAGAATCCAACCAGCTGGTTTACATTGTCTTAGACTCTTTAGTTCAAGGTGAAGCTTCTTCGGGTTAATTTTATCAACAGTGTTCAGTATAATTAATTTCCATAGTTGTTATTCAATTGAAATGTCTGGTGCAGGAATCAAAGGATGAAGCCACGAGCAATGTGCTGACACCTAACCTTCTCCTCTGTCATGTTTGCAAAATCCTTCACCTAAAAAGAAGCTTTGGAGCTAAAAGACTTGTTTCTCCTTATTGGAAAGAACAACTCACCAGTGAATCCCCTTTTCCTAAAAGATTAATTTAGAAAAAAGAATGTGGCCCCCTCTTGGCTAGCACAGCCTCCAATTAGCATCTAGTTAAGCTATTTGGAAGAACGTTACTGCAGAATTTGAAGGCAGTCCACTGGGAAAGTCTTTTCTCGCTAAGGGAAGAAAAGAATCCTTATATCCCCCTTAATTAAAACATGATTTACGCTTAGTCTCAGCTATGAAGTTGCCTTTGATGGTTCTTTTGTCAATTAAAAGTAACTCCAACAGAAGATTACATAGCACTCATTACAAGCAGGTTATTCTGAAGGACACGCAAGTTCGAGATTTCAAGTAAAGGGCTGCTGGGCGGGTGAGAGCAAGGACAGGAAAAGGGAAAACTCACAAGAAATGAATGTGCTTTCACGAAACTCCTCTTCTGAGGGCTGATCTCTGAGAAATCCCTCCACCTTGCCCCCCCCCTCCCCCTCTCCCCACACACAAACAAAAGTAGACTTGTCATTACTGTGGTTGAGGATGCGTGTGCCTGTGTTCCCCCTTCATGTAACGGATACGGCTGTTATCGGCTGAATCCTGGGCTGCACATCTGCCAAAGCCCTCACGCTCCATTTACGCCCCGCCATGGAAACACCAATACTGCACTCACGCACATTTTAAAAAATCTCTGCCTGCCTCAAAGTGAAGGGCAGCATGAATATTTAACAAGGAAACTGCTTTTAGATACTTGCTGGGGGGGGGGAAATGGGGGATATCTAACTCAAAAGTCTGAATGGGCCGAAGCAAAGAACAAACATCCAGCACCTTATAGTTCCTTATAGGCCGTGTGTTAGACTTCTATTGGCCCTGCTGGAGCAGATAGTACATTAGTGCATTTAATGGATAACCAGGGGGGTCTTCACTTTAAAATTTAGCCACAGAAGCCCACAGAGTATGATTTTCTGGAATTGATCCAGAACACATTCCTCATGCTCCTAATAGCCAGACTGAATCCAACTCTGTTCCTCTTTGTACCACACTTTATTTTGTGCTGGCTTTAATTGCTCCTCCGGAGTTGCTGTTAGCTCGGGGGGGAAAAAAAGCAGCTCAATATTCAACTGCAGATTCAATATTGGTAATTCCCCTTTTGGCCCAGAGAAAACAGTGGGCCATGATTTAGGCCGACAGCCCTACAGCAGAGTATATATTTGAATCAGACAGTAAGATATAAGGCCCCTCTGTCCTGACATTAGTCACCTTGCCCCCTTACGCTCTATCTAATACAGCTTCATCGCTTCCTGAGATTTCCCAGTCACAACTGCTCGTCCCCACCTCTATCTGGACGACGTTGGTGTAGATTGAAATGGAAATCGACGGGATCAAATGGGATCAGTTATTAAATCTGCTGTTTGACAGAGGGTGGAGGGGAGGCGGGTGGGCAGGCGAAGACAAAGCGGGGGGGAGCTATCAGTGTGTGGGGAAAATATATTTCATGGCTATGGAGAGAGAAAAAAAAAAAAGATTTGTGCATTCAGCGGGGTGAAAAACAAGGCAGGCAGTGGCACGGTTGACAGTTTATTTAAGAGGCCATTACTTTTACATACGCTGCTGAAAATGCACACACATGCGTCGCAAGTCCAGGCCCCCAAGGCTCAGGCTTTTTTAGTTTCTCAAATGTTCAAACGATACCAGGCGAGCACTCCTGTAATGGAACATTTATGGGCAGATCATTTCAGGAGTGGTAGCTTGCTGTCGCCAGTTACATCTGAAGCTGTTCTGCTAATAGAGACCAAAGAAATGCTGAGAAACTGACAGCTTGACCTTTCTGAATTCCATGCCAGTCTTATGGGGGCACTTCTTTTTGGTAAATCACAAAGGAATTGCACATTAATCATAATCATATTTGGTACATTGTTTTTGTGAGACATGATGTCAGCTCTTGGAACATTTGATGAAGATAAAGTGGAGAGACCAAGCTAAAGGACAATTTAAATATTGTCTAAACTTCTCAGCCATTTTCCTTTGTTTACTTGGATGTGTTTTTCAATATATTTGCTCCGAGTTGAAAAGAAGAAAGGAGGAGATTATATTAAAAAATGGAAACTGTGAGAATATATCTATTATATATTTAAATATATAATAAATTACATACATATATGCCAGAGATCACTGCAGTCTGACATTTATTTATCTTTTGCAGTTCAAATTCTTAAAATTGTATATAGCCCTTTGAGTTAAAGTCAAATGACACATTTGTGGAAACAAACGAGCAAACAAGGTCTATGAAAAACAGTTATAATCTTGGAAAGTAAGACTGTGTTAGATTGTGATTGCTGATTCACATAGATGCTACTGTTCAAAGCAAAGGCAGGGAGCAGGTTAAAATGTACGGCTGTATTTTACAACCTACTTCCCCTGTGGCATAAAGCCCGGAGCCTTTTCATTTATACTGAGGATGTAAATCTTTAAAACTGGGTCACACCACGGTATTCTTCAATTGAAAATAATGTCTGTGTTGAAATGGATCAATTGGATCAGTCTTAAGGAGTTAAGTCATAAATTGTAAGCAAGGAAACATGAGATACAGATAAAACTGTTAAACTGTGTTTCACGTATTTCTTACAGCAACAGTACCTCTGATTTTTGGAAGCACAGGATCATGAGGAACCCTTTTCATTGACCTGAGTGGGACACCTCATTTTGTGCACCACTCAAGCGATTGATAACTGGAGCCCAACAGAATTCATTAGCAGTGTTGCTTGAAGTTTAATTTCCTAAAACAGCTCGGCGGTGTAGTTTTAAGCAAACATCAAATGGAAGCAAAGAGGGCCTGGCTATTTTTAGCTGCGAGCGAACACTCAGCTCGATGGCTTATATGAGATCAGCTTGAGAACAATGGGCTGTGTGCTCATCAGTGTATAGTGTTCTTAGATTTTTTTTTTTTTTTTGGTAGATTTTCACATCATGAGATGAAATAAAATAAAAAAATAAAAAACAATTGACATAAACAATTCAAGAAGAAATGCAGGTAGTGCTTGATATGATCAATTTCATCCAGGCCATACGACATAAAACAGAATATCATCAGCTTTCAGTTTTTCTTTCGCAATTTTCAGATGTACACATTTGTTTCCATATGGCACAAGATCCTATCAGTCACAAATAGCATGCTAATATAATGAACTACCTATTATGAGGACTAGGATTTGAAATAGAGGACACCAGCTTTCAATGTGAGTCGAGAGACTCTGAAAAGTTGCCCACATGAGAAAAATGCACCTGACATCAATCAGAAAGCATATTTCATCTTGCACATCAAGTGCTTTGTCCTTTTTCGATGGCAGAGTGGCAGAGTGAGCACTCAGACTGTCCATCAACTGGGAGACCAATGCTAAAGCCTTAATGTCAACAAGCCTCTACAATTTTGAAGCATCCTTCATTCCCACCACCTCCGCAATGGGCGTCCTGTAGCTGACCCGACCTTTGAGGTCCCTGTTAGTAAGCGTCCTCTTTCAGGAGGGCGGGTGACATCACAATCCGCCCGATTCCTCGCCTTTTTTCTGTATGAAACTGTTCGGGAAAATGTCAGATGTCTTGCTCTCGCCTGTTCTGTGGCATCCAGCTGGGGTGGACAAGAGGACAGAGCACTGAGTCAGCACAACCGGGCGACCGCTGCGAGGAGCTGATTTAAACCACTCCCGAACCTAGGCTCAACTTTCATTAGCCGTTGTCATTATTCCCTGGCCGCTGTCTGACAGATGGCATTGTGGGATATCGGATTTTATGGCAGGTCATCTTTCATATCCAATTTCTTTTCCCATTTGATGAGAAGTTCTCGCTCCAGTCAAATTCATTTTGCAGTTTGAATATTGATCGAACACTGCAGCCTCTCTTTCACCTACCCATCTCTCTCTCTGTCCCGACATCTACTGCGAGCCTCTTAATGGTCTCTTGCACTTGGCGCTTCGTGTCTAACGCTGCTGCTTGTCTCTGTGATGTACAGCGAAGCACAATGAATAAATATGAGATAAATTTGGAAGTTGGCTGTTAGCTCTGCATTTATCAATTCTCAATTTTCAAGTTTCCATTAATACAATCATTCCCTATAATTACTGTAGGGCCTAATTACCAGAGTATATTTGAATAAGATTGAATCTGTAATGCAGTACAAACAAGCCTAATGGCATCGAGAAGCACAGTGGGGCTATAACACTGCTCTGCCTAATCTATTATATCAGCAAATCCTTTGAGGGCTGTTGAAATTAGCTTTGGCCTCACCCTGAAATGAATTGACGGCTTTTGAAAGGTACCGTCCGTCTCGCAGCGACTCCGCAAGGACACTCCAGGTCAAGATCTGGCTCTGATATGGCAGCAGCAAGCTTTTATTTCCCATCTTTTTTTCATTTGGCAGACAGGATGTAGACGGGGACTCAGTGGAGATATTTTGCCTGTGCAGACGGTGACCTGACAAAACACTATTCCACCTGTTTGCGCTGACAGAGCGGCTGCTGGAAAAATGCCTGACTGTAATGACCCATTAAAAATTCAGTATTGGGCGTAATGAGATGATCGTACCCTGCCAGTCGTGGGTCTCAGGAACATTGTGAGGGCACAGAGGCACAATATTACATTCTAACTGATAAAAGGCTTGAAGGGGACTGTAGTAAGTCTGGTAGATGAATCAGCCTTTATCATGTAAATATGACTTGCTTCAATGAGGCTGGGAAATATGGAGCCTTTGGTCAGAATGAGCTTTGTGTCATATTAGTGTAAGTAATGGCTCGTTTCCGCACAACATGATTTAGTAAAACAACCCATAAAATGACTTTCTGGTTAGGCACCGAATGAAACAATCCAACCTAAAACTTGCAAAGCATGAAGGAACAGATTTGTCTCTGCAAAATATTGCAATTTGAGAGGTGATCAAGCATGAGATAATGGAAATCTCAATCTGGACCTGTTCATTTCCAAAGCCCCGTATTCGCTCTCTGGGGCTATGATGCAGGCTGTCAGCGCGGTGACGCACGAGATGTGGGAATGCAAAAAAAACTGCTTGTTTTTAGTTCTGCTCCATCAACTCGTCTCAAACTGAGGTATGTCAGATACAAAGAGTGCTGCTGAGAATTTACATGGCTGCTCCTTTTTTTCTTTCATATGCAATCACGTTTTATCTGCGTTGACAAGCCAGCTCTCTTTGCTGATAATGTTTTGGACATTATTTTCTAGTCCCATGGGAAGCTGTGGCTGTTCCTGGAGCAGCAGGGTTATTCACTCACAGACTCTGTGCAGGACTCAGATATACGGAGCGCCTGCTAACTTAACAGTGCATGAAACACAGAAGCCTCCTTGGTCCACTGGTCTTCCCCAGGGTTAAAGTGAATGGTGAACACAACAAATAATATTGTGTGTGTGCTCTGGGTGTATCTGAGGAGCAGAACAGTAATGTCTCCTGCACAGCATCTGTCCAGTTGCCAGTGAGACTTCCATCCCCTCCCTGAGCTGTGGAGCGAGACAGAACAGCACAGAACAATGTGGAACCCAGCTATGATTGGCTGGCAAATGACCCCCAGTGTTGTATCACAGGCATGACTCCGGCGCCGGCTGCCAATCGCTGTCGTCACGGGAACAAGGCCTTAAAGGCTCTCGGGAGACTCATGGCAGAGGAGGCAAACCAAAAGAGATGTGGTTTTCTACATTTTCCAGTCTGCATGAAACTTAGGTTGTTCTCCATTGGATTTGTGTTTTGTTTATTATTGCCCCAATCAGCATTTACAGAGAGCGTTTGCGGGCACGTGTGGGAAAGAGTTGTAGCTCCCTTTGTTCTCGTGAAGCCACTTTGATTCAGTGTGTTCAATAGAACAAACAGGCATGAAAACAAAAAACGGTGCAAATCGCTCTCTGTGAGGCTCTATTTATTATACTTGTATTGGCATAGTGGCTGTAGTAGGTTGCATCCACTATTTAGTAGAGTTGTTAGGTCAAATCAAAGTCACTGGAAGGAGCTAAGATTTCCATTCGATGTTTAGGATGAGGATTGATAGATTTGCAGTACACTATGAATATGTCAGAGATAGTGAATATAAAGTATCTCCCAGAAGAGTGAGGCTCAAATTTATCTGCTTCTTTAGCCAAACTCACACAAAGATTGAGTCTTCATTGTTCCACACCCATCTCTGCCTGAAGTTTGCTACCAAAGTTTTTATGTAGTCCTTTGACAAATAAACGTGGGAACATAACCTCCTCCCCGGCCAACTTTATAAATGATCAGTCGATGTACAGACAAGATGCTTGAAAAAAATTGAGTGAGCATCAGTATTGCCTTTTAATGGCAGATTGCCTGAGCTTGCCATCTGTTTGCTTTGATGCCTGTGGTAGCTTTGTGAATGCCAGTTTGTTCAGCCTCAGGCAAGATGCTATCTCAAGGTAAACGGCCTACTGTGGACTTGAACCTGGACAAGATCCTTACGCTATATAAAGAAATGCTACAAATTTTAAAGACTAATTTTACTATTCTCATATTTTATTTTGGTATTATGAAACACAGATAGTGACTGCGCTGGTTGCAAAAGTCTAGGAGTAAATGACTCAGTTGATTTATTGCATAAGTAAATATTAGTGGTTTCAATCTCTAGTGCAGTCATAATAGTTTAATTTGAAGCTTTATGAACCAGATTTATAAAATCCAACTCTGAATTATAAAGAGCTAAAGTGTCAAACTGTAGAAATGTCCCTCAGCTCTCGTCTTAGGACTCAGAAGAAGGTTTTGAACTTTTGTTCAGCCATCGGTGGACACGTCATCCTGAGTCATCCACTGAACTGCAATAAGCCCAACTGTTATAGATATACAGATATGGAGAAGCTCATCTCGCCTTTGAATAGCAGAATATTAATAAGGGGCCCTGGCTAACTTCACAGTTTTTTCTTTTTTTTTCAGTTTTGGCTCAACCACTGAGTTGGTTTTCAAAATGGCTGCCAAGCTTCAAATAATTAGGAGGACGTAAATATTTCATGATAGAGTAATTTTAACGATCCTAAAATCTTGTGTCAGTTTCATAACTAATGCCAAAATAATGAAGTGGCTGCTTTTGTGGGCAATAAATAATTATATCTCCCTCTGGAAGAAGGGCAGTGCATTCTTTATTGTTCCTGTCAAAAGGGTGTGTTTGAGCATTAAGTCAAGCAGAGACAGGAGGTATTTTGGTATCAAGGACAATATTGTCGCCTGCTGTAAATGGAATTTGTTCGGCATGCCAATCGATGTCCCGCTTCAGCGCGGGCTGACGTGTGAAGCGTAAACAACAGATGTGGGAAACAAATGGGACATTTGATGCATGTGAGCGTGGGCATAAAAGCCACTCATGTCCCTGCGTTTGTCTCAGCCTCATCCCCAATGGAAGTGACGCCCAAGTTCTTTTGGACTTGTGCAGCACCTGACGGCAAAAGAGGCCAATTACCAAATCTGAATTACAGCCCGATTCTTCTCATTTCATGCGAGCTGTTGTTTTGCCTTATATCGATTATGGTGGCCCTAGTTAAGTTAGGGGTAAGCAAGGTCATCCCCACTCTTTACTTCTCCTCTTTTTCTTTCCTTCCTGCAGAGACAGGCCTTCTTATTAAGATACGAGCATTTACTTTGAAAATTGCACCTATGGCGCTGGGTATGTTTATACAGCCATGTAGCTGTCTGACGTAACTTCTGCTTGTGATCAGTTTAGATAGTCACAGCGCAATGTAAATGAAGGAGGCTGCCTGTGTAACAGCCCCATACAATTACCATCCGCGCTGCTAACGCCTGCCACGTGATGGACAGCTGAGCGGCCTGGCAGCGGGGGATCTGAAGCTTGGAGTGGGATCTGCAGCCGGGGGGGAAAAGGGAAAATTGATTTCAGTGCTGACGCAGAACTAGTCAGGTGTTGTGGAAGCAAGTTGAATTACCTTCAAACAGGAATAGTCACTGAGTGATGAAGAATTCAGTGACACACACGCATGCCCCTAGGTGAGCTCACCATGCGTGTTGTGAGTCACAGAGGAAGTTTGATATTTTAGGGCTGGGATAAAAAACACAGACCAGAATTCCCTCTCTGCTCTTGTTATTCTTTCTGGGGGAAAAAGACGCCACTGAGGGCTCTATTTTCCAGGACATTTTCAAAGAGGGCACAGTTGGTGGCAATTGGCAGTGCAGCGCAGCATCACCACCCGCTTCCAAAAAATGGCGGAAATATTCATTGAGACCCTGTTGCGAATTTCCAAGAAATCCCAGTCTCGACATCAAACAGCATTCTTGGACAAAGATTACAGAAATTCAAGCAATCGCTGAGGATAATTTTAAATGCTAAAAATACTTCATAGATGGAGGAACTTTCAGCGTAAACACAGAATAAAGAGGACACTAACTGCCACTAATGCAAACCTCCCACAAACTGACCCAGTCAGTGTCATTGAATTGCAGAGGAAGCAGCGTAGTTGACCTGCAGCTGCACAATATGATGTGTGGAGTACTAATTCAATGAAAAGCTGTTTTGGTTGCTTCATACCACAAAGCAGAATAACTGCAGCTTGTGCAATACGTTTATGCCTGATGACGGAAATGAAGTTGATAGGCGAGGCCATGAAAGCAGAAAGAGAAGCTGAAACAGGATGGCACAGGAACAAACTGCTTATTTGTCTCTCTGGTTCGCAGCGAAAGTAGACACAACAAACAGCACCCAAGCGGCCTGACATCACCATGGAGAAGCAGATCCAGCCTCAGCATCGGAAAGGTTGGCGTCTTGTTATCTTCATTTATTCAGTGTGGCTGGGGAAGAATGTTGAGAACTAGAAAGAAGGTTCTGAATAAACAAAAAAAAATATTTCAGTCAGGAAAATTTTAGCTCCAACCTCCAATAATTAGTTAATTACTTATATTTTGGTTGTACGCTTTGCATTGCGACATCCCTGAAAGGCAGAGCAGCAGCAGCATGGACAGTTTGCACGGGGAGCAGCTGAAGGCTCAGCTGTGGACTGGCATCTCTGCTCTCAGCCGTTGTCCTGGGATTACGTTTCAAGCTCAACTTTGTGACCTGCCCAAACACTACGCTCAAATTTTATTTTGTTAACTATGTTTTTGATAGGTCTACAACTTCTGACCACTGTAATTACCTGGAGCCTGTCTGCTAATGAAAGTCTCTCCCTCTGGAGGAGAGAAATCTGTAGCTTGCTGAATGTGAACAAGGGTGAGATTAAGTTCGGTTCAGTATGAGTGCAGATGTTTTAACTCTGCAGAGATCAGTAGCGTTTGAGTATGAATAAGAGTTTTTCTTCCCTCATTGCAAACTAGGACCTTGGTGCAGCACAGGGCTCATACATTTAGGTGTTTAGCTTAAAAATACTATCCAGCCATTCACATAGTCCTTGTATTTATGTGCCCCGCTTTTTATGTGTGCCTCCAGAACACAATGAGGTGGCTGTAGTTTGTGGAGCTTCAAACACTGAAAAATGACATTCGAAACATTAATGTATATTTGCAGAGAAAAAAAAAGTTAATCCGCAGACCTCCAATTTCAACAGGAGCTTCCTCTGCACTGACAAAATAGCCCCTATATGAAAACTATTGATGTTGAGGTCTGTGGATTATTCTGAGTGTCCAGGACATTGTTTCTGGTAATTACTATTTTCTTTCCCTTCTTTTCAATTATAGTTAGGAGCTGAATTATCAGCACCTCATATGGATTTTCTCGCAGTGTCTTGCACTTTCTCTTACCAGAAGCATTTTGTTTTAAAGGAAGTGGCTTCCCTTTACAATACAACTGGGACATCAAATCTATGTTGCAGTTTGTAAAAATGATTGCAAATTGGTGCTAAATGTAAAAGGACTCCTCATTCTTTTGCATACATATGGAATCATCTAATCAAAGATAAGGACACTGCATCATGAAACGAGTTTTAATTAACACTCTTTTGTTTTGTTGTTTCGGTGTCTGTGTGCATGCATATATTTTCGCAAAAGCAAAACCGTGAAGAAATTAAGATGCAGGGGACGTAACCCCTTCTGGGATAAACTGCTTATTAATCTTGCACTTTCACTTGTGCATCATTTACCCCGGCAATTCTGCCAAATGTAGCCACGACTGGTGTTGTAAATACATAAACAGCTCATAAAAATAGTCACCCTTTCTCCGGTGTGTCGAAGTAATCCTCCTGCAACTGTTTTCAATGATGCAAGATGTTTATATCACCCTAAGTTAGAGTGTGTGTGTGGATAGTTCATTATATGCTTTCATATTTGTACTTATTTCAGACAAATGGACCCATTTTGTTGCACTTTAACTTCTCGATGTAATTATTTTGAGATCACATGAAAGTAGCGGTATATCACATCACTGGCTATTAGGGTATGTGCTGTGAATATGAAATGATGCTGAAGCAAATGCCCTGCAAATGCCGTGTGTCCGTCTTCCTGTGTTGATTAGCCTTCCCCCTCAGTCCTGTTTTTATGGCGATCTTTTCTGTGAGGAGATTCAAAGCCGAGATGTACACAAATACATGGCAACCCACATGGCAACAGCTTGATCCCTGCCTTGTTTATGTCACACTATGGTTTTATTTTGAAGAGCTGTGCACTGTCCTAACCCCGCTACGCTTCCATCCCCCATACGGTTTGGACTGCTTTTCATTCCCCTACGCCGACGCTGAATAGACACAAAGGATTATGGGCAGTTTGGCTCAGCTCAGATTTATTTAGGCCAGGTACATTATAAATAAGTATTTTCAAAGCACTAATTTAAAAAAAAAAAAAATCTTTGCAACAGCTCTTTAAAAAACATTTTTAATGGCCCTGCAAACCCCACAGCGTGTCCGCTTATACATTATACACGTCTCATACAAGGTCTGCTAATGATAGCTTTTACCCTGCACTTTCAACAACAGCGAAGCAGAGGGGAAACTGGTGCATGGGTTTTTTTTTCGAGGTGTATTGGATGCAAACAATCTCCTGACATGGCCCGAAGGCTGTATGTGAAATTAAAAGCCATTGGTGACAGCTTGACATTGTATCTGAACATGGATTTGAAGGGTTGTGCAACAGACTCATTTGTTTGGAGTGCCAGATCCATTATATGCATAAATCATCATCATTGTGCATTTCCATCACATTGGCGTCTCAGGCTGAAATATGTATTATGTTTTCCATTAGTAATTTTTTTTTTGTCCACTTACTCCCTCCCTTGTGTGAGAATGCTTGACGTTTGCAGTGCAACAAAGGAACAAGGGGGTAATATAAACATTCATCTTTGGATTAATTTCCAGAAAGCAGTTCTTCACTGGGATTCAGGAAACACGATGCAAAACAAACAGGCAGCATTTGAAGCTATAAACTAAAGCAACGTTTACACCTACATGTAGTTTTTAATCTTGTGACTTCCTTGTCGTGCTGTAGTCTTCAATGTTGTCTTAAAAGATGTGCAGCTCCACAGAAAATATGAGGCAATCTATCCAGAGTTCACTGGTGCCGGTATGCCACTTACACATTTTATTGTGCATTACATGAAAGGTCAGGGTCACTGAGTGGACGTTTGCTGTGCACAGGGGCAGAAACATGAGGGAGGAAAAACATCAAGATATACCACCCCTATTTCGTCCTCTCCCTGCTCACACACTACTCGCTCACATGCACACACTGCCGAGATCCATTCCTGTGGGTGGACAGAAGCACTTCCTTATCCACGCTGCCTTGCATGACGCCTCCATGCACTGCGTAGGGTACAGGCAGTCGCAGGCTCGCAGCAACAGCAGGGCTACTTCAGAGCAAACCCACAGCTCCCTCTCACAGCCTGCTTTCAGAGTGTGGGTTCACTTGTTTGGCCTCAAGACCTGAGAACCAGCACCGGCATTCAATGTCTACTGCAGCTACAGCTATAGATCAGCACAAGTCTGAAAAGCTTTCCAGTTTGGCGAGCAGACCAGAGCGAGCGATAGATTTCTCCCGAGGTCAAAGCTCAAGATGTTTGGCCGGGCTTCTCCTTCTGTTACCAGCAGGAAATTGACCTCCAAGCCTTTAGATGGCATGAACTATTTTGACCCAACTGACATGTGTGCGTACCCCCAAAGAAAGAAAGATCCACATTAGTTGCAACTTGGAGAGAGTTGTCTCACAGAAGTGAAACTTTCTCCCGTGCATTGGCTTGTACATTTGGTGACGATGAAGTTAATTTAAATTACTTTTCTTAAGTGAAGGTTTGGAAATGTTTCAAGATGGCCTCAAATTTAAAGTTCTGAGAGAGCTGAATATCTGCTGATGTCTGGCCAGGCATGAAACAAATTGGTTCTGTACTTCCTGCGAGAACATTTGGCCCTCTGATCACAAAACTCTTTCACACATTTTTGACTAAAGAAACTTCAGGTAATTGGCAGAGATCTTAGTAAATAGTAAAATATAGTTTTTCATCATTGTCCATTATATCTTTGTTTTAACATGGACAAGATGCTGCGACATGGCATGAAACTGGCTAAATAAATGCAATATGATTATGAGTTATATGTCAAATGGCTGTTTTCCCTTTGCGGAGTAGCCCCGGAGTAGAATTTTGATCACAGTGTTTGTTTGGGAAAGCTGAGCCTGGACCTCGACGTGTACTGCAGATTCCTAGTGTTTGATGTTATGTTCTTTAAGGCCATGAGAGTTCAGCAGTAGTTGTGTAACTATGAACCCAACTGCAGCAGTGAGTCCCACTGATGGCTGCAGGCAGCAGGAATGATATTTGCATGGCAGCAGCATGGTATTGACTGAGTGGAGTACATGGGGGGGGGGGGCGGACTCTGGCATTGACAAAAAAAAATTGCTTTGTTTTTTTTTCTGCCTTCTGGTTTCAAATCATTATGTATGGGAAGGGTTGAGGGCAGTGAGTGTATGAGATATCAGTTGTGTGTACTGGCTTCTAGCAGGCTTCCTCACAATACTGGATATGTAACGGATATTTAACAGGCGTGATGCATCCATTTGAACGACCTTTAGTTTGGTAACAATATAAAAGTAGAAAAGACAGAAGAAGCTGGAAGCTTGTGTCTGGTCAAACTTTTCATTTAATGGTGCAAGGACACAGAAAGCATCCAATTTGGAAAAGTGTTGCTGTTGTCTGTACCACAAGTGAAATTCGTTTGTGCCTTAGAGAAATATATTAATCAAAAAAAAAACAATGCTGAATACAAATTGCTCTCCCAAAAAAAATGTGTTCTAACTTAAATTATTTGAAATGGTGAAGCACAAATGAGTTCAGTCAAGACTTTGGTTGGGTTTTATCACGTTGGCTGGGCTTTCTACTTTTATGATCTCCTCTTTTTTTAACATTTCTCATGACTGTAATTGAAGAAAACGCGGAGCTTGTGTCGGGTCAAGATGCAGTAAACACGAGGCCTTGCGGATATGGGTCAGGCTTGGTTCATTTTCTCTCTGACTCTGTTAGGTTGGGGCAGAAAATTGAGGCCGAAGCCTGTGAAAGTGAAAGGTTTCTTGAAAAAAAAAGGAAAAGGAAGTTGAAACACCAAGTTCACTGGTCATTCTGCCAGAGGCGAAAGGGTTCAGTCTTTTTACAAGAGAACACAGATGTTTTGTGTGTGTAATCACAGGGGGATAAATGATTCCACTTCAACTGAAAACCCTTTGCTTCATATTCCCTCAGGGGTTTCCAGAGAATTATACTAAAATACTGTGTTAAATCGAAAGAAAACAGATTCTGCTTATTGTTCTCTCTTGTGACGTTGTGCCTCCTTCCGACACAATCGAAAGATGTTTTAAAAATATGATACGTCACGAGTCAGAGATGTGCCCGACAAAGGTCGATCCGAACACTTATAATATTTGATGTACTATATTCTGGGGGACTCATTCTCTACCTTTGAAAGAACCCTGTCCTCCAGCACACATCGTAAAAAAGATTCATAATAATTGCCTTCCATCAAAATAGCAGTGAATTCCCAGATCCCAAACTCTCCATAAAACACCCGCCCATAATGGTGTTCTTAACACCTGCATGCTTATACCATCAGCAGTGCCCTCCTGTAAACATTTAACACGACTCTTCCACTCTGTCACCGGTGATAGATGCTCAAGTAAAAAACTGCTATATTGGCATCCAAACAATAGGCCCGGCACCGTAGTGAAGTATTTCTCCAGAGAAATCTAAAATTATGTTCTTTGAAGGACATTGCAGAGCGAGCATTAAAAAAAAAAAGCAGGAAAACAAATGATGGGGGGGGGGGGGCGGGGAAATGCAGAGCACCCTGTTTTGCTCCCCAGCTGTTTACACACAGCGCTGCAGAGGCTGTAAATTCTGCAGAGCTGAAGCATATTGGGCATCATCTCCAGCACCCATCATTTCAGAAATTGCCTCTCTTTACCCCGCGTCTCTGGAGAAGTGCACGCGTCATGTCCTGCCCGCAGATCCCTTTGCACTGTCAGTTTGGTGGTGACACTTGGGGGACGGGAGGAGAGGGACAGGTGCATAAACAACCAAACCGCTCCGATATCTCAAGGGTAGGTGCCTGCATCCCAAGAGATAGAAAGGGTAATACTGTTTTCCTTACCCAGACCTTTTTTTGCTCGTCATGGTGGGGGTTGGGGGGTTTTAAGTGACAACATAAGAGCTGGGCGCTTCTTAAACTCCCATTTTGTAAACATTGAATCTATATGGGACAATTTTTTGCTCTCTGCCAGCATTCCTGCAGCCGGGCTTTGACTTGTTTTCATATTGCATGTGGTGTGTTGAAATGGGAAGTACTATCTTTCCAGCCAAAGCAGTCTGGTCAATGTCGTTGTGAGTCTGTGGTACTGTTTAGGGCATATTTTGTATTACCATGAAGATTATATTATATTATATGTGAAGGTTATATATCAAACTTAAAACTAACTATCAAACTCACTTTCATTTGGTGTTCAGCTGTAAAACTAGATCTTGAGAGGCTTCAGTGTTTTTATTGGCCTCCATGTCAGCAATAGGCATTGACAGGAGCTACATCTGCCCAGTTCTAGTCATTACAATATCTCTGTAACTTTGAGGGAATCATGTACAAATGCTGACATGGACTCAAGGATGGACTGATTAGATTTGGTGTGGTCTAAGGTCAAAGTGGCTGTGACCTCACAAACATCCCACTTCCCATCTCAGGAACTCTTCCAGGTAATTTTGTCCCCAATGCTCACTGGACTCTGGGTGGTGGTTGAAGGTCAAGGTCTCAGTGGCTTCCCAAAAGATGTTTTTGGCACTTTGAACTTGATTTCTAAAAGTCAGCCTTTAGGGAATTGCTCAAAGTTTGATTGGATTTCAGTGGTCAAAGGTCATGTGACCTCATTTACTGCTGTCTGTAGCCTGCACAGGTTGGATTCGTAATAACACTGCAGTGCACTTGTTCAAGTTGTATTTCTCTTATGTTATGAACTAAGATCTCTTGTCTCTTGTTTGTCTGCACACAAACGCCACCTAGATCAAATGAACTATTTACTACGGCTGCTATTGTTCCTAGAAAACGTGTGTCTTGCCAAGACTGATTGCAAACCTCTCTATCCCTTTCACTCGGTCAGCATAACTTTTGAATGCTAATTTTTCACAAGGTCACACAGGAGATCTGTGTCTTCTCCACACTGGCTAATTATCGCAGCACCATCTTTTATTGAATCTGACACTTTGAAGGGCTTTCTGTTTGCCCATCCCTCATTTTTAATAGTATTGATTTTTCACCGATCATATCAGGCCTTGCATTTTCACAAAGATGCTGCCAGCGTTTTATTCTCTCCTGCTCCAATTCACCTCACGGCCCTTTTCCCTTTCATTCCTGTCCAAAGTGTTCCATCGCTGGCAGAATTGTAACTGTTAACACACATTTTCTGCTTAGCAATTACCAACGGGGGCAGAGAGGGAGAGGAATTGATCTGCCGGCTCGTGGTACAGTAAACAAAGCCTCACTGTCCCATGAGTGCTGAGCAATTATGAGGTGCAAGAAGTAGCAAGTTTTGCATGAGCTATAAAAAGACCAAAAAACAGTTGGAACAACAAAGGTGTTTGCAGAGAAAGGCGCTTACGATTATCTCTAATAATGCTCTGTGGTTATATCTAATAAGAACTTTTGGATTTGTTTTTGATCTTTTTCGGTCCACAGCCCTGATGAGGTGGATCAGTTATCTCTGTCAGGGGCCAGAGTCCTCTCCAGGCACAGCGTAAATAGCTTTCCACAGTAAAAAAAACAAGACATTGTCATTTCCCACGTCACTCTCCATCGAGCTATTCAATTCTCTCCATTGCTTTCGATGAGCTTGTTTGTCACCTCTCTCTCTCTCTCTCTCGTGTCCACCCTCTGTGTCACTCTATTGTCTTTTGCCTCTCCGTAGAATCCATTCATGCAACATTAGATTTCAACTCTGATATACAATGTCCCTGGGCGCTCGGCAGAGATGGATATATGAATAGCATTTAGGAAAATAAATTGATCTTTGATGCTTGTCCTTCAGGGGG
The DNA here is from genome assembly GCA_016785235.1 of Pseudorhombus dupliciocellatus. Lineage (NCBI taxonomy): Eukaryota > Metazoa > Chordata > Actinopteri > Pleuronectiformes > Paralichthyidae > Pseudorhombus > Pseudorhombus dupliciocellatus. The sequence continues at coordinate 1,683,922 of JAFBJW010000073.1, forward strand.
AGATTATGTGACATTGGTTACTGTCAACAGTCTGGTCTATTTCTATTTTAGCAGAGCGCCATGGGTGAAAATGCACTCATGAGGTCCATTGGAATTGAAACGAGATGGGCTATTACCCTTCAATGTGATATTTCTGAGGCGATGGAAATGAAAAGAGTTCTCATTTGTGCTGCAGTGATCTGGTTATTGCTCTGATGCGCATAGGCAGAGGGAACCTGTGAAGTCCACATTTATCAATCGCTAAGTATGTTTAGAATATTAAGTGCATTACCAAATGTGGGGGGGGGGGAATACAAGGGTAAAACATATTGTATTCATAAAGATAATGTGCTGTCATATTTGCTGCTGCATTTTTTTTCACGATCCATTGTTGATGTATTTGGTATGTCTTGTAAAACCTCAACACATGGGCGTATAATAAAAGCAGATTTTTTTTTTCAGTAGGCGTATCTGATTCCACCCCTCCTCTCGCTTCTCCAATTGCACATGAGTAATAGAGGCCATCTGCGTAAAAGATCACAGTCAGCAAAGGCAAAGCGAGCGCCGCGAAGATTGCAATTATCAATATAGCATTTAATACATCGCCGCCAGGCCAGGCAGCCTGGCATCTCGACAGGGCGAGATGGGGAATGTTATTTCTCAAGCACATCAGCAGATAGCTGCAATTTGGCATTGTGGTGCGGCGGGGGTTTTAACCAGCCGACATCCATCACACTGTACTTGGAACGTGGAGGAGCAGGGAACCCTTTACTTACGCATGAGTAATCATGTTAGAGAGAACACAGTGATTACAAAAGCACAGTTCCCCCTCCAAGAGCTGTTTGATTTGCTCATGAGATGGGAAACGCAACTGCGGACGTGTCAGCAGCAATAATAGCATTTTTTCTGTACAAAGAGATATATGCGGTCACCATTGCTGCAATGAATCTTCTGTTATTTCAAGAAACACTAACTCACGTGGTGAGAACAATCGGTCAGTGGCTATGATCTTCTAGAGGGGGACATACACCATACTCCATACTGGTGGCAGCCAGCTGCAAGTCCAAACATACAGTGCAGCATACATATTACATGCAGTACATACATAACACTGCAGACCACCAGCTCTTAGGATTTGACACATAAACACAATGTTCAGCTTGCATGCAGCAGAGCAGAAATGGTATCAAACAAGGCATAAAGTAGCTACACTCAATGTATACGACCTGAGGCTGAAATGTGTCATACTGTGAAATAAATGGTGGCTCAGTGTGGAGTTGCTGCATGAGGAGACCTGAGAGCTCTGCTCCAATAACATTTCCTATTAGCTGGCTAGATCCCACGTGAGGCCATAATCTGAGCCATTGCGGAAAGCCTGTGCCAAAAGACTTTTTGTGTGAGCGAGCCTGCGTGTTGACAGACGGACAGAGAGTTACCTGTGTGTGCGAATCAGCCACACCACTTATTTAATAGCAATCTCAGTATTTGAACAAAAAGTGATGTTGGTTTTTTTATAGCATAAATTTCTTATTCTCAGATTGGTGTAAATACTTTGACGGAACTGCTTAATTTCTCTTTCCTCTGTGCAAAGACAATTAAGGGGCTCAATATGAAAAATGGAATCCCGAAGGGTTGGGTATCAGTCAGCTGGAGACCCACTGCACCTCATGCTCCTAAATTAACTTAGTCATGAAAATAGGACGAGACATGATTACCATTTTATAACCTCTTCTGGCATTGATCGTACACTGTACAGTACAAGGGAGGCTCACATGCAGTTACAATTAAGTGCTCTTCAGTAAGACAGCGCTCAGTAAATGCTTTCAGATGGAAATTAACATTAAACAAAAAAAACAGACAGTTTGTTCTACTGGTAAACTCCAAAATAGGATCGAAAGCCGGACATAAAGACATAAATCGATGGAGCTTCATTGTCAATGTTCAAGAAAATATAATTGCAGAGATTATAGAAATAATGTTCTGTGATATTAGAAGTAACACTGATTTTGAAACATAGAGGAGAGGTACATAATGTACTGGTCTTGCGCTCCAGGTGTCTCCCATGTACATGTTGTGCATGTTGTACAACAGGGCCTGCTGGAGGATGAGGGGGTGGGAGGGGGAGCCGCATTGTTTTAATGGGACTTACAGCCCTGGGAAAGAAGTTGATTTTCAAGCTGCTGTGTTTCTGTACTACCTTCCAGGCGGTACGGGGTGGAACAGGTGGCAGCTCGGGTGGGATGGAACTGTAATAACATTGTGAGCATGCCGCAGGTCCAAATCCGGTAGATGGTTCCTGATGCTATCCTGTGCCGCGTTCGGTATCCGCTGGAGTGCTTCTCTGTCAGCATGATTGAAGTGTGCTGTCAGCGTTCCACTCCGTGATAGTTTGCTCTCAATAGCTTTGCAGTAGAAGTTCACGAGTAGTTTCCCAGGCATAGGCTGCTTTTCTTTAGTCGCCTCGGGTTGTAGAGACACCACTGAGCTTTTCCCATTATCACAGAGGTGTGGGTGGTCCAGCTGAGCTCCTCTGTGATATTCACTCCCAAAACTTTTATGAAGACTGGGCGATAGTTAGATTTCTGCTTTTCCTATTGTCAATTATCACTGCCTTGTGTACTGTGTGTACAGACCATTGACTGCACACATATTGAGATGAATGGCTCATCTTCACTTCCTCCTACTCTCCAGGAATGAAGCCATGATATCCTGCTGTGAACGCCGCCACTGGGCACATCTGGTGCCAGTCTGTACCAAAAAGGGGATGTAGGTTCATTATGGCGGTAAATGTCATGTTTTAGTTTCGGCTGTTAATCCTGAGGTTACACTCAGTTTAGATATCCTCAATTAAAAAATAGAAACAGTGTGTTTTGAATCAATTTCATAAGACAGATGGTAGAATGTGTGTATTTGAGGAAAATGTACTTATTAGTTTGACAGCCTGGAGTAAAGTAAAGCTTATGATGCTTTGACTTATTCTGACTTTGTAAAAAAAATAATAATAATAAAAAAAAAGAAAAGAAAAAAATACAAGAGCAAAACATGCCAGTGATAAGATAAAATATATTTACAATGACACTATATATATATATATATAAACATGATACATATCAATATATGACACATTTTGTATCATAATTTGTCCAACTTGCTTGTCAAAACATCATCTCTTCTTCCATGACCTGTTGGTTATTTTCCCACTCGACATTTAACCAACCAAAGCTGTATTTAATTCCTCTCACCTGTCACTGGTCTGCAGACATCTATCCCTTCCATGTTAGCAGAGAGGATGGATATGACGATATTCTCCCCTCTCCTTGTCATTTTGATGAATGAGTGGAGAGGTGTGGCAGTGGGTCGGGCAGGTTTCTCCTTGCAGAGCAGTGAGCTATCGCTCAACTAGGGTCCTGGGGCCGAGACGTCCATAAACATGCACATAAAATCAGACCGCTCAGCAGGTGGTATTCTGTCCTTGGCGGAGGAACAAGTCAAATTGGCACACATTACCATGATGGGCGGCGTCCCTGGGGACAGACTGTTTTTAGTTATCTGTCACTAGTCGGAAGTCAGAGGCTGCCCAAGAGCTGTCTGATATGATTTGATTTCTGCCTCATCTGAGAAAAAATATAATCTTGGCTCTCAAACCAGCAGCAGCCAAGCTCACAATGCAGAACAAATGAAACACATGACACTCATCAGGGAGGAGGAAATTCAGACTACAGGTGAGACAATTAAAATCTGAATTTTTGCCAAAAGCATTCAGGTTAACGCACATTTTAATTTTCTGTTGTCTGTTCAATAGCAATGTGCCGTGTGAATACAAAGAGGCAATTAGTGCTACCAGTTAACCCTTACATAATCTCGGACGGTCTTTATTTTGCAGGAGAAGCTTGTCTGTTTAAAGCTCCGGCACGGCTCATAAACAACATATGCTCTCGACAATTATGGCTACCCTGGGGGTAAATTTAACCTTGAGTCTTTATAGCAGATGTTCCCAAAAAACACAGATTGTAACAGCTTCAAATGCATGATTCATTGGCATTGATTAGCACTTATATTGGTCACCAGCGACTGCGGCTGTGCCGCTTCGAAAAAGGTCTTCAGAATATGAGAAAGCATCAGACACATTGTTATAACTGTTGCTCACCCACTCTTTGAATTTAGAAGATGCCAATATGCAGGCTTGGCAGCGTGCATGGAGATGGAAAGCGGAGGACGTTCAGGGACCTGTTGCAGGAAGCTGAAGAAAGTCAGATATGTTTTTTGTTTTTTTTTCCATCTGTCAGTAACAATCTCAGGTCATTCTCAGCTGATTATGATGTTTTAACTCATATGAAATAATGAAAAGCAAACATCAATGTGATAACATTCCTTACATTAGAGAATGTGAGAATGAAAGTCAATCACAGGTATCCTTATTACGTTTCTCTTTAACAACAAAGTGGTTTATAGTGAAAACCTACATGACCCTTTGACCCTCTTTAATGTCTTTACTTATTTAGCCTGACACATTAACCCTCTAGTCAACTACATCCTCTCTCTCTATTATGATATTACTGAGGTTTGCCAACTGCAGGCCATTTACACACTTTCAATGGCTTCCATTTACCTCAATACTTGCCTGATCGTTTGAAATTCTATTATGCAAATCACTGCTAGGGTCGAGACACACAGGCACTCTGCCTCTCTTCATCTGGGTGCCTTTGAGAATAATTATAATTCTTAAAAGCATATCATTTAGACCCTTTTAGGAAGAGGGAGCGGTTTGTGCACTCTGGAGTATGCTGGGTCCTGATGCACTTGAAAACTGGTCAGCAACGGGCACTGCTGTGATACCTCCTATGGATTTTTACGAATGTTTATACTTCAAGACTTAATAGAGTGAAATGAGCTGTCTCTGCAGCTTTTGATTATGTTTGTTAACCTCACCTAAAAATGTTCATTTTCAGAGATGGTCTCTGTCATTTAAATAGTTCATGACACACTGATTTATGTGTAAACCCTTTTGGTACATTTTTAATTAGTTTTTTCAAGCTATGAAAATGAGTTGAAACATGATTGACAGCTGAGAATTGTCAGTGGGACGTTTATACCGCGGCTCCATCCTCTGCAGACTCTGGCTTCAATTGCACAAGATGGCAGTTTTCATATCCAGGATGTGTTCGCTTCATCTCTGGATAATGGAAGAACTCGCACGAAAGGGACCCTCGTGTTGCATCACAAAGAATTTAATTGTTTTCACACATCCTGTTCCCCCACTGCTGTGTGCTTTAACCAACTGGAACCTCTTTAGTTTAGTTTCTCATTTATAAAGAACATTCAAACCTGATGACAGTTTAATCCACCACTGTGACACCATTATTCATGACCTCATGTACAGTCCACTGCAGGCATCTCCCAAATTCAGCCTACTTCCTGGCATGACTAGAGCCTGCAATCTAATTCAATCGTGCCATGTCAACACATGTGCAGTTGAGCATCAGTCAGAACACAGGCAGAAATGTTGGGTTGAATACCCCACTTTTCTTATGAAATGATCAACATTTGCATTTCATTTGCTTGTGTGGAAAAAGCCAAAGGGAAGTTTGTTGTTTTTTTTTATGGATAGTAGTAAGTTAACTCTAATGGGAGGCTCCTTTCAACCTCACAGGGAGGTAGGATTATTTCACACAGTCACAAGACATTATTTTCCTGAGGGGAATATTGCTCTGTGAAATATCCGACTGCAGTCCCGGTTACGGCTCAGTTTCTTTCAGTGGTCACTTAACTTCATTTGCATTAATGTCAGTTATTTACTTTACTCTTGCTCCACTTGGTTGCTGTGACAGATATTGTTTTGGGAAGTTCACATAGCGGGTAGGAAAAGCGAATTGCTTAATGTACTGTAGAGAACAAAATGTTTCGTAAATGTATTATTTGTCCTGATGAGACTGCATTGGGCGGTTGTGTACCTTCGCCATTTGGCCGGGCTGCCGCTACTGTATCTTTCAGTACAATAACTCCATTATCACTGCAGCAATTCTCCTTGGTTATTTTTTTTATGGAAGAGAACAGATCACTGGTTATTTTGTCCATTTAACATCTCATTTTTTTTAGTGAGTCGTCTTTTTTAAGCAACATGCTGCGCAGTATGTACTGTGATGAATGAGCAGGGACAAATTATCAGTGAATCTTCTTCGTCAGGCCGATGTTATATAACACCATTTATGCAGCAATTTGAGGAAGTGAGGGAGTGAAAGAAAGAGAGGCACAGGGAGAACGAGTGGGGCACAGTTGGAGAGCATGAACAGCGGTCCTGAGATATGATAGCCATTACAGAGATGGCAGCTTTGGCCAGGTCAAGGATGTGGAGGTCATTCGCAGTGGGACTTGGCCACACATACACTCTCACCTGCCAAGCAGCAAAGGCAACTTCAATATCTGGACAACGCATGGCCACAGAAGGCAATAGGAGGGCTGTCCTTGGCTGCGGCGCATTCAGCAATGTCATGATCACAACAGACAGACATAAAACGCTGGCTCCAGTTGTGAAATGCAATTCACACTGGAAAAGCCTCACATTAAAAAAAAACACTGCCCTTTCCAAATAAAGCCTACAAGGTGAAATCAACAGATGCATCTCCCATGGACGGAGTGAAATGCCAGCTGACAAACAGTCCGGCTAGATCTATCCTTCATAACTCGATGTCATTGGAATAAAGAGATCATACCAATGAGTATCAGCGGTGGTGCCCATTGCACTCAGTCGGATGCATGCCTCTGCCAAGGCTGTGCACTCTGGATTCTAGTATAAATATATAAAAGGAATATGTCTGACATCATCTGAATGATGTTTCACATGAGTTAAAAAAGTGGAAATCTGCCTCTGCTCTGCTCAAGAAACAGTGGTACATTCCTCCACAGCTTACTTAAGATATTTTTTCACCCTTTATTTATTTTTTAAACATTTATGAAAATAGTTATATTATGGTTTTATCGGTATGTATCTTTTAGTAATATATATTTGAGCAGACTTTAGCTCTTAAGCTGTTTTATTTTATTGTAAATACTTCTTCCTACTTGTTACTCAGGGATATTCACAAAGGAAGTCTTTGCTAATGACATCCTCCCTTCACACTTTCTTGCTTCTGACAAAGCAGCTTTGTATGAGGATGTAGCTTCCCTTACTTACTGGCAGTCATTTTAAATTAAGCAATTTTGAATCATCCATGGCCCAGTGGAGTGTTAAACATGTAGTCTGCAATTAAGCAACGATAACAAATGTGGCATTAAAACTCAGGGGCACATTCTGTCAGTCCCTGATAAATAAAATGTTTAGAATGACTCTGGGGGATGTGAAGTAACTTTCAATGAAAGCATATGCAGGCAATTCCAACAAGAGAAATGCCACCGCATGTGAGTGACAGAGCCATGTGTTAATATGATCCTAATGCAGCACGGAGGGGCGGAAAAAAAAAATAGATGGAATAAATTTATTTTCATGAAGCACTGAAAGAAAATAAATCTACATCCCAAATGTCAAACAAGATATTGAAAGAAGATGGAGTGTCGAAGACAGCATGACTTCTTCAGCTACATCAAGGCCCCTTGAGTGCAGTGGCCACTAATGCATTCCAAACACCGGGATGGTTTCTGAGAGACCAGCTGTCCCTGGCTGCAAACCAACCGCCACTCTGAGACAGAGACAGACTCATTCCAAAGTTGGGCCCAAGGCAGAGTTGAAGCAGAGTGCAAACGGAGGAGAACCCATATGGGAGAGGAACAAGGTGAAGGGAGGGAAGAAATGAAATAAAATGTGGAGTGTTGGAAGTGAAGGATCGCCCCTGGTAGAGTTAAAGCTGAGTGTAAAATACCTCTCGCTCTCAGACATGTCTTTGACTTGATTTATACGATGACCTTAAAAACACAAGAGGAACCAATGAAAACGTGAAGGATGTCCCAAGAATGACAAAAGACACTTATCAGTGATGAAGCCACCACTTCTCACCACTGCAGCATAATAAAAAGGAACCTGTGACAATATACAACCTTGAGAGAGATGGTTTTTTCACCCACTGTATAATAGTGGGTCTTTAATTCTAAAGTAGTGAACTCCAATTCTAAAAACCCATTGGCTATGAATTGCTCCACTTCGTTACTGTTGCTAAGCCTGTTAATCTTTGTTATTCATTAATTATGGTCTTAGATTTACCACCCAGAAGAAGGCAGAAGGCAAACATGTTTTTTTATTTATTTATTTATTTAAAGGAAGAATCTTGTAAAGGGAGAGTTAATATGGAATCCTATGTGCGTGTCAGCATGATGTAGTTGCGTGTGACAATTTTTGGAAGAAATATTGTTGTTCATCAAACATTACATTTCAGTTTTGACCTTAAAGGAAATGAGGGTTAGAGAATGTGGATGAACAAATGTCTAATTTAACACTCAGGTCATAACTGAGGTAATGAGTTTGCTTGTGGTTACTGGAGTGAAATTCAATTCAGAGTGAGTCAGACCTGCCCACTCTAATTTACTGAGGACACATCCAGATCTGTGAGACACAGGAATGCAGCTTATTGTGTGTTTACACATGTTTACACACATTGGCTTGTCCCAATTCAAGGGGCCCTTCTTCCATTGTACGTGCTCAGGGCGGACCTCAAGGAGATGGTGCGGTCCAGGATTTCAATAATTTGCATTCCCAGCCTGTCCCGCCCTTGATCCTAACTTATTTATTTCTGTAAAGCACTGGATGTGCTGTTTGTCACATCGTTATCTGTTTGGTAACAGATAACAATGAATCATGTGATGTAGGTTGGCCTGAGAACGATCCACTAGTTGGAAACATTGTTGCTTGGGGAGAAAACTGGACGCATTTGTCAGCTGCATTTGAAGAAGCCTTCGAAATGGGACAGACAAGTTGCACCTCTATGATGCAATCTGTCTTCATAGGCAGCCTCTGGGGGACGCAGACCCTGAATTGGGACACGGTTGTAGTTTTTCTGCAGGTGCTAAGCTTGTTACCCAGACGTGCTAATGTTTGCTCACACTGGAGCAGACGAATGCTCTTTTCAACCCTTGCTCTTTTCTTTTCGGCTTTTGTATAAAGAATGTGATAAAAACAAAAATGTAAAAAACCGTACTATTTCTCTCACAGAGGCCATAAACAGAGGGAGCCAGATTTTGACAGGCCTGCAGTGCCCGGTTACAGTTTCTAAGCTCTAATTGGAAAATCACAGTTAGATGGAAGTTTTTTTCACAAACAAAAATTTTCAGTAATATTAATAAAGCCTCTTGGGGGAGGTAGTTAGCAAGTCAACAAGTCAGCCCTGCATTTCACGCTTAACTTATTATTTTTTTTGTTTGTTTGTTTTCACTACCACAAGCAGAGTATGTTTTGCACAAAGAAGTCCATCTCCCATGGGCCCCTGCACTTGTCTTTAAAGACTTTGATTTAAATGATACTGACTCCGACCCTGGCCGTCTCCCTCTCCGTGCGGCGGCGGTGGAATGGAGAAGGAGGGGCGGAGTCGAGGTGAGGGAAATTGTCCTTGAAACAAGTAACAATGGCTTCAAGTGGAATGTGACACGAATCTCCAGGGTCTGACAATATTAATCTATCTGCCAATCACCACGGGCACCCAGTCCACCAGGCTCCCCCAGAGTGTATATTAATTAAGATGCTGTCAGACTAAACAAAGTATTTGGTGCATAACAAGACGCAGTCTCTAGTCATTATCCTGGACACTACACGGGCAGCAGAATGGTTTTATGTTATAACTCAAGTGACATGTTTTGCAATATTTTTCACTGTCATTTTTATGCAGGCAAGGTGTTTTTTATTTTTTTTTAAATTATCTGCTGTGCACTGTCAACACTCGTCTCGCTGCTGCTGTGGATGCAATGTGCTGCAAAGCAATGAAAGCAGATTTTCCTACAGCTAATTCATCACTTTAACACCGCCTTTGTCTGCAGTATTGAAAATTAGCCGACGACACCACGCTGGGAAAATGGTGAAATCCAACATTGCTGTCAGATCAGGCCTCTGATCTAAAGCGGGATGGAAGTGAGGGACACTGTGCAGCGGCTGACCGTGCTTCCACAGCTCAGCTATATAAAGAATGTGGTAATGTGACTCAATGACAGGGACTTGGCAAAAATGAGGCTACCTTCCTCAAGGGTCCCTGTCTGTTTCAGACCATAATTGAAAATAATGTAAAAATAGTCCTGTGCTGCGGACATGGGTTAGCTCTCTGAGGACAAGGTCAAACCCTCTCCTTTTACTTTAATTTCCACATGATTAATTACACAGCCAAAGTTGGTTGGGAAGCATGTTTTACAAGTTCTGTAGAATATTAGCTGCTGATTTCTAGAGCTGAAAAAAAAAAAAAAAAAAAAAAACCCAAGCAGGGAGACTGGTGCGGATGGTGGAGGAAATGAGACGTGCATATGTCGTACAAGAGCAATGCAAACACAGGTCTGCTTTGTTCACATCTCCCCGTGCTTGCCTCTCATCCCTCTCGACAAATTGACATGATAGCTGTAAATCTGATTATCTCCATGCAGATCGTCCTCCAGAGAACGATAACAGACAGACATACTCAGACTGTGAAATCACGACGCTCACACCAATCAACTGTCAGATTTCAAGTACATCACACGCAGAGTTTTGTTGCTATGGACACTGGTGGTATGAAGAGCACCAGTTACCTAAGATGAATCTCAAGACAGCCGTTCGGTTTGATCTCACATAATTGCTCCGACTCTTGACTCTTTGATATTTTTTTTTTTGCCTAGAAAAAATAATTCATCTGTATCAGCAATCAATCAGGGAGATATCATAATCTAAGGGTATCATTTATTCTTAGATTATAATGAGCGTTTCAGCCTTTAATCGTTTTAGAATTCTTGATACGGCCAGAGTAATCCCACTTTGAATCTCTGACTGATCAGAGAAACATGATTCTAATCTAGAGGTCCAATAGGATTACTTAAATAATGAGTGCCAATGAGGGATTACACAACAACACAAGGCTGAACTTGCTAATTCAATCGCTGCATGTAAAACCTGACACATTTACCCTCAGTCAAGGCTTGGAATCGCATCTGTAAGTTCCCTTACAATGCAAATGTACGCTAACTTGTGAGCTTTACCCACATCTGTAATTCCTTTTTGTTGTTTCCCACAACTTAATTAACACCAGAGTGATACAACAACTCTCAGCATCATTAATGTGCAACACCAAAGAAGATGAAATCAAGCACAGGCAGCAGATTCAAAGCAACATAAAGCATGGGTACAATGTGATCTCATTTGAAACGAATACATTTCTAATATCCAATGGAAAAAGCGTTCACAAATAAGAAAAGAACGATTGCCTGATCATTTAAAGACTATTGTTCCAGTGTAATAGAACAACCATTATTCGCTTTCCAGGTGTGTGAGCTATGTCATTTACCACTAACCAGCCTTACTCACTAATGCACGCATTGCAGTAATACACTCATCTGTCTTTAAAGTGTTCGGACATTGTTGGATTTTTTTTTTTATTTTTTTTAATGTGCCTCATTTCCAGCTTAGTCCTCGCCGCCTGCCTCGCATTAGCGCTCCCTGAGGCAGTTACACATCTGATTGAGCTGTCCATCTCCCTGTAGTAGCTTTAACATCTCACAGGGCGCAGGTGATGGCGCAGTAGATGCAGCTCTGTGTCAGGCCCCTGCTGCTGTCCTGGAAAGAGACAGCAGTTGTTGGAAAGTACAGTACACATGGCATGCGTGTGTGTGGATAGAGGTAAAAGTAAGACAGGGAAAGTAATAATGAAAGTTTTAAGTGGCTCAGTCCCTCACTGCGAGCAAGATCAGTCGCACATTGAAGTCGGGAAAAGAAACATTCCAAAATCAACAGCCCCTATAATCTACAAACACAACAGAGACAGAGAGTTGCTGGTGGGAGCCAGCGCCAAGAGGAGATCCAAAGCAACTTCAGATTTGTCAGTTCACACACACACACACACACACACAGGCAGCGCACACTCCTACTCTCACTGCTCTCCTAAGGAACACACTCACTAACAAGAAGACACAAATGTATGCCATCCTATTCGCACACACACACACACACAAAGTACAGAGGACCTACTGTTGGGGTTTGTTGTCAAGATATCATAGAGACAAAGAGCCAGCCTCCCCTCGGGAACACTGAATCTGATCAAAGCAAAGCTTTGTTCCAAGTCACTATCACTTTTCTACTTCTTAAGCTAATGAACAGTTTATGCCGACTAATGAAGTCATCAGCGGCTAATGTAGTTGACGGTGTTTTTGCGCTGTTCATAGCTCACTGCAAGAAAAACATTATTAGAGCAATGTCGAACAAAAAGCCGAACAGCAGCCAGAAACCAAAGCGAGGGGGGGGGGGGATCGTAAACACAGTCCCGCCACAAGAACAAACATGTCACGGGTAATCTATGTTCACATATTTTTGGACCATTTAATTCCTCCCATAGCCGATTGGTCACAAGCATAGAAGTGCACAGAAAATCTCCCTCCCACATGGTACGCAGAGTTGGAGTTGGACGATAGAGTACAAGTGAAATCATCCATTAATCTAAGGTTGATAAACATTCATTAGGGCTCGCACATGCAGGCAGCTGAAACGCTGGATGCGTTGTATTGCATAATTTTACAGAGTGGCTGGATGGCTTAGTTTACAAGAAGGCGACATTTATAATAGCACCGTGACGCTTGTTCAGAGGGAGAGAGGGTGGGAATGATCCAGTCTGTACATACAATTAGCCTCAAGATGAGGTGAAAACATGTGGCATGTGATTAAGCTGTCACGTATTTCAATAATCATATGAAATCCACTTTAATATTAGCCGCTCCATTTTGCGGCTTTGATTGCTTGCGCTGTAAACATTTGGCCTGGAAATGAATATCCCACAATGCCTGTGTGCTGCGCATTTGTAAAATGAAGTCAGATTATTTTCCGTTGGGTCGGGTATTAAAACATAGACGGAAAATTAAGGGATCCCTTAAGTTATTACAGTTCATCCAGAGGGTAACAGGGATGTCTGCATGTGGCACTGTTTTTTTTAAGGAAGTGTTCCAACATTATCACTGTGGTTGACATTACACTTCTGCAGGCAGCTAGCCTGCAGTTCACTAGTAGCTACCTCATTTTGTATGTTGATGTCAGACTTTTGCACATATAGACCCCGTGACCATTTAAAAATAATCATTTTTGCGTGATTTCACAGTGTGCGACAGCTGATTTCAGAATGTGCGTATTAAACCCTGGATTTGGATCTTTGCAAGCAAGATCAGTTTATTTGAATATGCACAGCTGTTGTTTTTGTTTACCAGCTTTCTGCTCTGGTCTGCTGAGACACCACACTCCGACAACTTGTGAGCCACATATGTGTACGTTCATTTGGAAAAGACAATGGGATAAGGTGTAATCTGCAGACCTGGTTCTAATAGATCAAATTTCACAGTGAGACTGCTTCGCACAGCCCTGTGGATGAAGCATGATTACGCTGTAAGACAGATCCTGCACCACCTGCCAATCTCCTCCTCGTAATAAAAGTGCGCTTGCTCAAACAAAAGCCGGTACGTGCCTTCCACTCCACTGGCATAGCTAAGAAAGGGAAGTCACAAATCACTTACGGCGGGGAAACAGTTTTACTGCGGCAGTAACTCTCCCCTCTCCACGGAAACACACACACCAACACTGCGGGCCGACCGCGGCGCCATGGTTGCTAGGAAACATCTTGGGGCCAGCTCCCTAAGTATCTGACCTGATTAGTTAATTGCAAAAAAAATAAAAGTGAGCAAGTGGCAAAACTGCGCACTGACTGGATGAGGTTCCAGCTCTCCTGTAGTAGTCAGTTACAACAGGTTGGAAGATAATAAGACACAGGGTTTAAATCTTGGGATGTGATATTGTGCCTGAGTGCGCCAAACTGGCAGCGGCCATGTTGGAGTGAATGTGCAGCCTGAACCCAGTAAAGGGAATTGTTGCGCAGCATGGGCTGGAGTCTTATTTACTTTTTTGGCAAGAACTAAATGAGACGATCGATACAGCTCAGCGGAAGGGGAGGTGCTCCCTCCCTCGCATTGCTCCACTCCCTTACACATGAACGGTGAGGACACGAGCTTCTCCTCGTTCATTACATCGATATGGCATCACAATCTGGGATGTTTACAATCCAGATAATTACAACTCGGTTGAGCAATAAAAGTAATTTAACAATGTTAAGCCTCGTCCACGCACGTAAGAGATATTTGTGGAATGTTTGATCGAGCATATCGTTATCTTTGTGACAACAAGCCATTCTTTTAAACTGCTCTCAGAAAGGGCTGGAGCCATAAGACCCAGCTCCCTCAAACACAGAGAATTCAGAATTCTCTAAGAGTAGATTTCAATTCGTGTCTCAACATATCAAACTGCTTTCTAACAGTTATGATAATTTCCAATAGCAAATAATAAATTACTTGAGATGAATTACCTTCGGAGACCAGCTGCTAACATAGGGATTAAGATATAATGAGCGGCATGGCCTTTACAGCTCCGCTCACTGAAGAACATGCAAATTACATGTAAATATCATTTTCAACACAGGGATGATTTTTTTTTAAAATTCCATTCACAAAACCCATAATTCATCAGTGCTCCATTGAAATATAGGTATGGAGAAGACTTTGACTTGTGCCAGAAAATGACCTTTGCCTCAGAAAGGAGTCATTGGTAACCCAATTAAAAGGAAATGTCACGCTGGTAATTGCGTCTCATAGCGTGAATCATCCGCACACGAATGGTCGGACTGAATCCAGGGTCGAAAGGACGTGTGGCACTGAAGCCTCAGTGCTTCTCTTTCATTCCCTTATTTGTCGTTGTTTCTTTAGTCTCTGCTTTTTAAGTCATTCTTGGTCTAACCTCCTACTAAAGAAATATTATATGCAGCCATCTAATCATCTAGTAATCCATTGCTTCACCCATAAAAAAAAGTCACAGGTGGAAAATAACGTAGAAGAACACTGAATTGAATGTTGTTAAAAAGTAATATACATCCTCCAGCTTTGAATCTTACCCGGTGGTGTCAAATATGTCTAAATATGTCTAAGTCCAAGGTCCAGGAGGCAGAAAAGATGTGACTTGGTTTTTAATTTCCCGTCCTGACATTTGATTCCCAGGAAATGATTCTTTCAAAGCTGAAATAGCATTAGTTCTAGCAAAAGGTCCAGATCTGCTGACTCTTATATGAAATGAATGGGCCAGGTTCATGGTCATGGCCAATATCATGAAATAGCCTGTGGCACAATTACTGTGAAATAATGTCACATGGAGTTATTAGAACAAGTTGAGCAATGAAAATGAAAAATGAAATTACCTCCCAGCCGCTGGCAGCTCTCTTCCCACACACGGTTAGGATGCAGTGTGCTGTACATTGTATATTAAGATATAGTGACAGAAGATTGCACAATCTCGGGGATGCTATCTAGATTTTCTATTTCTCCGTCCAGAATGTAAATGTTAAAGCAGGCGCAGATGGCCGATCTGCCTCTGTCCTGCAGCACAGCAGATGGGAGGTCTCAGCTTCACAGCCTCACATTTCTTTTGCTCTCCGTTCCAGTTGTAAATCAAAGTTGGATCATTTTTTTTACCACCTTCTTCCCTCCTATCTCCCTCTCCTTCTCTCTCTCGTTTGTTAACCTTCTCTTATCGTCAGCCGGGCCAGCACGTCCCACAGCCCCGTATTTTATGCGAGGAGCACGCAGCGCTCACACATTGCCCATTCAGCTGGTATTTTATTGTTTCGGTAATGCGCTGTGTTGATTCAGAGCTGAAAATGAAAGATTTGTGTTGAGTCTTACTTGAGCCGGAAAATTGAGCATCGAGATATTTTCCGGGCGTTTGCCTTTAATGAATGAAGAATGCAGCAGGAAAATGTCAGTGCACGTCTGAAAGCCAACGGAAGCTTTGTTCTGTTTGGTTGTTGGAAGAAATGAAACCAGAAACATTTCACAAGAACCTAAAAAAAAAGTCTTCACCCCAGTGAAAATGTCTCTCTGAATTTGTCTTGAACTAATGAAAACGAGCTGCTGGTACCCGTCAGACATGTCTCCCGTCTCTTTCGAACGCACCCGAGAAACTGTCCGTTCTGCGTGTTGCCAGACCGAGGGGCTCGACCTCAAAAATGTTAGTCCATTTCACTTTTGATAGGATTATTTCCTCCATTATGGAGACAGAATGGGGGGTCTTGCAATGTGGTGATGGCCCTTTTTCATGTATTGTTCCAGTGTGTAATTGCTTCTTTTCATGAATTGTGTGGGGAAAGGTTAGGCTGGTAAACCTTAAAGTTACTCGGGTCGATACTGGATTATCAACTGGACAGAGACAAAAAAAAGAAAAAGAAATCGCTGTATTTACTGTAAAATCGTGGACATTTATATTTGTGGATACTCTGCTTTTGTATTGCTCTGCTAGAAAATATAATTGCTGCTGGTGCTGTGTGCTCTGGAAAACACTTGCTTAGTTGATTAGTGCGAAATGATTTGAAGCCATGGGCAAAGTTTGTTCTGTAGATTTTCTTTAAAGCGCATGTTTGTTGTAATGGATTCAATAATTCAGAGGCATTCTCAGTGTTGGATGGGAGGATGTTTTCAAAGTGCCATATTTTGATTAAATTTAAAGACGTGTTCTCACATACAGGGCTGGCAGATGTCAGTTGAAATGGATTAGAGTGCAGAATATCTAAAGGCCCTCTCTGTTTTAATTAACCAATACCTCTGATAAATATTTAAAGCCTTGGCAGTGACATTGCCACAGAAGGAGGTAGCCAGGGGTAGATTAAGCCTAAGTTTTAAGGGGGAGGGGGTTCTATTTTTAATCTACCAAATACTTAGGAAAGACTTGGGGTAAATGTAGAAAACCCGCTGCCTAATTTGCAGAGACCTTTTCTTAGTGGCTGTATTGTCTCTTCAGATCTTTTGCAGCGTCACAGTCTAGTCACAGTCAGTTATCAGTGTGCATCAGAGGGAGTCATGCGCAGTTCATGCAAGAGCCGCAGAGCAGCTCTTTCCAGAGAGATCTGTTGAAAATGCCATCGAGCCGATCATCACAACACCCTGTGGAATTGCTAACATCTATATTGAAAGCTAATTTACTGATTAGCCCGGTTTGAAGTGAGAAATGAGTTTGATCGTGTCACGCTTCGCCGTCTGCCAACTGTCATCTCCTCACTGCGCGAAGCAGTCGAGGGAAACGAGGACCGTGCATCTCATTTTGATGCAGCATCTGAATGCGGGGCGTATAGCCACTCCTGTCCCTGAAGGCTGTTGACATAACACCAATTTATCCTACCGGCAAATCTACATATTCCTCCAGGAGCCAGATGGAGAGGTGAAAAGCTTTCACTGAAACCGAAAAAGACAAAATAGGCTGGTTGTCAATGTTTCACAAAACAGTTTTTCAGAACATTTTCTGACATGGTACATCACACAAATGGCCGAGTGTCATTCTTGTCATATATATATATATATATATATGCTGTATGACCATGATAGAAATATAACACACAGAGGTGGCATCATTAATCATAATATTAAGATTTATGTTTGACCATTTTCATAAAGTTGTTTTAATGGAAGTTAATAGGCTGTAATATTTGGATTAATTTATTCCAACCCGCTTACATGGGGGACTTTCGGGCATGGGACAGACCACGACTGACTGGACACCACTCACTAAACCTGTAGTCATGCACTGGACCGTCTCTCTTCCCTGTTAAGTATATGATGACTTAACAAGCTAACTTATCATTGTCCTTGTTGTGTAGTTCCACTCCGTCACCGTCCAGAGGTCACAAGTCATTTCCCTTCCGAGTTATGAAGCAGCAGACGCCTTTAATTTATCGGAGGAATGTTACACTATTTATTTTGGCTGAGACGCTAACTGAATAATTCTGAGCCGCTCATTAGCACTGGCAATTTCCTCTGTACAGATGAGACAAGAGACCTGATCGAAATCCAAATTAAAAATTAAAAGACCATGAGTGCTCGGCAAATAAACAGCCCACTTTATCTCCATCGATAGGGTGTGAAGTTATGAGCGGCCAGAGGACGGAGGCATTTTTTTTTTTAAAGAAAAAGCAAACATCATTTCTCTGCACCGTGTGAGACGTCACCGCCGACAACAGAGGAAGGCAAGAAATTGAAGTTTTATTTGCCTGCCACTGTGATCAAGATTTAGTGCTGGCTCACCTCCTTACATTAAAGCAGTGATAAGCTTTCTGACAACTCCTGCATTAGTCTGAGCTTTTGGCAAGCAGGCGCACGGCAGGATGGAGTGCTCGCTGTAAGAGAGAGGCCGTCTGCAGAATGGTTATGAACAGTGTAAATCCATCAGCCGGACCCTTCTCTCATTTAGTCCCTTAACTCGCTCATGATGAGTGGGCAATGCACAAGACATTTATCAGTGTGGACCAGTCTGATTAGAAACAAGGATAATTGGACACTATCAAAGAGTTGTTTACCATTTTGTAAACCAGAGGAACTATTTCATCGTGAAACATATAAACCACTCAGTTTATGCGTTTCAATGGGATTTTCTCCAATAACTCCAATATACGTTTTCATCGGTAAATGTCATTTTAATACGATGAGGCTTTAAAGCAAAGATTGCGTCTGAAATACTGGCCAAAAAGCCACAGCCAGGCCTCTCCTCTGGGTTTTCCAGAATCTGGATTTACAGGTTTTTAGACATTGGCAAAAGCTTTAAAATAATCTGCATCTTTGGAGCCCAGGGTAGCAGCCTCTTCAGGGTTTTATCACTTCTTTATGACAGTTTCTGGTACAGTATATGGTTTAATGTTGAGTTTGATCACCACACATATAGTTAATAGTACTCACTTTATGTGATAAATATAATTTTTTTTCTTGCGAGTAATTTTTGAAGAGCATGTGCAGTGACGCATAGCATTGTTATGTCTCAGAAAGGCAAACGCTGTCAAACAACACGCATAGCTGATGAGCTATTAACTGGATTCTTTATCATGAGACTTTTTGTCCATGGTCAGAGTATCGGCCTGTAAACTGCATCGACATCTGAATACCACAGGGAAGATTGTAAAAGAACAGAACACGGTGTTCTGTAAGAAATGTTAAATGTCAATGGCATGCCTGGAGACAAGAGGGCCTCGGAGTCCTTTTCATTTTGTGCTTCTATATTTAAATTAGGAACTGGCTCCTTATTTTAAGGTGACATTATCAAAACAATAGCATGCATCCACATTGGCAAGTGAAATGCACTCACACACAGTCTCTGTCTGCTTTAGTTCAAATTCACACTTTTGTTTTGCAGAGAAGTGTTCTGTCGTAAGCTTCTTTCCCACTGGTCAAAAACCTGTTAACACCCACTAACATCTGTCTTTTGTCTGCTATGAGAATGGATAGAGTTAGAATCCACTCCCAGGTTAAATGATGTTGCAGTAGAAACAGGTTTTTACAGCTTAGGCTCAGATCAGCGGAGATGGAAACATGACAAGCAGGTGATTGGCTCATTTCTTTCTCTTGTACTCACCTATTGGCAGTCCAGCCACTGATGCTGCACCTTCAGTGTTATGATGCCCATTGAATTCCCAGGCATATGGGGCTGAGACAGGTGTGTGATTGGATTAGAACGTTTAAAGAAACACTTTCTAATTTTGATGTTAATGCAAACTGGCCAAGCAAGGGATCAGGTTGCCTCTTGCTCCCAAACTGCACCCATGATTAATATGTGTTTCATACAGGCAGATAACACACAGTGTTTCTGAGCCAAGCTCAAGTTAATAGCCTTTATTTTACTGCCGCTGAACTCGCAAAGGTGGACTGGCATCATGTGCTTTATTAGCTCAGTGGTTCATTGGAGACAAACACCTGCTGTGTCTGATGAAAAGACTGAAAATGAACCAAAATAATACACATGCAAGCTGAGACTTAGATACGATAAAGCTCAACTCGAGCTAATGGGCAGTGCACAATCGAGAGATTATTCTGTGTGGATTTGTCTCAGCCTTCACACAGTAGTTCTGTGATCCATTGTTCATTCTGTGTAAAGATTATTGCCATTTCAGAGCCACTTAGTCAAGGGAGTCTTGGGAAACATAAATATTTCAGTGTACCATTATCTTGTAATTGCCACTTGTGTGGCTGCTGTTCAGCAAAAGTTCATTGTGACTCTTTAATGTAATGTTTTTGAAACAGGCTGAACACATCTGACGCCAGGTTTCATTTAAGCTCCCGTCTCAACAGAAATATCCCCATGCGAAGAAGCTGCCTCTGACAAATTAAAGTACCAGTGAAGTTATTTTAGGGTGTAGGAAGTAAGATCATTAGCACGAGAAGATAAAATAAAAATCACTCACTACGTCTCCAGGTAAGACTCAGATCCCCCATAATGTCACATTTCCCTGAGAGGGTCGGTCTAATTAAAAATCTGAAAGCCGCAGGTTTAATATCCGCAGGTAGATGCTGTCACACACATGACACAGCTCCAGACTCTGAGGCAATTATTTCATTTCGCAGAGTTCGCAGAATGTATGTGAGGATATGAGTGAACACATCCCAGGGTAGTGGCCGTACACATGATTAATGTGAGTCCCGCGCTGCGTGAGTTGTATGTTTGCACAATGCTAATTACGCAGAGTACAGAAGAAGAAGGTCAGACACCATGTTCAAAGTGGAAGTGAACCACATGTCAGACACTAACTTTCATTTAGCCTCTGCGGCACAGCTTGATCAAGACGTATGGAAGATGTAGTTCAAGTGGGGGATTTTTTTTTTTTTTTTTTTTTTCTGCACAGCCAGCGTTTCTGTGAATTCAATCAGAATCCGGCCTAAGGAGAACACGCAAAATGAGACAGATGTACAGGACCGCGCTCAGGAGCGGGGTGCTAGACGTGGATGTTCTTTTTCTAAATCTGAAGTGGCAAGCGGCCCGCACTCCACTGCCTCGCGCACCCATCATAGGAAATTGTATAATAGATATCCATTTGTCAAATTAGATCCGCAGCTGATATTGATGTTAAACTGTTCGTATCTCCATCTCCATATGGGATTCCAGCAGGCAGCCAGGATATTTTCAGCAGGCATTTATGTGTTGCGCTCTCCCACATTGCTCCGGTTTGATAGCAGGCAGATACATCCCCTGTACTGGGACCAGCATTTGCTCTTGATAAAACAAAGGTTGAGGGTTTTCGTCACCTGGTTTACCTCCTATTCCCAGTTATGAATAATTTAAGTCGTGCAAACTGAGGCGAGATACAAGTACCACTTCTTGCAACCATTGGAACAGCATGTACATAAAAGGGGAGATTCAAGCTTGATGCCCCATATTTCACATTCTTTCTATAGCTAGATGCTGCATCTAAGGGCCAACAGTCATTTGGCAGATGCATGCGATCTAAATCAACATATGCAGCATGTATATTTAGCACACATTGACAGAGAGGAGATGCATAATTGAGTCCCTACCAGTGCTGCTGGTGGATGCTATATTAATACCATCATCTACATACTAAGATAC
Source organism: Pseudorhombus dupliciocellatus (assembly GCA_016785235.1). NCBI lineage: Eukaryota > Metazoa > Chordata > Actinopteri > Pleuronectiformes > Paralichthyidae > Pseudorhombus > Pseudorhombus dupliciocellatus. The sequence continues at coordinate 1,705,445 of JAFBJW010000073.1, forward strand.
AGTGCATCAAATCTATAACTGTGCAGTATGCATGCCAGCCAACATTCAGCCGTACCATCTATAACACCACGGCAAAAAAAAACAAATAACAATATATCCCATATAGCTGAAGGACTGGAAGTAAATAGCAGAGGTACAAACACACACACTATTGTTTCCTCTTCTCACACACCCCCTTTCCACTTGTATATATACATATGAGATGCTCGTATGTAACACGGAGCTGTTTAAATTGAGTTCACACATGCAGTCAAAGCCAGAAGAATGTGGATAGTTTATCATCTTTTGTTCTTCAGGCTGTGCTTCACCTGCTGTTGTTAAAATGTTGGATATAAATAGAAGCATGCTGTCTGCTTTTCAGGGTGTAAGTTTGCTTCAAAATAAATCTCTGTTTCAGTTTGTTAACCCTTTCAGTAGCACATTCTCATGAGCCATGGGTTAAGGAATAATGGTTAGTGTTAAGTATGTATATCTAGTCTTGATGACCACTCAAAGCATTTAGTACTTATTCTCACACATGAATTGATACAGAGCTAATCTATGTGCTGCACAGCAGTCTGCTGCAATATGAGAGTCAGTATCTTGCCCACGGACACTTGGGCATGCACATGGGTAAGAACTTGCCAACGTTCTGGGTAGAGGACGACAGCTTTCCCCCCCCTCGGTCCCAGCCACCCTTGGTGAATAAGTGGCCTTGCATGAAGCCAGATAAAGTGATTATGTGTAATGATCTGGAGTCTTTGACCCGCAGACTTCAGATGAGGCCCTGCATCTCCCCTGGTGACGCCCTGCACAGCCTCCACTGCTGCCTGCCTTCAACATGTGGGCTGCTGCTCAGTCAGGCTGAGATTAGGCGAATAACTCCATCCATCAACAATATTCCACCTCCTCACCTTGATAAAGCTCTTTGGTTGCTTTCATGGTATTTTCCTGCCGAATGATGAAATGTCAGTCAATGAGTTTTGATGCATTCGACTGGTGCCGAGCTGCAGAATGCTCCTGTTGACCTCTGCATTCACCAGCTGTAAGTCATGAGACCTCCCGCTATTCTCTGCACTTTACTCCTCCTATTATTTTGATGGAGGCTTATTTTTGTTTGATCAGTCTATAGAATTTTGTCTCAGGAATCAAGGTCTGTCTGCAGTTTACATCTCGAGCTGAACCTTTGGAGGATATAGCCTTCTCTTGATCTTTGACAAGGCAACTTTTCCATGAGCATCCTGGAGACACATTCCTGACTTGTTGTTCTCTAAAAAGCAGATTTTTTTTTTTTTATCCTCCAAGTAACCTATCTTCCAGCTCATTTCTCAATGTGTGGTCGTCCCAATCCAGCCTGCTTGTTTTTTAAAAAAATATGAGCTCAACTGTGAATACTGAAAAAAAAATATTTTTGCATTGTTCGCTACAGAACTGAACCTTACACATGTCAGATTTTTTCTTGAATGGTGTTTCCTCATGGTCATAGCTTTATGTCTTTACTGTGGGTTTTATAACCAGTGGCGAGCAAACCCGTTTCGAATTGTTTCATTTAGCTTAAATGGCTTTAATTAGCTTTCATTTAATTGGCAGAGGGAGCCAATGCCCTGGGCAAGGCTCTTGCATCCGAGAGTTGAACAACTTTTTATCAGTTAACAAATTAGACTGAGGTGTAGCTCTGATGAAGCCCATTTTACATTCTGCACATCAAGAACAGCCTGGAACCAGCCTCCACTTGTAAAAAGGGAAGAGTTCAGCTGTCACTTTTTTTTTCATCATATATGAAAAACAGAAAAGCTAATGTGCCCGGTGCATGTCTGACACTGGAGGGGAAACAAGGGGAGCAGAAGGTAGACTTTCGTTCCTCGCTGTGGTAATTTGTGACTGTTTTATCTGTGGCTGTCACATCTGACATATGGTACAGTTTATCTGCATGCAGTCACATCTCACAGAGAGAGAGAGGGTGCCCCCAGGTGTGACAGGGAAGGGCCCTTCAGAAGGCAAATGCAGGACCTCCGTGTCTGAGAGGAGCACAACATCGCATAGCATGAATACTAAAGGCTGCACACATGCTGTCTCCTTCAGAGAGTGCTGCCTACACCAGTCCAAGTGTCAGCACCTCAATCCTTAACAGCACTATTTGAGATCATATAAAACTGACGTAATGGACGATTCCCCATTTTCTATATTCACTTGGATGTTTGGCTGACTGCATCGGCGCTTGTTTAAACACTAGCAGTTTGAATTCTTTCTTTATTGCTACTGACACATTATCACCACCGCCAAGGAGGTTATGTTCTCATCTGCGTTTGTTTGTCAGTGAGTTTGTTAGCGGCTTTAAACAAAAACTACTGGAAAGCGTTCCACAAAGCCTGGGTTTGAAGTGTGCGATATGGGTCAGGGAAAATAATAAGGATATTTTATTTGTTGCAGCTTGATTGAATTTAATGAGACAGGCCTTGGCAAATGTGTGTGCTGTACAATGTGCTGTTGCGTTTCCTATTCTTCCATTCTGAAACACAACAGATACAGTAATTAGCTATGACATTTCAAACTCCACTTGATAAATTGATCGAATGACACATTTAACAGAACAACCAGGACTGATGACTCTGATGCGTGGGTGCTGGTTAGTATTTAAAATAAATTCCAGGAAGCGCATTTTGTAGAAATATATATATATATATATATATATAATGCATGTCGAGCCTTACCAAATGATGGAATTCAACTAAATGTGCGATCCTCGAATGCTGCAGATGGCATGCATCCCCACCCGCCGAGCCACCATGAATGTTTTCCCACAGGCATCATTCAGCTGACAGAGGGGGCAAATCCCACTCGGTTTGACCTCTCCATAGTGCCACTGGTCCTGTGTGCACCCATTAGCAAGCAGACTTCGTAAATTGAACTAATCATCTTTGATTAAGTACAGACTCCGGGCTTGTGATACAGCACAGACAAAGGTCATTGTTCATAATGCGATATGACATCGCTGCTTGAATTGCGGGGGCAACGTGCCGTAGCGACGCCTCTGCATGCACATAGCACGGGGGTGGGGTAATTGCACATCATTTATTTAGATGACTCTGAATAAGGTCTGACTGCATAATGTGAACGCTTACTGGAAGTTTGGCACCATTTTATCAGTGTAGTTGTGCTCATGGCTTCTGACACGGCCAGAAAACAACACCCCTGTGTTTTTGGCGTGAGTGAGCCATCATCTGACCGAATCTGTTTATTCTATGGAAATCACATAGCGTTGACAGCATGTGGTGAGCAGCCATGATTATTGACAGCCCTCTGAATCAGTGTACCTTGCTGTAGACTTTCACATCTTGGGAGATGAGTAATAATTCATGCATACAAGTTCATCTTCAGTTGAGACGTGGTTGTGTTGTGACTCCGCTGCGACATCAATATTCTATGAATTTGTTTTAAAGACAAGGAGAGAGAGAGAGAGAGAGAGAGGATGACTCCATCTCATTAAAAACATTTCCTGACGTGCTGTTTCATTCATCGGGACTCTGTCCCCCTACAACCCCCTCCACGTAGAGTCGAGGAAGCGCTGCAGTGAGACGCAGACACTATAGCTGACAGAATAAATATCTGCACTCTTATACTGAGGACCAATGTCTTTCCGCCGTCGAGTGTGTTTGCAACGCGGTGTCAGAGCTTTGCAGTTTCCGTTGTCAGGCGGCATTTCACGTGAATATGCAAATGAGAACGACAAGCGGACAAAAGCTGGAGTGTAACAGGAAGGTACAGCACAGGCCATAGTTACTGTGGAGAACGGGCGTTGTATGAAGTGCGCATGTACTATTTTTTATTCCATACTGCCTCTTGTTGTTCTTCCTTATGATCAACCCATGTAGTAATATGGCACTATGCAGGTTTGGTTGTGTCTTATTTCATATCCTATTTAGCTTTCTGAGGAAATTGTTTAACAGAAAGATTTGTGTTTAGAAAGCTCAAGGCAAATTTGATAACAGAATTAATTGTGTGTTGCAGCACAGACACAGGAGCAGTTTTTCTTCCTCCAACAGTGATGGGGCAATTATCTTAAGTCAATATCAGAGCACTAAAAACAATCGCCACATTTGTTTCCCCCAATAATGTCGAATGACTTATAATCCATTTATGTCTTTGGGCATTCATTTCTCAAACAAGAAGTAGCTCATTCAAGCTTCAATTTGTTCGCTTCTGGACCCAAATGTTTGCAAAGCTACTTACCAGCACTTCTCTGCAGGGACGGCGAGGCTCGCCTTGTTTAGAGGAGAGGGAGGAAAATAATTTGAATAAGCTTTTAATCTGTGGGGAGATGATCCAAAGGAGTGTGCTGCCACCGCTTCCTGTTTCTGGACACAATCTCCTTACAATGATGGGACTCTATTATCGTTCTGCAGCACATACATCAATGAACAAGGAGAAAATCATCGAACAAGCAGGAGAGAAACATATGAACATGCTCTCTCTTTCTCTCTCTTTTTAGGTTCCTTAAAGAAACACGTTTAATTATTGCTAACTTCTAAATATTGTAGGGTTTTTTTGCGTATTTGTAATCGAAAAATCGTAAAAAACTTTTTTTAAATTAATTATTCATGGGGTCTGGTGTTCATGATTAAATGGCATGGGAGTGCAGCTCATTATTTTTACAGTATTATGCTGTGAGTCTGTCAGCAGTGACAGCAGTGTGAGCTGCTACTGTGAAGAGACTGTGGAGCAGGAACAAATTAGACCTGTGTGTTTCATGTGGAGGGAGCCATCAGAGGTGATTTTGGTTTAGTTTACAGTCACCAGTTTTCGGTTTTACTTCATGAAACACATCTATTAGTCATGAAGCAGATTGTAAGGGGTGTAAATACACACTTCTGCCTATCATGTCCTTCATTTATTTAGGCCGCTGTACAGATGCCCTTATTATTTTGTCGTGGGATTCATCAGATTCCATGGATCGTTTATTTGAGTGTGTGCTCTCGTCTTTGAGAGCATGAGAGCCCATGCCTGCCGCACACTGGAGGATTTTAAAATCTTAAAAAACTATTGGGAGGCCACAGACGTAACGACAGATGTGATTTTAATCTTTTAATCATGAGTACACACACAGCATTCGGCACACAGGACCACGCACTTGCCATTTAAACAAATTATCTCTGAGTGTGTTTCCAGAGAGCTGGGAGCTCACAGAAACTTGTGTGATGAAACGTGACTTTGGAAAAACTAACAGGATGGAGGGGGACTCCCAGCTGGTTTCACTTGTTTGTGCACTGAAAAATGTTGACCTAAAATCTCTTCACTCGACAAAAAAGTGAAAACTTATATCCATGTAGAAAAGAGATTGCTGACATTCATATAAAACCCTTCCAAGGACTTCCGTGTGCACAATCATAATGCATGTACGTGTTAAAATGTCAATAGATTTTACTATGAAGTGCATCTAATTTTTGCTTCTGCCTTATTCGTACAAGTAGCTTTCCAGCTGGCTCAAATGAAATGTCTTCTTAGGTAACATAATGTAGGGTTGGTGCTGCGGTAATGAACGGTGCAGCATTGTGGGCTTTTGAAAGGAGGATGTTTGAGTTGTCCATTTTCCTCATCAGCTTCCATTGTTGTGACAATCTCCAGATAAATTGGCTGAAATGGCTGAGTCATGTAGATATGGATTTTGAGGACAGACTGCACTTGGCTAATTACAGCTCTAAACAGACAACAAAACAACTCTTGGAGGTTGACAAATTTAGACAATAGAGCATTAAGTGCACTTGAAACCGCTGAGTTATCATCAGGGCTTTTTATCTGTCCACAATTATTTTTTATTGCAAATGTTTGCTGGGGGAGAAAACTCTATTCATAAGCTGCTGGTGTACAGCTGAGATTTCAGAGGGCAGAATTAAACTTGCAAATTTCTATCATCTGTGATTAATGCCAATACATATTCACCACCAAAAACAAAATTAATGTTGAACCCACTCAGGGAGAGGAGATGGAAATCAGGGCAGTTCTAAAGATACCGATTGCAGAGTGTTGGGAGAAAGAGAGTTACGGAGGCTGAAAATGAGGCTTTTCGAATGCCCATTGACTGGGGTAATTCTTCAAGTGTGTTACGGGCTGGATACTGACAACAATTGCATGGACAAAGAAACACGAGGAGCTAGAGAATAAACTTTATTGGTATTCTTGGTTTAGATATGTTATTCTTCAGTGTAACTTTCACATTAAAATTCCAGTTGTGATGTGAAAAATGCAGCAAATGAGAATGTGTCCTAAATTCATTTCTCCCTGGGTATTTAGAAAACAGTTGCTGCTACAATCTGGTGAGGGGAAAAGTCTCCTCATGGAAAAAAAAATGAAAATTCATTTTCTGCGAATATGATATACGCCCATGCAAATTTCAATTTTTTAAAAAAACTGAACAGGATCTGAAACTGTTTCTGCAGGAGCTGGCATCAGAGATAAAACCTTCGGGTGGACAGGTGCGTCAGAGGAGTTTACTCACAGCATTCGGTCCGGGTTTTTGGCTGATTTACCTTGACCCGTTTAGTTTCTGGCAATGCAGAAATCCTCTTCATTTGCAGAAGGTAGTTAAAGCTGAGAGGCATCCGGGCCTGTCTCACTCTGCTGCTGCTGCTGCTGCTGCTTCACAGCAGCCGTTCGCCTAAGCAGTTGAGTGGAAGTGTAATTATTGTTCAGGCAATATTCCCAATCTCACAAAAATGCCAAAATAGAAACATGGAGCCATAAATGAATACTGCCAGTCCTCTGTATCACATGTAGGCTATCACTGAGTTCGAAAACGCATCAACTCAGGGACAGCGTATTGCATTTAACAGGATATATGTTTTCAGGAGTGTTAGTATGGAGGTGGATTCAAACTGAGCCAAAGCGCTTCTTGTTTTAGTTTAGTGTAGGTTGTAGCAGCATGGCAAAATATATCACGCTGTAATGTGGCACAGGAATATTTGATATTATGTCCTTAGACGTAAATGCAAAGGCTGCCGGAATAAAACTGCTTCTTAAAATGCTTCTTTGACAACAGGAATGTATTTTGTCTCCATAACAAGACAATTTGCTGTATCTCTGTTCGTGAGCAGACCTCTCTCAGCTGTCGCTTCAGGTGCAATGACAAATGCTAATAAAGTCCCCTCTGCAAAGCCACACCACACCTGTATCAACATCCTGCCTTTACAGTATGTCCCACGTCGCCACAATGAATCATCGCCTGCTCCGGCATCTCGGTCTCATTTACCTCGGAGATTGCATCAAAATACATGGGAGCCCCTCCTCAAAGCTATAACAGCGCTCCAGTCTGGGAGGACGCTTGGGGGTATGAGATAGTGAGCCGTGTCTAATCACATTTCATTTTTTTTTTTGTGCCTTTCCTTTCCAGAACACGGCACCTCGCATTCATGGAGGTTTTACGTATCCAAGTTTGACTTGACAGAAGCTGCGGCACCGGGAAATATATGTTTAGTCACATTGTGGATATTGCGTGTGTGTGCGTGTGTGTGTGTGTGTGCACATGTGAGCATGCAGAAGTGTGACTTTGAGATAATGACATTAGAATGGTAACAGTTTACAATATACAGCTCTCGGGTTGTCGTGCAGTGGTGGCTGCACATAACAAATATGGAATTAAAACCAACAGCATCTGTGATAGTCTTCCCAGACTTTATTATGGGGTGTATCGGAAACCTATATAATAAAGGCAAGTTTAATAGGCTGCTCTTTCTGAGTCGTGCAGAGGGATGAAAAGGGTTCCTGACATCAACTAAGCCCCTGAGCACTCCTGGTAGCAAAGGATTGTGGGGCGGAGGAGAAGGAGTCTGTGCATCGTCCCAGTCATTCTCCCGTCCCCAGCAAGCTACGGACCATGATGAGTCTCTACCTCTCAATTAACATCATTGCAACTAAGTACACAACACTAGTGTGTGTGTGTGTGTGTGCGTGCGCAAGGGTAAGCCGAGGCCACGGGTTGTCAGAGTCACCCCCGCCACCCCCCACTTCCCTCCATAAAGCCATCATGCTGTGCCTGTGGCCGCCATGTCGCCACTGCCAATTAAAAATCAATTAATCAGCTCAAAGTCTTTGCTCCTGCTAATGGACTATGTGTGCTGGGATTGATAAAGCTCATCCTCGGTGTTGATGCTCTTATACCTCGATCGCTATTATATTTCAACAAAAGCTGAGTTTTTTAATCTGCAGGATCTGGAGCAGACAGAAAGTAATTAGTTCAGGGTTAGAAGTTAATTAGGTTGCACCCTGCGCTTTGTTCCTGAAGGAAACTTTGTGGTTATTTCAAATATACATCTTGCTTTTCATTTGCAGGGAGATTATGCAGCTCTTGCCCCACCTACATGGGCAGCACTAATGTGCAATTTCACATAACTTCTTTGAGCATACTTTGTTTGTCTTTAATTCCCAGAATGAAGTTCATACCCACGAAAGGGGCTATAACAGGAATACTTATGGTAATAATGTATCTCACAGATTTGCGCTTGTCACTCAAAGTAGCCAAAGACTGTGGTTATTTTTCTCCTGTGTTCTGTTTACCTCTTCCCCTGCATTTCTATCAACGTCGTGCGTGGTTTTCGTCCCATAGAGAAGTTATTAAAGAGGAGAAATAAATCTCGGAAACAGTCAGTTAGCAGTGACACAATCAATTCGCACAGTTATTCCAAAGAGGCATTTGTGCCATCACCTGCTGTCTGAGGTGTCTGAAAATACAACGGTGCAGCACAGATAATAAACTATAATAGCATCAATTGTGGACTCTCCATCTCTCTGTCCCATCCAAAGTGCCTCCTCTCAAAACGGCTCGCCATTGTGATCGGCAAGAATTAGCAGGTCACAGCTGACCGGAGTTGAACTCGACATAAAAAATTCAGATTCACTTTGCCCTTAAGAGGAAATGGGCTAATGAAAAAGAATGTGTTTTAAATGCTGGTGGGACCAGTTGCCAGGCAACCGGCGCAGATGAGTCAAAGTTAAGGTTTTTTACACTTTGGATCTTTCCGGGGTTCAGGTAGACAGATTTATTTAAAACCCTTGGATCGAGCTAAACTAACCATCGCTCTGATGTCAAATTGGTATCAATCTTCATTTTGGATTTCAACTTCCATCATCACATATTTTAATATTTCGTCCCCTCCCTTCGTCCTCTTGCCTCCAGATCTTTATCAAGTCCTTTGTCATCCGTTCATAAAGGCTTTCTCCCCCTACTAATTTCATCTGAAATTATCTTTTGGGATCCAATACATCCCTTTCTCTTTCTCTGGCAGCCCCTCTTTGCCCCATCTCTATCCATCAATTTCCTGCTTTTCTTCCTGCAGCCCGATGTTCACTGCCCAGCCCCCCCTCCCTGCTCCAGCTTCTACCAGGTTCCCCTCAGCCTTTCGGTTGCTTTCCATCCACTATCTCTGCATCTCTTGCCTCGGGGCAGTCTGTATGTGGACTTTATAGATTTGTGTGTAGCCTTCCTCCTGCAAAGATTCAGCCACAGCAGAGGGATGGGGGCTCTCCAAAGGTCAGACCAGTGATGGACACGTTGGCCAGAACTGACACTGACCTGCGGTGCTCTGAGGCAGCTCCTGGTGGTCTGCAGCCTGGATTCACCTCCCATCAGTTCCAGTGGCAGTACACAGGATCTTATCGGAGGGGAAGCAAAGGGAAGAATAGATGAAAAGAAAAGGGAATAGTGTTTTTGTTTTTGGAGTGTCCATCTGCAGATGACACAGTCTTTGTGCATGACACCTGTAGAAAGGTGAATCAGCCTCACCATCACCGCTCACTTGTCACCTCCTAGACGCAGTCACCTCTGACACACAGGTTGGTCAAGCGGAGGTCTGACTGACAGCAGCGTAGACCGAGTGGACACAGCCGGAACCCAGCTGATCGAGGGAGACGCCGTTCCTCACAACAATGCAATTTAAAGCTACAGTAAATGCCTATAAGAAGTGAGTGAGGCTTTAATGCTGACAGAAGTGTGGGGGTGGTTGGGGATTTAAGACGGCGGGATTGTAAAGACACCTACTGGACGATTTAAAATCAAAGAAATCGCCTCGACAGCAGTTACTACGACTCCTTCTCCCTCCTCTCCCCTTCCTTTAATGCATACTGGAAAATGGATTCATGGTGCCATGCACTTTGGTTCCCCCCTCGTTTTCATTAGCATCTTTAACAACTGTCTGTGGCATGTTTACAATCCCGGCTCTTTGAAATCACAGCACCAGTTTTCCTCTTGTCCTTGCACTATCTCATAGCAGAGGACCTCTACCTCCTAGTGGCCAGGACAGGTAGTGCGACTGAGGGGTTGGGTACCAGTGTTGCCTCAAAGGCAGGAGGAAAAAAAAAAGCTTGGTTGCACATAACTGAGTGTTTTGACTCATATTGGTATGAATAATAAGGTTCCCAGTGTTCCCTTTTCAGCTTTATCCAACATGCTGAGTAATGGTAATCCGAAAAAGCAAAACAGCCAAAAAAGCACCTTAATTGCAAAGAGTATGTGAAATTGGGTTCGAGGGCTTAAGTCACTGGTGTGTAGTGAATCCATGCATGTGTTGGCAAGATTACTTATTGTGCAGCTTGATCATACATATGCAAATGCTCCCTCATGATCCCAGAGCATTGAAAGAATTACAGCGAGCATCCGTCACACTGCAAAGTCCCCATACTGGCCCATATAATCACTCAGCTGAATTGAGGGCAAGTGGGAAAGAAAGATGTTTTTTTTTTTTTTTTTTTTCAAAGACCAGAGAGGAGGGAGCCAGGGGGCGCTCCGACGTAAAGCTGCACAGATGTTTCTCACTCATTTCCTCCCCTTACCAAACAAGCCCCGCCAGCCTCAGTGATTGGGTGCAGCGTTTTAGTAAATATTTGATAGTATGGCTTTGTGTCTTTGAGACACGGAGAACGCCCATGAGGAGTGGTTTTTAGGTCAGCTATAAGACCGCTCTCCTCCTCCCTCTCCTGGTTCTTGTTCACTCCTGGCGTAAAGTGGAGAGGATAAGATGCAGAAATTAGCTTCAGTTCAGGAAAAGTGCAAAAAAAAAACAAAAAACAATATACTATATATATTTTAATTTATGTTCATTGATTTGGATTTGTTTTAAATACATATTTGAAAATGCTGAAAAATGATGGATCCAGTCTTGATGTAGACTTTATTGGCACCTTGTTTTAATGTTTGCATATTTGTATTTATACATTGAATACGTGTTTAAAAAAACATGTAGCATAACACAAAACAATCTTACGTTGTTTTCCCTAAATTGTTGTTACTGTGGTCTACCGCTACACCCGCTGTCCCATTCTAAGAAAATCACAACCACAGGGAACATTCTAAGAAAACGTTATGAGGTGACTAATACGTTCACACCACTTCCTCCAAACAGTTTGAACTTAACTGTACACTCATTTGTACACAGAGATATTATCAGACTTGTTCTAGGTATTAATAGTACATTCCTGGCATCACTAAATAGTTACACCACCCACACACCTCAAGCGAGGGACTGTGTGTGTGCACGTGTGTGTGTGTGTGTGTGTGGACAGAGGGACCGGTTGGTGCCATCAGTGAGGGGGTCACTCGGGAACCAGTTAATGGGAAAACGTTATGTAAATCCAATCTAATTATAATTAGAGCCACACTAGTCAAGTCCAAGGTATGGATGGGGAGAGGGATGTTAAATCATATTATTATTGGGCCTCATTTGCATAGCCTAATTCGCGGTCATGCGGCGTTCCTCGTCACAGTCATATCTGGTTGCATCTCGCAATGAATCCAAACGAATGACGGCGTCACTGGGCAATAAGCTGGAGTTTAGAGTTTGTCTAAGACGCTCACTCTTGTTTTCAAGCAGCAGCAGAAACGGCATGAAGGAGGCATTAGTAACCGTCATCACGCTTCACTGTACGTCGAATTCCCTCTCAAATTTACCTCGCAGGATTATCCTAATAGCGTGTATGTGTAAGAGGCGAGCTGCAGGCCGTTAGCTTTAACGCCACGATTATAGACTCTGTCATCTGATTTGGAGGCTTAACTCGTTCCCTCTGATGCAACGTTGAGCCTGTGTGGGTGGAATGCACTGTATGTGTACTGTATGTGTATGCAGAAATGAGAGAGGGGGGAAGACTCTTTTAATTTAATCTATTTCAATGTCATGCATCCGTGGTTCTCCGGCCCACATGAGATTACCAGATCCATGCACACATTACCTCTCAGTTTGTTCTGGAGAAGTAAATGAATAGCTAATTATAACAATTTCTCCTTTCTAATTAAACATTTGTTTGGCATTTTCACCTCGATTGGACTTGACAGGAAGACGATTGATGACATGTAATGAGGGTCCAGGGTTGGGAATAATAACCAAGCACGTGACAAATGACATATAACATTAAAGATGGTCTTTAAAAAGGAAAGAATCAGTGTGTACTGTGTGTACATACAGATATTAATTGGGTTGATTTTTTTAATGACTATGTTTGCATGCATGCATGCACGCGTGTGTGTATGTGTATGAACACTGCACACAGTCGCCTGCTGAAAGGTTATATTTAATCTTTTTCTAAAATTGTGTGGAATCCTACCTCAGCAAATCTTTAGTGTGTCACTCTTGCACACAGAGCAAATATAGATGTATGTGTGTGTGTGTTTGTCAAAGGTATTACCATCTTCTCTGCAACGAGCACGGCATGTCCCCATCCCCTCTGATGTGTGGCTGGGCTCAGACAGCAAGGTCAGCCTGACTCAGACAGACGGGCAGATAGCTCTGGAAACACCTCTTCCTCCCCCCAAAGGGCTGCACACACCTTCAGCAGCTGCTCACAGCCCACAGCGAGCTAATATCCACCTGTGATTAACCTCGTATTACCGAGCCCGACGTGTTATCGTCTAGAATTCAGAGCCTTTGGGCTGCACTGACTCATAGTGTAGCCTCATAAAACGCAGCATTAAACAATTATGATGCTTTACGACGGCACCACCTGACCGTGGGCACACTCGCAGCCAGTGTTGTCTTTGGAGGTGGCCAAAACGGAGGGTAGGTTTGTAGGGGACGTGGGCGGGGGCTGGTTTATCCTGCCAAAATTACTGACCCTTCATCTCCCTGGTTCCCCGGCCTGTTTTTATGTGGTAACAGTGAGACACTGAAGGAGCTGGATGTTCTCCAACTGAGAACAGCTTGCACACAAGAAGTAGTACGTGTTGGCATGATTCAAAACCCTGTGATATTTAAAAAGAAAAAAATGCCCGAACCAACAATCTATACTTCATGAGGAGAGGCCGCTTGTGTCCCTTGTTATTATTTATGAGTTGCATTTGTCCTCTGGCAGTGATCCCAAGCTGATGTGCAGTTTGCTGTGTGGAGCCACAAGGCACGGGAAGCTGATGAGTGCTAAACCCCTGTTGTGTTGACCTCTGCCAACGTTGCTAGTGGCTCAAGGCCATGGTGTGATGTAATGACCAATTAAAATATTATTAAAGTTTATGAAAGCTTAAATTAGTTGGTGAAAACTACACAAAAAAGGTTGTTTCTGAATTACGAATACAACATGACCTCACATGAACACTTATGCTATGCTATGCCATTGCTATGTGGCAATGAGGTGTGTTAAAATAAATACGACTTGTGTGTGTTTTAAGTGTTTAAAAAAAAAACAGTCCAGGCTGAATATATTCAGACTAAGCAACAAGATGAATGAGAGATGATGATGAATACTAATAGGCCAAGTCTTCATCGTAAATACTCAGATGATTGATTCTGCATTTAATGCGAGCATGTGGCTGCTGGTGGAGATGCCTCCGCGAGCCGTCCTGCGGGTCACAGCTCATATCCTCCTTCATATTTTAAGCATGGAATTCTCCCAATAAAGCCGCGTTTTATTGGTGTCAGATCGTTTGCTTGTAAAATGGTGCATTGACTTAATTCCCCTCTCGTCCTTCTGATTTTATTCATTTGCAACTTGAGATACCTCTGTGTGTGTGTGTGTGTGTGTGTGTGTGTGTGTGTGTGTGTGTGGAGAACTAGAGAGAGTTCTTGTCAAGAGCCTCTGTTTAATGTATTGTCACCTTCTAACAAGATTGCTGCATCCCAGTTGGTGACATTGTGACATACAGCACAGAACTCATCTGTGTGTGTGTGTGTGTGTTTCCTAGCTCAGGGGAGCTAATAAGGCCACCAGAACCAACAGAATGATATGTCACAATGAAGGTCACAAGTTCTCTCCCTGCGTGTAATGTCACTCCGGTGACATTAAGGCGGCCGGCCTCTTTAACTCGCCAACCTTGTGCCAGTCTTTTGGTTCCTCAGACACCGTGGCTATAACACTATTATGTTCCCTAAGCCTCAATTACAGCATGAAATCTTATCTCCAACAAGTTAATGCTCTCCTTCAAAACATCTGAAGGGCAATCGGCCACACAATAGGAAGAGCGGAGGAGAATAAAAGGATCTCTTTTCAAACTTCCTCTTATTTTTGTATCATACACGTGATTTCACCCTGGGAAACCATTAACCCGCAGGGTGAACTTTCGCCCTCCTCTCAGGTATCCTCATCTCTGCGTGTGATGAGGGAGACGGGGTCGGCTGTTTTTATCCCCAGCAGGAAACCGCGAGGGCCTTCGTCGCTCCGGTCCCTGGAGAGACGGCGGTAATAGCATTTTCAGTGTAGAGGGCGAGCATCGCCGCATGTTAGCACGGTTACATTCTGATAATCAGCCAGTGGATCCTTCAATCAATGTGATGTTCGTTAAATTAGAGCCGCTCGTAGCCGTTTGCAGGGAAAACATGCATCGATATCCGTCGCTTTCTCTGAAGCGTGTGCGAGGATCAATGCCGCGCGGAAAACAAGGTCAGCGCAGTGCATGTTGGATTGGATTCCTCACATCCTATTAATAACACGGATATGTTTCAAAGCCTTTGTTACATAAATCACAGTCTGGGACTTTTACCATTAATCTCAATGCAAATATCTTACAACACGTAATCTAATAGCGCATAATCAGTTTTCATGATCTTATAATAAACGCCATATGGTGCCTTGTGTGACATGCCACAGCTGTAAATGTGGGCCAGCCAATTGCTTATTACACTGCGTCGACGCTCTTTTAGGAACGTAAACAAGGACGCCCTCTTGTTGTAGTCTTGTCTGGCTGTCCTACTGCATTTCAATCAGCCGTCTCCCTCAGAATATCTTTGCTATCGAGGCCACCTTTAAGCAGTAATTGGTCCTGATGGGTGTGTTCTTTTTGCAGCAGATATTGTGTCTGTAATGTCACCCTGGTCCATTCAATCTAAAAGCAATTAAGAGTCGTGCAAAGATTTTGTGTCTATCTACAGTTATTTGTGTATTAGTATTCTTACAGACTGTAGCTGAAAATAATCGTACTTATTTAGTCAGAAAAAAAAGGGAAAAGTTATCTGTCCTTAGTCAAAACTTTTCATTTCATGATCTCATTCTTCTTTGGGACGAGGAGCTTCATTGCTGTTAATAACCTGCTGCTGAAAAGCTTGACAGTAGCAGTGACAGCCGAGACAGTGAACACCGAAATATTATTTAAAGAATCTTAAAAGTAGTCAGACAAGAATTTCTTCTCTCTAAGCAGTGTTTCATCTTTAAATATAAGTTAATGGTTGACAGCTACATCTACTCGTGTGGCAGATGCTTTTATCCAGCATCCGGCTCACAACAAACACATGTTCACTCTGGAAAACAGAGACTTTAGAAAATAATTGTATCACACTCTTTGTGCTGCCTTAAGATCCGTCTGTTTCAGTCGACGTAAGCGTCACTGCCCGCATGCTTTTCTACGCATCTTTTACAACTTTTACTAGCCCTAGAGGGCAGCAGTAAACAAAGCGAAGGTGGAGGCGACGCAAAGGCACTTGGATTGTATTCAGAGCTTTTCCATTGTCGAAACGCCTTCCTCCGGGTGCTGCTCCACTGTAGACAAATATGGACGAAATAAGTGCCAAGGACGGACAGATTGGTTCCATCTGTATACGTATCCGCATTGAACATAAATGAGCCTTAACTGACAATGAAAAGCCTGAATGCAGTTGAGCATTCATGACACATACAGCAGAATGTGACCTTCATAACACAAGAATTATGGCAGCCTGTGAGGAGATCACAGCAGCTGACACACACCACGGATAAAACAGTGTTTTGTTTGGACTTGACCCCTTTGAACCATTTGTGTGAGCTACCAGAGCAGAACCAGGAGAAAAGTCAGCAACAATGGAAGTCTGTGGAGCTGCTATTAGTGTGTGTGTGTGTGTGTGTGTGTGTGTGTGTGTGCGTGCATCCCCTCTACCAGCGGGTCTGACAATAGACTCTGACACGCTGCCGTCTGTTCGAGAGGTTTGCAGAATAAAAAGGTCCTTCCAGCAACTTAAGTCCAGGGGGGTTCTTGCATGCAATTATCCACAGTGTTGTGACATTTCCATGCTGCGAGGAAAATACAGAAAAATGCAACCGCTCCAATTGAGATGCTGCTTTTGCGGCACATTAGCTCTTCATATCTAAAATAACCTATCTGCGCCGGGCTCCGTCCCTGCAGGCTACCGCTGAAGGGTAATCCACTCTGCAGCCTCTGGTGTCATGAGCCTAATGGATGCTTGTGCGTCGGATTCAAAGTGCCACACTCTGTGCGCTGAATAGCGCTCGCTGTCTCCACTGTGCACCATAAACTTAAAACATGGCTAATCGACATGGCAAGCTGTTGAGGAGAGCCGAGGCTGCGTCTGGTTGAGGAGCAGAGAGTCGGGACAGCAAAGAAAAGAGATGAAGGAAATACTCGCCAAATATTCATAGCTCACAGATGAATGTTTGAACCTAGAGTTGCCTTCTTATTACACGTCTGCATTTAATTGTTGTTTATCTTGGCTCCATGCGTAATTAAGTAGAGGCTTATGACAGGAGCTGAGCCACTTCAGCTGTTTTCTCTGCAGAAGGTGTGTGCGTGTGCGCGCCACTGCCTGCTGCAGAACCCCTCACTTGAATCCTGTGGAGGATTTGTTGTTGTTGTGCTGGAGTCTGAGCAGAGGAGCCCTGCTGGCTTGTGCACGTGTGAAAGGCAAACTGCAGAGATCCTCCTCAGGACATGTATGAAAATGACTTACGTGGATGTGTTTACGCTCTGTTGTGTGTAGTTTGTCTGTTTGATGGTTTCAAGTGTTTGTTTTTCGGGTAGGTTTGGTTTTAATTAGGTGTGTTTGCTCACAGCAAGCTCTGTTGGAGTGCCGTGTTTGCATGTTCTCCCCGTGTGGGTTTCCTGCGCTCACCCCAGCTTCCCCTGGTTATTAGAGACACTGAATTGTGTGTGAATGTGATTGGTTGTTTGTTGACCCTGTGATCGGCCGGCGACCTGTCCAGGGCGAACTCCGCCTCTCGCCCAATGTCACCTGGGATTGGCTCCAAAGAATAAATTGCACGGATGATGGATGGAGGGATGGATGGACGATGGGGTGAAGGTGTCGCGTTCAGGGATGGATCCACTGAGAATCCCTGCATGACCTGTCTGTGCATTTCCCCTCGGATCTGTGTCACGTTGCGACTCCCCCTTGTTTTGCTTGGCAACTGCTTTACTGCTTTGATCGCTACTCATACCGCTGCTATGCATGCTGGGTAAAGGTTAAGCTTTACATCTGTGTCCTCTTAGGAAACCGGACTCGGATTATAGTCTCTGTTGTGTCTTTGTTGGCCTGTTGCGGTCTTCGCATTGTCTTCCACACAATAGTGCACTTGCGCTTGTGATTTATCATCACTGTCCCTCAGCTGTCACACTTTTTTTCACGCTACTAACAGCCATTGACAGACACACGCAGGATGTGCTGGACTTGTACATATGGATGAACTTTATCTGTAATATCAAACAGGCTTTTTCCTTTTGCCGTGTGCAGCGTGCGTTGTGTTTCTCACATAAACTGCGTCTCTCACTCGGGTTGTAAACTCTTCTCCCCCCCCAAAAAAAAATCCATCCAGACATCGCGCCACATGCCTACTTGACGGCTGAGTGAAATTTATAAAGCCGTGGCTTTTACATGCCATTTGATGATGAATCGTTGCTTTCATTCTTTTTATTTGCATTTTCTTTTCGCTGTGGCTTTAAAGAAGCTGGAGTCTGTTCACTTCACAGGAGCTCTGTAAGGATTTGCACTCAGACATCGGCACTGTGGATGATGAGAGCTGAGATATTGAGTTGAAGGTGGCCAAGAACGAGAGAGAGGTGCTCGTCTTTGTAATGGAAATGAAGCAGAAGTTGAAATCTGCGTCAGAATTTCTATTTTTTTTTCCATGGAATCCAACCACAATTGTACCTGAGATAACCTGCAGCCCTTTGAAGATCAAATGTTACACTCTCATCGCAATCCTCCTTCCAAGATTAGATATATTTACATCCCTAACCACACCAAAGTGAAATTATGATCCCCACGCGGCGGCTGAATTCACAGGGAATTGCAGCGATCGGTGTGAAAGCCAAGCATCAGATGGGATTCTGCAGACTTTGTGATATGCTCTAATCCACAAAGGATAAGGAATAAAAGATGTATTCACACTGCAACATATCCACATCCAGGCTGCAGAGAGACATAGAGAACCCCCCTCCCCTCTCCCCCCCGACTCCTGCTTTTACTGCTGCTGACCCACAGATCCAGTTCGTTCTTTCAGAAGATGTTGGTACAGGAGGTTCATAAAAGGCCAAACTGGTGAGCACTGAGGAGCGAGGCAAGTAGAGCTGGAGGCAGCTGCTTACTTTACTGTTTTCTCCTCTTCTTTATAATTCTCATATTTGAGCAGGAGTTTCATTGGTTGACATTTAAAAGCTGCAGATAAGTGCAGAGTTATCCTAAAGTGCAGCTTGCTGGGAAGAAAAGAAATTCAAAGATGCTGTTATCCATCAGGCGCAGTAACATATTTCTTTCTCAGTTTTAAGTATGTGGTAATGTGTAAAATAGAACACCATCTCTTTCTATGAGGAAATTTATGTTGCCATGGAGTCACGTATGCTAAACAAGCCTTGGGATTTCCCGTCAGTTTGCCCGTGGACGTAAAAACAACCTTTACTGAGTTTGACACTGAAGAGAACTTGAGTTATAAAGATCATATTTTCTGTAATGATTTCTATGTGGATGTGTGGCAGTTGATTCACAATGGATATTGGTAGATATAACATCCTTGGGAAGTGTAAGTCACATTGTGTCTAAAAATATGTGTCTGTTCAGCTCTGACTGAGTTACGACTCTGTGAAGTTTGACTCAGAGAGAAAAAAACCTTTGGCAGAACTTTTACCTCTGTACCTCAGCACCCCACTGATTTCCAGTTCAAAAGCGTGTGATGTCGCCTGAATATAGCTTCTTAACTGCAACAGCAATGACCCAAACACACATATGCATATGCATTGCATATGGCATCAATTGGTTCTATTTGCCTCTATGCAGACGTTGTTTTTTTTTTTTTTTTCAACTTCTGAGGATTTTATTTTGTAGCTGTGTTGATTTGTCGTTCATGGAACTGCTCTAAAAACCTAACACTGTCATACTGTTGTTTGCCATAAAAGATAGGCTGGGATGTTCTTCTTGAGGCATGTCTGTGTGTTTCACTGAACCTTGTACTCCCCTCACACTTGCACTGGTGGACACATCTATCACACACTGTCCACGCCTCACTGTATACAGCTTCTTGGCGTACAGTCAGGAACCTGTAGATATGAAAGTGAAGGCCCTGGAGGCCTGGTTCATTCAGGCAGCAGCTCACAGAACACATGTACTGCAGAGTAATAACAGTGGCAGTTACACACACAAGTGCTCTGGGACTTTTTATATTACAAAATGTCAGTAAAACCTTTAAATGCCTTTATTGGGATACACTGCCACAAACCTACCCGTGTTAATCTACTTTGCATTCTGAACTGTTGGTGGCAGTATAAGTCAGGATGCTGACACTGTAACAAATAAAGGGGTCTGAGTCATACTTTCAATGTTCACTTTATCATAATCTCCACCAGGGGCTGTCCAAGCATCACCCTCCATTCATCCGTTCATCCCTAACACATGCATGGGGAGCTCAGAGCACAATGGCAAGATCACACTCTGCAGCCGCTGCTAACTGTTAACTTGAGTTAACTGGTGCATAGACACTCCAGAGTTAATGAGGCAAATTTAATTTAAGTGAGCACGCAGAGTTCAGTGCATTGTTGGGCCAGCTTCATGTTCACATGTGCAATGTACTGTCTGTACAATGTCTGAGAAAACCTATCCTGGTGCTTCAATCTCTTTCCTTTTCCTCTGGTTCTGTTAATCCAGAATAAATGGCTTCCTGATTGGACACAGGTTGGGTTTCCTCAGTATAATCTCAACCATCCCACCCCGTGTTACAGTATATTTGCCCCAGCTCTGACTCCTGAGCAGAAATTATTTCAAAGCTTTATCATCTGCTGCTGCCTCGTGTGTGTCTCTCTGTGTGTGCAACAAGAAACATAAATTTTGCCATAAATTTCTAATATCACTGAGCAGTGCGATGGCTCGATGCGAAAAGTCTGTAAATTTCCCCCCTCATGTAACGCGGCTGTGAGATCCATCCAGTGTCAGATATTTATCTTTTTGTTTGTTGATGTGGCGGTGCTGATATCCAGAGGAGCCTCACAGAGGTGTCATGGGAATGATTTAGTTAAACATCTGCGATGGGAGGTGCCCACTGAACAACCTCTGTGACATCCTCTCTCTCTCTCTCTCTCTCTCTCTCTGTTTCTCTCCCTGCTCCCTCGCAAACACACTTTTTCATATGACATAATGTGTGTTTTAGCAAAGACTTGAGACTCGTAGAATGACAGGAAACCACTCTTTTCATACTTTGCAATAAATGCTGAAAGAAAGTAGTCACTCACGCTGCATCTATTCATTAGATGGATGCAAGTGAAGCATTTATTTATTTATTTTTCATTTCTCATGAGAGATCTTGGCAGTGGTGTCAGCAGCCGACAGATGGACATGATGAGAGAGAGCAAATGTGCTTTTCCTTTTTGTCTTTGAGAAATTTATTTTCCATAGATGTATCTTTAAAAAGCAATTACAAAATAATGTCAAACATTGCGTAGCTTCAGGCTTTACATCAGTTCTGGATAATTTAGCTTGGAAAGACAAAATATGAAAGTGTTTTAACCTTTAATTCACATTCTTCACATAACTCCAGTGAGCCTTTTTTTTTTTTTAACAAATGCTCACATTTTCTAACTAGATTCAACATTTCATAAAAAGTCAACGAACAGGGGATTCTGTGTTTGCTGTACTTTGACTTACAGCCAGTGTGACAGAGTCCTCCAGGGACAGAGGCTGGAGTCAGAACTCGAGCCAGGTGGGTCACCGCACAGGCTTTTAATTCCTCCCCGAGCTTCCTGCACGCTCTGCGTAATTGATAATTATAAATCATTATATATAAAGGAAATTAGCCATGGAAGGGGGTCAGAGGGCTGCGTACAGGGGACAAATTCAAAGCCACTTTCATCATGCACATTAAAAAAAAGACTCACATTACATGGAACAGTTACTCCTGTAGTGATCCAGGCTTATATTGTCGTTCCAGCTCTCATGTTCTCATATGTTAAACAGTGCACAGCGATGCAGGGTTGGCTCAGAGTCTGTAGCTGTTTGTCTGGAATGTCTCAAAAATATCTGGATGCATTTTCATGGATTTGGTGCAGACATCTTTGATAAGCAGAGGATAAAGCCGACTGACTCTTGTTATTTTGAAAAGCCTAAACAGCGACTTGGTGCATTTACATGAAATCTTGTGCAGGGTCCTAAGAATCTATGAAGATCCCTTGGATTTTCACGTAGTGTTAGCCACTGCAAAACTGTTAAAAGTTAACCAGTCAGATAGCTCAACATCTACTGGATAGATATGGCCCTCTGACTCTTGCTGTAGTGCAACCAATACTAATGGATTTTGCTGCAGAACTTCATGTTCTCCCTTAATCATTCATTTAGTGTCACTGTCAAAACTTAATTAATTTGCCTGTGGTTTATGGCCAAATACCTCCCCATTAGTTAGCATTCTGTTGTTGAAATCACCACTCAGCCGTAGATATATATCAATGTCAAGGAGGAGGGGAAGTGACAGAGACTTTGACGTCCTCATGATAATCTTATTGTTTGTCCACGCAATGTGACAGGTCACCTGTCAGCATTAAGCCAAACAAGAACCCTACACCAGGGAAATAATCCAGATGTTTACTGCTGCAGGTGCTTATCTTTTGTTGACATTCTGGTGGTTGACAGTAACAAGGCAGAGAGACATAGGAAGGATCAGGGGACAGATCAGAATGATGAAAGTCCCGGATTTTACCCAGGATGCTGCAGGTATTTGGTATGCACATCAACCGGCTGTGGCACCGAGACGTCTCAGATACCAATCATCCATCATGCATAGTCAGCCTGAGTGAGTCTGCGGCGCGTGATAATCCATTTCAAGTTGGTGTGTGACATTAATAACTTTTACCTTATTCTTACATTGAGAGATGATTAGATTTAAACCGGCACTGACCCTATGTTGTCCAGAATATTATATTGTTGTCATGGAAACTACTGTTATAATGCAGTTGCAGAGTACCACATGCAACTTTCATCACTGACAATATAACTTTTATGAAGCCGAATACAACTTACCAAGGGCAGATCCTCTCCCATAATGTCAGTTTCACTCAAGCTGGCAAAAAATATTCTTTTTCATTTGACTGAAGAAAAAAAAAAATATATGATGTAATAGAGAAAACGTCAAAGGTTTGTTCGAAGCAACGTGGTGCTAAAACATTTATAATTGGCTGTGTTTCATCTGACGTAACATTCTGAAGGCATGTGTGTCAGGTGGCGATACAAATCTCTCTGGCTCGGGGCTCCGAAGATCTGTGCCTCTGTGAGAGCAGCTGTGAACAGCTTACGGAAAGCACAACAGCCAAGAGCCATGATGTTTCCTCCTCTGTTTGTGCCCAGATAAACATGAACCAGCGTCTATATGTGCACCGCTACCTCTGCTGCTGACACTAATATGGCTTTCAGATGTTCCAAGGCTTCTATTCTCAATTAGACCCAAATACCGTGGAGGCTGAGGTAAAATCCTGAGCTGATGATGCAAATATAGTGAGTGATCGTCACGTATGAGGTATTTTAGTGAGTATGAGCATGCCCCAGGTATGCCATCATTTCTGGATTTCTGAATCAAATTATGCCATGAAGTTATTTTGGATCAGGATAATGAGGGTTTCTGGGGCCAAGATGTTGTGTGCAAACTCGATCGGGAGATAGAGTGGGGAGAGAATGATGACAGGCTTATCTTGAAAAACATCACATTTCCAAGGAACGAATATAAATAAATTGTCAAATTTGTTGATTTCGATGGTGCCCCCCCCCGCATGTTCTCTCTCTCTCTCTCTCTCTCTCTCATGTTGTTGCTTACACACAGCCACATGCAG
This sequence comes from Pseudorhombus dupliciocellatus, assembly GCA_016785235.1. Taxonomy (NCBI): domain Eukaryota; kingdom Metazoa; phylum Chordata; class Actinopteri; order Pleuronectiformes; family Paralichthyidae; genus Pseudorhombus; species Pseudorhombus dupliciocellatus. Next base: position 1,728,885 of record JAFBJW010000073.1, read on the forward strand.
TCCACACACACACACACACACATTTATGTCACTTTATCTTTGAAAAAAACATGTGCAAAAGGACCACTGGCACATATGGTACTCATTTCTGCACCAGTGGCCTAATGCTCTTAAGTCCATTCTTTGTTGTGAGCATCATTGTTTTAAAGGGGGAAGACAATGCAGGGCAGTGTCCACATACTGCTGTTTCATAGTAGAAAGTAGAACACTGCAGCTATTGTGCTTGTCACCTCCTAACTCCCTGCATCCGTTTGCAAAACTGCTGACAGAGGAAAGGTCACAAATAGCGGGGCTGCATTCAGGGGAAGGAATTAAACATGGCACTTTTATTAATATCCTATATCCTTCCCGAAAACACTGTACATGCAGTACACACAGAAATATATTTTCTTCTTTAAAATAATTGCATCACTGAGATCATTATAAATTAATTAAAAGTTCACCTTATTTAATTAATCCTTAGCAATAAAAGTGTATAGTTTTGACAACATCGTGTCAGTTGGAGGTTCTGAAATAGCATATCTGGATAATGCTCTGGAGACTGGATTCATTAGCTCGGAGCATTTCTTTTGTTTGCCTGGCGAAACATTTATACACAGATTCATGCCCCCTTCAGGATGATTTGAATCACTCTGGAGATCCCTGACTTCTCATGTGTGGGGCCACTGAGGTCAACTGGCCCTTGTTTATGAAGTTGCCTGTTGATATGAAACCCCTGGGCTCTAATGAGCTGCCTGTTGTCTGTCGATAAACTTCTCACATGATCCCCCCCCCCCAGATTTCTGAAGCATCACCGCTAAAGGACTTAGTGCTGGAGGCCCCAGCAGCTTCAGAGGAGAGCAGCCTGTTGACACGTCTGGGTTCTGATGTGTTGGCCCTGGATGCTGTGAGGAGAGGAGAGGAGAGGAGAGGGGATGTGGGAGCTCATCTGACCGGAGGAGGGAGGGGCCTGTTGGGGGACAGGCTCTGGTTTTATCACGGAGGGTTTGTGGAGGACCGACTGCAGACTGGCTCCTTCTCCTCTCTGCTGCTCGCACTCGACTCTGAAGCTCGAATCTGTCCCGTCAGGATCCACAGGTAAGCGCACAGCCTCTCACCTCTGACACCGCACAACCGGAAGAGTTCACGTCGCTTTGCACGCGGTATTAGAACGATGGAGGGGGGGGGGGGGGGTCTCGTTCTCTTTGTATTAGAACGATGGAGGGGGGGGGGGTGTCTCGTTCTCTTTGTGCACCAACCGCGTTGTTTACCGCGAGCTCCCGTCGAAGTAAAGTTACGACTCGTGCGTGCAACTTTTCTTTTCTGAAGTTAGAAAGTCGAGGGCAAAAGCGGCGGCCCACCCCTGCCCCGTGTGCACCGCTTCAGATTCTTATCGAGATAAAGTCTGACGGGACGAGGAGGAGGAGGAGGAGGAGGAGGAAGGGGGGGCGACCTCAGCCTGGAACTACTTTCTTTAGGGACAGGACTCGTGCACAGTTCGAAACCTGCCTGTTGGCTCCCCTGTGTTGATGCTCCACATCTGCAGTCTGCACAATAATAACAACAACAAAAAACAATGTTCAGTCACTTGTTTGTTGTTTGTGCAGGATGTTGTGTTGTCATTGTGCTACAACAACAAAAACAATGTTCAGTCACTTGTTTGTTGTTTGTGCAGGATGTTGTGTGGTCATTGTGCTACAACAACAAAAAACAATGTTCAGTCACTTGTTTGTTGTTTGTGCAGGATGTTGTGTTGTCATTGTGCTACAACAACAAAAACAATGTTCAGTCACTTGTTTGTTGTTTGTGCAGGATGTTGTGTGGTCATTGTGCTACAACAACAAAAAACAATGTTCAGTCACTTGTTTGTTGTTTGTGCAGGATGTTGTGTGGTCATTGTGCTACAACAACAAAAAACAATGTTCAGTCACTTGTTTGTTGTTTGTGCAGGATGTTGTGTGGTCATTGTGCTACAACAACAAAAAACAATGTTCAGTCACTTGTTTGTTGTTTGTGCAGGATGTTGTGTGGTCATTGTGCTACAACAACAAAAAACAATGTTCAGTCACTTGTTTGTTGTTTGTGCAGGATGTTGTGTGGTCATTGTGCTACAACAACAAAAAACAATGTTCAGTCACTTGTTTGTTGTTTGTGCAGGATGTTGTGTGGTCATTGTGCTACAACAACAAAAAACAATGTTCAGTCACTTGTTTGTTGTTTGTGCAGGATGTTGTGTGGTCATTGTGCTACAACAACAAAAAACAATGTTCAGTCACTTGTTTGTTGTTTGTGCAGGATGTTGTGTTGTCATTGTGCTACAACAACAAAAACAATGTCCAGTCACTGTTTTCAGCTGTTTGTGTGCCGTAGGTTGGCTTGGCAACGAGGTAATAAAGTGATAAAGATAATTATTGGGGATGTAAGACGGATGATGACTCTATGTCTGTAGGCCTTATTCCATCCGTGTTGTGACAGATGACACGGAGGGCCAATGATAACAGGGACTGGCCCACGCTGGACCAATCACATGGCTGGAACAGAGTGTCCAAATCGCATCAAAATCTGCAGTGCACTTTGTCTGAGCAAATTACATTCACATGCAAGTTTGAATTGAATTAATGAAAGTTGTGTGAGATATTGATACAGACTTTTGGACATTCAGTGGAGTCGGTAGGTAGAAATTCCATCCTAGAGATAGGCAGCCTCGGCAGCAGGATGTGGACAAACCAGCTGCACTCTCACGTGTTCAAAGTTGGTTTCATGGCAAGCCCGCATTTGCAAAGATCAAATGTGGCCCTAAGAGCTGCACATGGCAAATGTCCTTTGGTGTAAAGACATCCAGCATCAGCCTCTCCTGCAGACAGAGCCACAGGGCAGCCTCGCAGAAGGCTGGGCCCACTCATCCACAGATGAATCCACCTCTCATGGTCTCACCGTATCACTTTCTTACCATCCCACCACCCCCGAGGCTAAAGAGACTCCACCGCTCTCATTGTACATGAGTTGGGCAGCGAGCCTTTTGATCTTGTGCTATATTACATAGTAGTCTCTGTGAAATGGAAGCATGGAAAGTGGTGGTGGAGGGAGGGAGCTGCAGATCTGTAGTTTTATTTTTTGTTAATGCTTTCGGGCTAGAGACAGCATCGCAATTGTCCATGAAACTGTATCTGATAAGCTGTGCGGTGTTTGGAAAACACAGAGAATACCATCCAGTCCTTATAAGGCACAGGCCCAGTCTGGTGACAGATGATTGGAATAGCCTCTGGAATGCGGCACATAACAATCCTCTTGTGCAGTGGTTCCCAATGTTTGAAGGTAACCTTTAACTAACGTCAGCATGGTCTCACTCCTAGCATCCACATCTGTTCATTTCAACTGGATGTTTTATAACAAGAGCGTGGACACTTAATCCCTGAAAACCCTCTGATTGTATCAAATTCAAAATGGTGTAAGCATCACATTTAAACATTTCTGTCCTCCCCGCTTTCTTGCTATCCAGTCTTCACACTCAATCAATCAACATGTGTTCATTTCTTACAGCTGTCTCAGTTAGTATGTGGATATATAGCTTTCATCAGATCATAGCTGACCTACTCCATCTTTGTGAGCAGTCCTGGCAGCCACACAAATACCCCAGGTTTGGAATCCCAGCTGTAGGTTTCATGTATGATTTTTTTTTTTTCAGTCTTTGCATGCCAGCCCACATGAAACTGTACATTCACACACAGAGAGCTATTTTTGGGCTGCAGCACACAGAAAACAGCAGGCCTTATAGTCAAGTGCATGTAGTGCTTTGTAGTGTACTTAAAGGGGGATTTTATAATTGGCCTGATATGATATGGTTCCAGAGGAATCTGGAGGTAATTGCACAGAGTGATAACAGGGGTTTGGCAGTGTAGGGCGAGAGCCAGGGTTAGGGCTGGGCGGGCGGGCAGGATGTAGGGAACACTGCCATGCATTTCCGGAGTCTGGCTCTAGACTGCACAGTGTGGTGAAGGCTTCTAGTTACTGTATGCTGGCTCCCTCTTTTCCTCCCTCCCTCCCTCATACACTTGATCCAATTTAATTGTTGGAACAGGCCATTATTGTGCTTTATCATAAACAACGCCTGCTAGAGCATGGAGCATTGATTACTCTGTTCATAGACAATTATGTGTTTACATGCGTGCATCATGTGGGGATGCTTTGTTATAGTCTGAGCCTAGATACTCATAATCCAGCACAGTATCAAATTCCAAAGCAAGAATCCAGAGTTTCCCTGCAAGGCAATAGTTTCTTACCACCACTGAGTGGAGGCGGCCAACCAAGTGGCAAACTGAATTTGAATTGAGTGGAAAACTGGCAAAGGTACATTTCTAACACAAATGATTGGAGTGTTCTGTGCTGTTTAAAATAGATGTTTACCTATACTATGTTCCCTGTTAAGGTTTTTAAAGTTTCCATTGATCACACACTGACACGTCGGCCCAAACATACATTGTTTAAGCACAGCAGGTGCCAGAATTTTTTTCTTCCTGGTTTCTCCTCATAAAGGACCAGTGAAACTATGTCAAGCATGTTTCCTGTGTTCTAGACTTTTTGCCCTTTGGCTTAATTTTATGCAGACGTTTGTGTCCTAAGAATGTGGTTTGAGATAGAGAGGCAGCCTCCCCAAAGCCTGGAGAACCGCAAGCAAAAAATCATTTCTTTCTGTTTCGTCAGCGGTGTCCTTGTCATGTGGGTCCACTGCTGCCTTGGAAAAAAAGGTTAGGTTTAAGGCTTGTGTCTTCTGGACAACAGCATGAGTAGGACAGGGTTCAGCTCATTTGAAGCGAGTGTGATTGACGTGGAGCAAGAACTCATGGGACTCTGGCCCGGGACTCGAGCCCCACAGCGTACTTGTTCTGCCCCCCCCTTGCCTTTGAATTTGATAGCATGTAATTTGAATGTGCTGCGTCCAGAACCGCACACTAAGTTGTATAATATGGTGAACTTGGACGGACGGGCAGATCCCAGGCTGGAAAAGAATCCTTAACTCTTTCACCAGCTAATGACAGTCAACACGTGGTAGACAATAGCTGGTAGTGCTGCTTAAATTGCTGGTGAAGTCACACAAGGGAGGAAACCTTAGATGATGTTTATTTAGGGCCTGGAAAATATGCAGTATGACTTTTGCACATGTTTGTGATATAGATTAAAAATACCTGTTATTTGCTATTGGGAAGAAAATGCCTCTCTCATGCCATGAGATTCCCTCTGTGTAATGTAGCTCTCTATTGTGTCTGTTGTTACTCATTATGAAGCCAAGATGACATGGAACAGTTCTGTAAGAGAATATCCACGTGGCTTTTGGATGTTCTGCCATTTGTTCGTTGCACTCTGGTTGTCTCTTGGGTGATTGAGAATCCCTTTTTTCCCCTCATCCTTTAGTCGACCTATTCCCTGGCCTGTAATAGATTCACCACCAAATGAAGTCTTGGCTATTTTTGAAGATTGAATGCACTGCACATGCAAAAGGAATCTCACGTTGATCCTTCCTCCTAGGAGCCATAGCTTCACTTCCTTTCTTTCCAAACTATTTCCCAAACTTTGATTCTCCTGACTGAAGCAGTCATGTGGGGCATGAAAGACCTGTGTGTGAATTCCTTTGGGTTTTAGTCACACTCTGATGAAGAGGGTTTGTTAGATCAGCCTCTCGCTCGTGGCGTTTTTGGTTTTTTTAACTTTAAAGTGCTATCACTCACACAAGGCCAGATACCCTAATAGGCAACATGGCATGTCACTGTTGGTAATTGGCATATTGGCTCACCATCTGCTAGTTACCAGATGCCAAGTTCCACCAGAGGTTTCATGGCAATAAAAAAAGACTATTGTATTCCTTTCCCCTGAACTAAATATTTTTTTTTAAGTGGGTGATGATTTTATTCACGAGGCAGCCTTGCTTTATATCGTAAAAGGTAAAACCTCCCCTCTTCCTCACGTGGTCTGCATTTCTTGGGGTTTTTGTGGATGATTGATTGTGCGAGAGTGAGGTCAGTGCTCCGAAGCAGCGCTCCTGATGTCATCCCACAAAGATGCATGTTCTCCCCTTCGTTCCCCAAAGCGGGTTGTTCTGAGAGGTGTACAACACTCTTTGAGAGGGGACATTTAGCCTTTAGGCTTCTTCTCATCTGATAAAACAAGCACAGGAAATGTCTCTGTTAGCTGATTGGCCTTGTGTTTCCGTTCAACGTCCTCCCGCTGGGACCTCAGACGTGCACAGTGTGTCCCTGTGGCGGAGAAAACCACCTTACTCGTCTCTCGCCTAACGGCCAAATTAACTTTCCCTTCGCCTCTCTCCTTTCCTTTGACACCAATCTAGTCTGCCTCAGCCCTTTTCTTCCAAGAAGAAATGATTACTATAACGTTTGTTCTCACTTCACCCTATTTCTTCCCTCTTCCAGCTTTCCATTCTCCCCCCTCTGTCCTCTCTTCACCTCCTCCCCCCTTCTCTTCTCAGCCTATCATCTTCCTCCCGTAGCGATCCCACCAAAACTAAACAAACATTGCTAATCAAGGGGCCTGTCATATCACCTTTTAAAAGTCCCATATTTTAGGGTAATGGGGAATTAAGGGAACACGACGGTAATAAGGTGATGTAAATCCCAGCGGCATGTGTGAAAAATACTGCAGAGTGTAAGCACATGAATGGTGAGGTCATATGTTTACACAGTTCGCAAGGTTAACTGCTCTATGAATCGAATGGGGGGTGCAACAGGGCAGCGTGCAAGTCAGTTATAGGCCTGTTGAATTTATGCCTGAGGCTGTGCGCATTGTGGAGTGAACACCAAATGTGAAGGACAGCTCGGAGAGTCCATGTTGGACAGCCGCCATGATGGGGGTGAGACTCGGCGTGGGCGAGATCAGGCTCATAATGCAGTAATGATGGAAGTGAGGACTTACCTCATACATATGAAACAATCCCTGTGTCCTTACACGGGTATCCACATGAGTCATACTTCTGTTTAATTCTTGGGAAAAGCTTCAAAGTTTTTTTGTTTTTTTTTTTTCAGCCTGAGCCCTGGTGCAAAATCTAATGAAAATTCATTATACACTGTTGTTTGACCAACTGTCAAACATGCACTCGACCAATCGTGAGTCAGTCCCAGCAGTCTGTCATTATGGCTCACGTGGTATTTATATACCATTTAATAACAAATTAAAAACAAACACACAAAATTCTCAACATGCAGGGATATGTTTACTGCTAAGCTGCTAACTTTATAAATAAAACAGCATCTCTGAGTGTTTGAGAAGAACTGCAGGGTACATTAAGTATTATTGTGAGTCTATCTATCTATTGCATTGCTACTGTACAAATTTTGATTATAGAAGCTTTAAATGGCTCATCGACAACTGAAGTCCGAGAAACACAGATTCTGTCAGTCGGCTAAGCGTTTCATCAATAATCTATGGGCTGCATTACAATGAGATGAAAAATAGTCAGTGTAGAGGGCCACCACAAATAAATGGATATAAAGAAAATAAAGTTTTTTAAACCTTTTACAGTGTGGTATGTAAAGTCATGAACCCTGCACGTGTCCCATAGCCAGGCACGCTGTCGTAAACGCTCTGTATCCATCTTCCTCACCTGAATAAGCAAGAGAGGCAGCGGCGCAGTCTGAGGCCCGTGTCAAGGCTGCAGTCGGGAGCAGTGGTAATTGTTTAAGAGTGCATTTATAGAGTGTACTCTTTGTGCCTCCTAATCAGAAGCATACTCATGCATGTACGTATGAGCCTGCGACGATGGCTCAGGAATGTATTACAAGTGAGCGGGGCGGACGGGGGAGTAAGACAACCGGGGAGTTGCCGCACCACTCCGCTGTTGCCATTTCTTTCCACTTCATGTCATGGCCGAGCAAGATAAGTGGTGTGTGTGTGTGATTAAGAGAAGAAGATTACGTTTTAGGCTGAAGATCAAAAGAGCAGAATGGCTAATGAAAAGCCATTCTTCCCTCAACACCAGTAACCAGTGTCGAGTATGTTCAGGCACACTTTCAGCATTCTCCTCCTGCGTCTTTGAGACATGGATACCAGGAAGAAATCCAATGCTCTCATCAATCTACCTACTGGAAACACGTATAGATTAAATCTGTTTTTTTGTGGATTCATTCAGTATGCATTAGGTAATTTGTCAATTTTTCTCTCTGTACTCAAACTCGGGTCTGGCAAGGGCAGAGGGAGAACAAAAATATGGTCTCCGAAAACCATTTTAATCAGACAGTGCTCCGCAGGGACGGGGGCTGGCACAGGAGAGCTCTTTACCTCATCAGAGATCTGCCAGTGGTGATTGGGAGAAACACTCAGTCAGGGTTTTATTGAATAACCCCTGCTCTGTACTGGAGGGGCTTTACTGTAATAGAGCAGCTCTACGGCCGCGGAGGTGACAGCCAAATGGTACTTATTAAACTAAGGGCTGATTCATACTGTATGGCCCTACTGCAGTTTAACCTTGTTGGAGGCTTATATGGTTTGGCTGTAATGCTGAAGTCCAGTTACATTTTTTTTTTTTTTTTTTATGACTGAGATACATATGTGAATGATTATCCTCTGATCAGGCTGCAGAGTTCACATCACTGCTACGTAAAAAGACACATGAATACAAGTTTTTATTGGAAGCAGCAACATGTTGTTGTGCTTTTAATTCAATTTGTTATATCCACTTGAACTCACAAGTTCGGACGAAAGCTTCCTCAGAGATGCACATTAGCCCCTCAGCAGTATCATAATAACTGAGTTGTCGAGGTATTCAGGAGTAATAAATGCCAGTCCCGTCATCTGTGCTTATTTACCCAGCACACAGCTCTCTGCACAAATTGAGCATGACGTCTAATGGGGTGTGAGCGTGGATTAATTACCCCCACGTTTAGACTAATGGCTCCTTCTCTTCTGATTAATGGTGACACATGTCACATGGAGGAGAGCACAGCTAAAACATGCATAGTTTTAATAGGTTTGGATTTGATATGTGGTACGTGTGCTGGCAGCGATACAGCTTGGTTTTGAGATCACGTGATCATAGTTGTGCCCTTTGGAGGAAACAGTAGCATTACATGTCACCACATGTGGAGTGTATCAGGTGAAGGAGTCTATAGGGCAAGGTGTATGGTGATTTGTATTAGAGCTGTAATGATAGAAAATTAATCCCCAACCATGATAATCAATTGGCTGCCATGTTTAATGCAAAATCATGTTTATTAATGTTTTAGTGTTTGGCTGTCAAACAAAACAAGCAGGGGGTGGCATGAATTTGATTTTGGTGAATTGGAAAACTCTGTATTGACATTAGATCTGAATATGAGTGCTTCCACACATCAGCTCTGTGTTAATGATTCAGTGTAGTGGAGGGATGGACTGGGGTCCACATTCTGGCTGGCCTCAATAAACCTGCCTTAATGAGAATCAAAACACCCAGACACCCCCCCAGAACAATGGCCTCTTGTTATCAAAGAGTCAGTGTCCAACGTACGATGCAGCCTGGCTTGTGTCCCAGCAGATTTTACATGAAACCTCATGTGCCTAAGTCAAACCCTGAGCCCCACAGTGCCACTCACTCCTGTGACAGCCACCTGGGAGACCACCTTGGAAAATGGGCCCCTATTAGTTCAGGTTAGACTTAATGACCAGTAATGGTACACTGGCCAAGCCAAACTGTGCAAGAGGGCTCCGGGCAGGCCGAAATGAAATACCAGTCACTCAAGCTCTGAACACAAACACAAGGTGGGTGGTGGGTGAAGGGGGGTGGGGGTGGAAAGGTATGTCTGTAGGTGCCTGTCTGTGAATGAGGGCATTCAGACATGCATGTGTGTGTTGGAGAGCAGGGTTGGTGCAGGTGGACAAGACAGTTTGGAGGGAGAGTAGATGGGTGAAACCCCCATGGACCGATTAGTGTCTGGGGGGGGGGGGCACGGCCGTGGTTTTGGAATTATTCCCATTTAGCTTCGCTGCTTTGAGAATCAAATCTCATTTCCAGTTTTGCCATCAGCTAAAAAAAGCAGAGCAACCAGAGAGGCCTCCTAAGAGCACCGCTCAATTATTTACAATTTCATGGCTGTCTGAGATATGTGTTATTCTAATAAATTTAGGAATTAGGGGGCTTAAATACAGCACATGTAGTAACCACCAAAGCTGAATTTCATCCTTAATTTAGCAGTAAATTCAGCATCATGCTAATGGTATTCAGCAATGATTGCGTCTTGTGTAGTCTACATACGTGTGTGGGCCAGAGTTAGTGCAGGAATTAAAAGGTAAGAAACGAGTGAATCAGCCACTGAATAAAATGGCTTTCAGCTCGCAGGCAGAACGTGCCGCAGAGCTTCCAGGCCCGCAGACGTCAGACGGAGAAACATAGTGTAATCTACAGTGCAGGAGACAAAGACGGAGAAGAGAGAGATCTTTGTTATGTCTCATGAAGCTCTTGAGGTTTCCTGAAATGTCTGGCGGTGGATCCAAAAGTCATAATAACTACAGAAAGAGGGAAAGAATTGAGGAGGACGTCGGATCACTCCAAGTCTCATTTCATGGCTGAAAATGTCTCCTCTGCCCCTGTAAAGTGCAGGTATGAAGCTCTCTCCTGTTTGTTCCGACACTCAGTGGAGACTGATGGGCACGATGAACACAGTACAAACACACATGCAGCAGAATGCAGAGTATAAAGTGGAATGTATTACCTTCTATATACCCACAGATTAAAGACCTTGGCCTGAGCCTTTCACCTCGAGGGGGATTGAGGGGGACAGAAGACGCGTACCCGTCCAAGCTGGCTGGCTGCCACACTAATAATAACAGCCAGCACAGCCATGCACGAAAATGAGATCTGGTAAAGCTTGTGAACTTTAGCCCTGCAGAGCCCTGAAAGGATTTGCGGTATGAGGAGAGTGGAATGTATTTTTTGGAAGGAGAGGTGAGCTGCCTGTCACTTAGGGAATGTGCATCCGCTGATTCCAAAGCAATGCTAATGCTTTAATATCTTTGAATTTGATACTGCAAACCAGCGAGAGATGAAAGAAACAAGTCACATTTTCCACAGGGGTGTGATGTTTGTTGGGGTTTCATCTTTGCTCCATGAAAGAGTCATATTTCTGGTTCTTGGCACCATATCTGTCAACCAGTATAGGTGCACTGGGATTAGTACTCGTATATTGCACTGGATTTTTGTGCTGACTTCTGCAGGCCTCCTTTGTCAAGAGCTGCACTCCAGCTTTATCTATTACAATCCTGCTCCTTCCTGTAAATATTACCCTCCATGTGCTCTTTGCTCCCAGTGTTTGCACCAGCTTGTACTTGAGGGAAGTATCACTGTAAACATCCTGGAGTTCAATATTGAATTCAATCTCAAAGAAGCACACACTAAAAGTAGTGTTGAAATGTTTGCCGGTGAGACAATGCAGCATCGATTTGTGCTGACTGCAGAGGGCAACAGAGGAATGCACATATGTGGTACGTGCAAGACAAAGGACATTTGGGATGAGAGAAGATAATGGAAAGTTGATACAGTTAATTTGAGTTCCTCTTAATTGACAGTTGTTTTAGGAGGCCTAAAGTATTAATATAAACACATTCTTATTCATAAAAGTTAGCATCTAGAGGCAAAAGATCTGGTTCTATAAATAATACTACTATTTTATTTTATTTATATACAGTAGATATGTAGTGGAACCTGTGAGAGCAAAACAGAGATACAAAGAGAGCATCCTAATGTTGCATTTGCCTGGGGGCCAGAAACACGATTCCAGGTGAATACTAATACGCGCCATATCAACTGAGGTGCTAATACGTCAGTGATGTATTTACTAGGATACTTTATAGTACAGGACCCTCAAGGTGATGTGACAGTCAGTGTACGCTTAGCAAGTGGACTGCTTCATGCAAGTAATCGTTTCTTAGTCCATGTCATTACCTCTGAAGCCTATTCATCAGATATCTGCAGCTTCCAGAGATGTTTTAGTTTCAACACCTGGCTGAGGAGTCCCGGCACATCCTCCATTAAACTTCCTGCTCCTGCATCAGTTCACTGGGAGCAATTCAGGGCTGCATGCAGAGAGAGGAGACGCGAGGGAGTGGTAGGATTAAAACAAATATCCCTGACTGTGTCTCGTGAAAGGCTCTCTATTATCATACTTTTTTCCTCTCTCGTGCGTATATGCAGTCTGGGGCTTGTCTCTGCGTTCCCTGCAGAATCCCTCTGATTCTGCCTCAGTTAGAAAGCACCATCAAGGGAACTGGACAGCCATTGTGAGTAATAGACCCTCTCAGTCAGGACATCGCTCGCTAACCCCCCCCCCTGCCCCCACCACCACACCCACAACACCACCCACCCCTTAATCTCCTCCTATCTCTCTCCAGGAATGCAGACCCTTATTTTGAAAAATACCTTGTCATGTAATACCCGTGAAAAGCCTTGCAGCGCACTTCAAAAAATTGGCTTTCTGCTGCATGATTTACCGACTTGTGTGTTAAAACAAGGCAAGAAAGATAAAGATTTATGGCGTTTCAGAGAGATTTAAATAGACAAGTCCTCTGTGTTTTCCGATCGGGCTCCGTGAATGCGCAAAAAAGGCAAACTTGTGTGAGGGTTTGCATGCAGCATGTCGTGTTTCTCAGCGCGTGGGGGCATTGCATCATGCTTCATGCCTCACTCTACCCTCATGCATGTTTCCATGTAAGGTATGAGGGGAAGACGTCCTCTCACAGAGCCAGCCAGCCACATAAATCACTCTGCCGTTGATCTTCTTTTTTTATCAGTCCAATTTTCTCTCCTTCTTTCACCAAAGTGTAATTTTTCTCCGGCCACAGAAAACCGCATGTCCCCGCTGACCAAAAACAGGACTTTTTTAGGAAGCATGTCACGAACGTGTAGCAGAAGTATTTTCTTTGTTGCCTTAAAGAAACACATCAGGAACCTCTCAAGCTTGATGAGAACTATATTTTATGGTCAACCTAATAGTCCCAATATGTCACGTTACACGCTGGCGTACCCGAGTCTGCATCATGCTAATCACGTATACTTTCACACTTTCTGTGTTCAAACCTTGATGCACATCCTGTGTAACTTACTCTTCTTAAAATAGTGCAGTTTTAAGAAGTGGCCCGGGGGCCTTTCAGTCAGACACACTGACGGAATCTCTGATTCATCAGTTGCACGAACTCAACAGATTTAAAGAAAACAAGGTTTTTAAGCATCACAGAGGTCATTTCTGTCCTCTCCCTGCCTGTTTTTTTACCCTTTTCCATTTGATTGCGCTCCGTTGCCATCACCTGGATAAAGTGTTCCCTCGCTGCAGTGTCGGCAGTAGCAGTGCTTAGACTAAAACCCGCCATATATCAGCACTGTGGTTCCACTAGTCTCCCTGGTCAGCTCTCTAGTAGCAGATTAATGTCCTGTTGAGGAGACACAGACTCCTGCCCAGGCCTCATTTACGCTGACAGAAGGCAGGTGTCAAGGCGGGTTTGTCCTTAAGGAACAAGAGGAGACTGCTCTTCCCCTGGAAATGGAACAAGAGAAGGATGAGGCAGGGGTTGTCACATGGCCGTGCACTCAGTCTAGAGGAGAATTCCACCAAGGCTGCAAAAGGTCTCAGAGATCGTTGAACGGCTCGTAGGAGTAAGAGTTGTTTTTCTCGGCGCATTGTGATTGCTATCAGCTGTTTTGTGTTGTGGCTTCATTCAGCAGCTGTCTGTCATTACTTATTTACAATCCTGTTTAAAAGTCCTAAAAGATACGACCACAGAGAGTAGCTGATGCTGTCCTTGCGTACTCAACATAATTCCATGCTTTGTTGTTGAGGGGAGCTCTACAGAGACGAGCCATCAGCAGGTTGTTTCTCTTGTCCACACTTGGGTAATTATCTTAATTTAGCATAAATAAAAACTGGAAGCAAGCAGACCTTTGTCTAAAAACCATACTGTTTTTCTCTTCACCTTCGGGCAGGGTGAGGCTACACAAAGCTTATTTTACTTTAGGTAAACAAATTATTATTTTGCAAAATGCCCACATTTTTGGGAATTGTTTTGTTTATTTTATTGGACTTTTATTTAATAATTGCATTATTATCACTCAACATAAGGATGTGTTTTGTTGTTGTTGTCAGTTTCCATTACTGCGTGGCATAAATGTTTAAAATGTAAAGACGATTCTTTAACATGGATTCCAAATATTCAGTTAGCTAAGCAGTTTTTGACAGAGGCTCAAATCAGTCTATTTATTGCTTTGTGCTATATTTTGTCCATTTTGTCCATTGTCTGCAGATGTCTTTTTTTCCTTCTCCAAGCAGCTCGAGTCTATTGCTGGCAGCTCACACACACACACACGTGTTCTCCAAAAATTGTCCAAGATTATCCGATACGTTTCCTGTGAAATGACATACCCGCACAGAGAAGTTTTTTTTGCAGCGCTGCACTGGCAGGAGAATGTCAGAGCCGCTCCGCGTCGCGAGGGGGGCTGGATAAACAAACTGTTCCTAACTTAAGCAGAGGACTGTGGTGTTAGAGACGGCTGCTTTTTCACCAAGAGGAATGTTCCCTTCCAGGGGGCTCCGATACAAAGCACACTGCCGAGTCTCTGGTATAGAGCTCATATGCGAAAGTGAAGAAAGCTTTTGTGTGTGTTTAAAAATGAAATGTCAGCGCGGTGCAAAGATCGATGTGCCTCTCTCGCGTGGCTCGTGGATCGTGTAGGTGTGTGCATTGTATGTGCACGCTCGTCCAACGGTGCTCACTGAGATGTCACGACAGGTCCACCATCACCATCAGTCATGCTGTTTTGAGAGGGAGCCAGCTCTGCGGCCACTGTGTAGTGAGTGTGAGAGCTCTATCTCGCTGTGTACACAGCATGCAAGAAAACCTTCCTTTTTTTTCTCTTTTTTCCCAGTTTGGTTACGGGAAAAGGCAGCATTTTTTCCTTCCATATTTGGTCATGTGGAGCTCCGCCAGTGAGCAGTAGCCTTTTGATGCCGTACAAACATCCCTATTTTGTGTGGGATTTGTACTTTTTGGAATGCCTTTTCTCCAATTCTGCCTGACTGTGGCTATAGCATCTGAACTTTTAAAAGGGACACAGGCCTTTTAAAAGGTTTAAGACTGGGGAGGAACGATATTGGCTCTTGCTGCTCTCTCACAAAGCAGTTTTATTTATGATTATTATGTGGTATAGGATTCCAACTCCTAATGCAAATATCCCTCTTAAAACCAGTGTTGAAAAGGAACACAGTGTTTTATAGCTGTCGTTTTCTTCGGCCAACCGCTGCATTTACTCCTTCTGGATTTTGTAATTCTATAAGTTGGATCAGCAGCTGTCAAATAAGAATGTATCACCTTGAAATGCAAGAAAAGTAAGATATTGAAAGTTGCTGCTGCCGGATTCATTCCTATCTTCTCAAAAGTGAAAAGGTAGATGATGTGTTTTCAGTTTAAACGGTGCTAAAAACCTGCCTGTGAGCTACAGATGATGGATATGGCACGCTAGGGTCATGTTTTCATTGCAATCTGAGTGTGACTTAACTTCAGGCGTGAGGTTTAAGGACACATAAACATACGCTCAGCCTGAAGGGGGACGCTTGCCTGTGAAGCGCAGGTGTTTTCAGCCGTCGCTCCACCGAAGGAAAAGGTCATAATACCCACAGATGTAGCGCAGCCTCAATGTTGAAGTTCCCATCCGTGTGCGGGACCAGGGGAGGAGAAAAATATTAAAAGAAAAGTGAGTCATAGTCCAAATATACAACAGATGACAGCTTGCCCAAAGTACATGCAGGCTATCTCACTGGGAGTGGAAAATAAAACACAGGATTCAAATATGCAGCCCAGTGAGCAATTTGTGAAACACAAGTTTTAATGATATAGTAAAGACGTGACATTCTTTTACGGCTTTTGCTTCATGCACTTCTCAAAAAGATCAATTTAAAGGCTGATTTAAATTGGTAGACATTCTGATCCCCTCAGTTATTGACTCTGTGATGAATCCAGTGCTCAGTTAAATCCAGCAGTGCAGCATTTCTCCTGCAAACACCCTGTATAAAATAATACCTCTGAGGTATTCCATTCACATTTTCTTTGCTGC
This sequence comes from Pseudorhombus dupliciocellatus, assembly GCA_016785235.1. NCBI lineage: Eukaryota > Metazoa > Chordata > Actinopteri > Pleuronectiformes > Paralichthyidae > Pseudorhombus > Pseudorhombus dupliciocellatus. The sequence continues at coordinate 1,744,936 of JAFBJW010000073.1, forward strand.
GTTTGTGTGAACAGATAAACTCAGTCAGTCTGTCTCCTTGTATGATTCACACAGCACCCGGCGATGTTATGGAATGTGAACCATTGTCTGGGAATGCAGGAGTCTCCTTTTTCTCCACCAAATGGAAACTTAACATCTCTAACCTTCAGGTCTTTTCCCTGTATTGATGTGAAATTTCCCCTGATCTGTTTTTTTCTATCTGATAGAGTCAGAACCGAGGGCAATTTAAGGGCGTGTGCATGTGTGTGTGGGTGATCGGCAAATCTATTCCCTAATGACAATGCGTCTGAAGCATGCAAGGTCCCGATCCCAGTTTTTTTTCCCCCCTAAACCTCCAAACTGTCGGCACATTATCCCACTGCATATCAATTGTCGCAGTGGTATTAGCATCTCAGTTTTGCCTGTGAATACCGTCTGCTCATGCTCGGTGAAAATTTTCCTCATTCGAGCTGAAGTCACACTTTTAAAAATTTGTTTTGGGGGGGAGTGTTAGTGGAAAGCAGATGGTATTGAGATTGAGTGGAGCTCTGATGCAGTTGGCCTCCTCATATCTTGCCCAGAATATATAGTTGCAGCTGAAGACCTCGGCTTTGACAACAGAGGCCATTGTGGTTGATATTCAGCCTGCGGCATGCAGATGCAGACTCAGACAAATGCAGAAAGAGCCTTGGCTGCATGAATACAGCTAAATCCTATAAAATTCAAACCCAGCACTAAGTCATCGCCAACCAATCCCGTGTGTCTCCAGATTGTAGCCGAACACATAGCGTGCAGCTGTTGGCTGAGCTGCTGCGTTGTGGTCAAACTAGGAGAAGAAATCTGTGAGAAGAGGAGGGTGAAAGAGAAAGAGAAGTGAACGGGATGAAGAGAGAGTCCGCCACTTCATTTTCACTTCGAACTTTTATTGATCTCTTTGAGTTCAACATTGTATTGGCAGTTTACTCTTTTTCGACCACATTTAAATGAAGTTTATATATTTCAGTTTCGAGATGACATTTTGTTTCTTAACAGGATTTCCCTCCTCTGTTCTGTTTATTAGATTGACAGGGCCTTTGTTGGATTAGAAGCCACAGCTTTTATTTGATTTTTGTGGTCAGACAGATAGGAGCAGGCTTAATAATTGATTTTCACTTTGAAACAAGTTAAAAACTCTTCAGTGATGGTCAGTTCTAATAATAATCCATCAGGCCCTGAAAGGCAGGCAGGGAAAGTGATTACAGAGGAGAGATGAAGCTGAGCGAGGGACGAACAGAGATGGGAAGGAGGAGAGAAACTCTTGACCTTGTTGTGCAAAAAAACCTCCAGTGAATTTATAAACGCTCATCCATAGTTGCTGTGCAACCCGGGCCTGTAAACGTGTTAATGCTGCGGAGGCCGGCAGACACATAGCACAGAAACCCGCAACCGCAGGGCCAGCTTTCCAAACACAGGTGGTGATGGATATCGCACGTGTACACACATCCACCGTGCCGTAAACACACGTTTAGTACGAGCTGTGCTCTCGCGTATTCGCGGTATTCGAGTTGTGAGGGCACGCGCTTGCGTTGTGATGTGCAGACAGAGCTTGCAATTGTCTGTGAAGTCGTGGACACATAAAAACACGCGTTTGTTGAATAGCATCCCTAATGGTGCGCACGCCGCCGCACACTGTCTTAAGATATAAATTTAAACGCCCTGTCAGCGTACTCTCAGGAGACTCTTTACCCCCGCAGAAAACGTAAGGTTTACCCAACTCAAACTGTCCCCAGAGCCTCTGCCAAAACAGCTGTTAATGTGTGCTACCTACAGGCATGCAGTGTCTCTCCCTCTCCCTCTTCATCCCTCTCTTCCTCCCAGCTTTATCTGTGTGATAAAATAATCATAAAATGATGGTTCTTCCTTTGCCAAAACACACTGCCCATCTATCTTTGCTGAGATGGAAGAAATCGACCTCAGCTTCTGTCTCTTTTCCCACAGGAGTCAGTCTCCCTTACCTTTCATTTAGTGTGTGTACAATGCACGTGCTCGTCTCCTGTGAACTTAACATCCCGCGCTCCCATAAATGGGCAACTTGCTGTAGGTCGTCCTATGGAGGAATGTGATGATTGAACTCCAGGGAGATTTGCTCACATCTCTGCTGCACAGTTCACACTCATGCCTCTCTCCCTGCTCTCAGGTCTCCTAGATTTAACGTTGAAAGGATAAAGAAGCATAGATGTAGAAACACGGATGTGAGCAATGCAAACATTTAACCTTGTAAATGTTTTTTTGAGGAAGGAAATGTATTGAAGCCCTCAAGGACACAGACAATGCATTGTTTGAGGAATGTAAACAAAAGTTGTTTCTCAGAAAAAAAAAAAAAAAAAGACCCATGACAGCGTTTGAAGAGAGGTAATCCATGTGTCAGAATAGAGGGAATTGTATTTTCCAACCTAGATATAAGAGGTGCTGGCATAATACTGAAATCCTTTACCTTGTTAGGACTTCCTTACAGTCTTAATAGGCTGCAGAAAACAGCCATTTCTATATGATCTCATAACCTGGGACAACCCACCTCATGACAGCCCCTCTGTATTTATTACACTCTGGTAAAAGAGTGCAAGTGGCTCATGAGGTCCTCGACATACCGACCGCAGGTGCACAAAATATTTTCCTCCCATTGATGTAAACGTTTTCAGATCCAGGCTTTGTGCCAGTGTTGCTTTCACATTCCACATTACTGGGATGCTTCTTTTCACCTGCACACCTGCGCAGCTGCAGGTACATGGCTGCTGGATGTCTGACCTTTTCTCTGAGCTCCTGAGCTGACTGACAAAGTATCTGTCGGCGAGAAGAGCCGACACCAGTGACTGTTAGTAAAAACACGCCATCGCTGCAGTTAATGCATCACTTCCTGCCTCTGTCTGCTGAAGCTGCCTCTCGCCTGACTAATGCTGAGGATTTGATGCCATTGTGAACGTGTCTAGTGCAGGGAGCCTCCTGCCATGTTGTGCATGTGTGAAAGGCAAACTGTAGGTATGCCTGAAACCGGCTCATGCCACTCGAGTGTTTCAGCGTTGTACAGATGTAACAAGTCACCCTTGTCCCTGTGTTTACCAGCCTAACAGCTGGCAAACGCAATCTTGTTTTAACTTGTTTATCTTGGCATTAATGCGTTTTACTCGACAACTAAAGAGTCACTGCGCCCACAAGAGCCAGAGGAGGAGCTCCTTTTTTTTTTTTACTGGCTTTGTGAATGAGTAATTTAGCGTCCCTTTCATGTCGCCTCAGCTAAAATCAGAGGTTAAATAGGAGCATTCCTCGCATAGCTCCGCAGCCATAATGTGGAGATGAATGTGTTTGTCTAAAGGCTGTGAGGCGACCGTAGCTCAGAGTATCACAGTAACAAATCTGACCAAAGAGCTGCAGTATTCTCACAAAATGCAAAGCCAGCATTAGGATCATTTCACCAAAGCCAAAAATAGATGCACTGCTGGCTCATACCTGCTCCGCAGCCCCACTCCCAGACTCGTGCTTAATCTACTTTGTGCCTCGTTTGGCTGATAACGTCCTTTTGTTTTGCTGCTTTTAATTCAAGTCTCTGTGGGAAGATAGTGGCATTAGAAGGTGGTGTACTCCCAGCATAATATCAACTTGGCTTTTAGGGCTTTTTTAGTGGCAGGCACTTAGACACTGGGTTCGGTGCCAGGGTCTGGCAGTCTCGACAGGTAGTAATTTGACTGGTAAATGTGTCATTATAGCCGCTGTGGAAGGCTGGGCAGACGGGGGAGAGAGAAACAGGGGGAGGAGAGGAAAATAACAGCGAGACCGTGTAAAGAAAGGAGTTGGATGGATGGAAGATGAATGATGGAGTGACTGGACAGATGCGGCAAAGAGAGGAAAAAGGGGTTTTAACAGCGGACAGGCTAAGACAGGCTGAAAAAAACTTGTGACTCGAGCTTGCTCCACTTTATGGAATGCTGTCTTTCTTTTCATTCTGAGTGTGTTCGCTTTTGCAAAGTGTGGGTGGTCCCGTCACTGACGTACGCAGCAGTTACATTGCTGCGTCTCACTGAGGGCCTTTGCTGCCGCTGCCCCGTGTGGTGCTGCCCCGTGTAGGGACGAGACAATGTGGCTGTGCTGCATTCAGCCCTGCGTTTAATGAACGGCCCTTTTCGCGCATCATAAATCAGTTTGAAAACTTAATTATTTCGGGGTTATTATTCCCATAAAACCTGGAATATATGATTCACTTTGTGATTATTTTGTTGACAAACCTTTTATTGTAATTTACATTCTCTAAGTGTAAATAATGCGTCTTTAAAGTGAGCTATGACTAATTCTTGTGTAAAGTTAAACACCAAATGAAGGCTCAGGCCTCTCAGCCGCATAAATCATGCATTATCTGCAACAATAACTCTACATTTATATGCCGCTGTGCTTGCATTACTAATAACTTTGTCTCCCTTGGCGTCGCCGGTTTCTCGGAAGTGTGTGATTAGACTGGTGATGTTTGTGGGCCTCGTCGGTTGTCGTTACTGCACTCGTTTTGTCTTAATTAGGGTTTTACGAAAAGCCCCAGATCCAAGGGGCAGTTACCACCTCCCTCCTCCTCCACCAACGCCGCTCCGAGCTCGCCAGTTTCAAAAAATGAGCCTGAGCACGCATCTAAACACAGAGTGAATTTTTGTGGTGTTTAAAATATCTTCTCCCCGGCTCTTGCTGTGTTTTACAGTGTAATAGCAGGGGGAGAGCAAGCCTGCGTTTTCTGTCTGGGTGCACGGGGGGAGGAGACTGGGTGAGAAGATGCAGCAGTGGGGAGGGCAAGGGTAAGCAGGATCCCTCGGAGTCACGGTTTCTTGCAGCGTTTCCCCCCCCGTGTGTGGGTTTCCTGCCCATGTGTACAGACCTGCATGTCCTCTGTAAGCACAAGCGGGAATACATGCAAACCTACATCCGTGTGCTCATGCACATGTATGCATGTTCCTGTCCATGCATAAAGAGTTATTCCTCGGCCCCTCCAGCAGTTGAGGAGGGACAAAAACCCCCAGACATGCTTATATCACGCAGGAAACTGGGCTCAAGAGTCGAGTCATGTCCAGGCGCAGAGTTTGGCCAAGCTCTGACATGTCGATAAACAACACAGGAAAAGTTAGCAGCAGAGATCGGGAAAGAAAGAGAGACGGGACAGAGGGGGTGTGAGGGAAAAAAAAAAAAAAAGGAAGGAGGCAGCAAATTGGAAGGCTGGAGGGTGCGGGGGGGGGGGTGCTCCAAGCTCTGACATGTCGATAAACAACACAGGAAAAGTTAGCAGCAGAGATCGGGAAAGAAAGAGAGACGGGACAGAGGGGGGAGTGAGGGAAAAAAAAAAAAAAGAAGGAGGTCACTGAGGGATGGAAAAAAAAAAGGAAGGAGGTCACTGAGGGATGGAGGGAGGGACGACTAGCAGGGAGGGTAAGGAACCAGCATTTGAGTTTTTTTGTCAGCTGAGGCTGGACTGTTGCAGACGATTACTAGTCGTAGTATTTGTGAATTGTGTCACTGCTTGGAGAAGACATTGCAGACAGCTGGTATGGTGTGAAGGAAGAGACACTGTGTGAAGGATATTTCAAGGTATGGCGACAACTCTCACTTGCTGGTTTCAACAATGAGCATATTTAAGCATCTTATTTTCGTACTAAAACATGATCTAGTTCAGTTCTTTTCCTTTTATCCAGGAAAGGGTCGCCCACCTTTGTCTTTTACCTTCAACTGTTCAGCCTGTGTGTGTTTGCTCAGCTCCAGTGTACAGTGGATGTTGCCAGTGATTTAGCTGCGATTGTAGATGTATGATGGGAGCCTCAGCAGCTCCTGGGTGGTCTCTGTCCTCACAGCGTAGCCAGTCACGTACCCTAGCGTGGTATTTTTAGTGAGAGCTGCTCTTAACTGATTGAGTTAACATCCTGTCTTGGCCTCTCCTTCCTCTCTCTTGTCTCGCTCCTCTTCTTTCTTTCAATGTCTGTTTAATATTACAGAAAATAATAGAATCAGAAATAACCGGACTAAACAGGATTGCATGTATTTCTCATTTCCTGTCAACCACCTGTAAATTTCTCCAATCTATCAATACAACAACTGTATAAAGAGGTGATTACCTCATCACCATTGCTATGAAAATGCAGAGTATGCATATTAAATATAAATATAAATAAAACTTTCAGTCAATGGTAACCAAACGTGTGACTGGTGAACTAACATTTCTGCCCTCTCAAATCTGTCCACCCTCCTGAAACTGAGTACAATAACATGTGTTTGTGTTCGATGATGTCATCCCACAGGGCACAATCATGGAGGAAATGGACTTTGAGCGGCGCCGGGAGCTGAGGAGGCAGAAGCGGGAGGAGATGCGCCTGGAGGCCGAAAGGTAAGACCCATTTAGTTGCCTTTGAATGCTTACTCCAGGATTTTCGGCGAGTCCCTCCACAGTGAACTTATTTGAAGCTGGAGCCACAAAGGTCCTGGTGTCCAGAGGGGGGGCGAAACCACCGTCATTTGCGATCGTGCTGCTGAGGTTGTGTGAAGCTGTGGGAGCAGCCTGTGTTGTATAATGAAGCTCTGGATGTCAGTGCACAGCGCACCTCCTCTGATGTTCTTGCCAAGGTGGAAAAATAGGGAGCCAGCTTTAATAGCTTGCACCCTCCTTTAGGTCTTTAAAGAAATCGCTCAGCAAATAATAAACTCTGACTGGAAGAAAAAGAGGCCTGATAAGAAATCTGATAAGCAATGTGATGACCTTTAAGTGGGAATGTTCAATCATGCCCCCCCTCCCTCCCTTTTTCCAATTTTCTCTCCCTGATACCGTGGCTTTGTGAGCCCCTTTGGATTCAATGGAAGAAATTGATTAAACTAAAGTTCATTCCGGTAAATTGACTGGTAACACACCAAGTGCGGTAATCAAAAAGAGTCCAAAAAAGGGGGGGGGTTTATTGTGGGAACTTAATACATATGGTGCCAAGGAGGAATTTTTATTCGGCCTTTTCACAAAAGCCTCCATCCGTGGTGCAGCCCTTGCAATTAAAAATGAGGTTGATGTGGATGCAGATACGAACCAAGGTCACGCGCCTTCTCGGTGAATCTTGTGAGGAGTGTTCTATTTCAGTCGATTACTTCATCGCTGATGAAAAACAAGTCTGTCTTTTTGTTCACCACCAACTCCAAGGCTTCTGGGTAATTGCTGAAACAGTACCGGATGTTGACAGTGCTTTTGGGGTGACAAGGGTTCTAATTCTGTCAAGCTAAGGCTGTCAGTGGTATTATCTTTTCCAGACATGTGGTTGATAAAGAGCACATACCTCTTTCACAACACGGAGGGTCAGTGCTGAGGCTGTTGGTAAAGACGAGGTTTTCTGCAGGAAACTGTGGTAAAAGAATTCAGTGACCGGTCGAGGCAAAGAACCATGCACAAGCTCAAAGCAATGCTCCTGGAGGAAACAAGCCAGTGCCAAAACTATTAAAAGTTTCTTCTTCTCGACCTTTTTCTGGCTGTTTCCTTACATTTTTCTTCGCAGTGACAACCGCTTATTCAGGAGAATTCACGGCACTGAGCGCGAGTATGAAGGGAGACGGCATCGTGTTGACGTCTCATTTCAAGTGCACAATGACCGATCCGTCAAGCATAACCACAGCTTAAAGCTTAAGCCTTCGCAACCAGAGACAGAATTATTGAAAAGCAAGAACCACTTTGTTAACATTTTCAGTTATACACTGTTCTCGTAGATTAATGCTGTCGTTACATTTCACTGCATGCGACTCTCATAACCCCCCGCTGCTAGAATTATCCATGCAGCTTTGGAAATGTTTATATACATGGGGAAGATGGAATTTGGCAGCGACGTGGACGAAGACGGGTCGACAGAGAGATCAGATGAGCCCTGACCGACTCAAAGACAAAATGGACCAATGAAGGAACAAGGCTTTTGACTCGTGAGCATGTCGGGCGTTTACATTTTAAGCTTGGCAGGAGTTTGTTCACGACCGTTTATTTGGTCAGTGCAACAATAATGTCAGCTGGCAGGCGACACGCTGCCGCTGCTATTGATAAAAGATTACATCTCGACATTGTTTCCATTTCTGCCAATATGTTGAAACAATCAATATTTACATGCCCCTCTTGGTCGGACTAGTCAAAACCACATGTCGGCTCATTGGCCTGATTCCATTCAACCATCACTGAGCGAGCTGTGAGAAGCCAGAGAGAGTGTGGGCCCATATAATAACTGCTGCACGAATGCCAAATTCCTGGCTATTATAAGTGTTTACTGGCCAGGTCTCCATGAGCTGTTTCCTACATGCTGGGACACTGAGATTGTCTCTGTGTGTGTGTGTCTGTCTTATTTTTGTTACCTCTTCAGGAGCTGAGCATAAACACTGTGTGGGTGCTTTGCATGTGCATTGGGGTTAGAGTGAGCGCGTGCACGCAGCCACTGTGCACGTGTGTCTGGATCAGCATCAGGTGATGATGGCTTGACAAGCCCCCTTCACCGCTTTTCAAGTGTGTGTGCGTGTGTGTCTGGTGTTCTGTCTCACATCACCGTCAGTTATTGTTGTAAGAAAATTATCATTGACATTGAGGTGCACGACCGGCCTCTCTATCCCGACTCCTTCTAGACACGCAGACGTTTTCCTGCTCTACTAAGGTTTCTCACACTTGTGTTCTTCAATTACTCAGTCCATGCTTTAGTATGTTTCTGTTCACTGAAACACACACTCACTGACACTGTCTCAAATACTCCCCCCCTCCCCATCTTTTTTTTTCCAAGGAGACCACATGGATGTGGAATTTTCCCAGTCAGTTCTCTGACCAAAGGGTATTGATGTCAGCTAAAAAATGGGACAGATCGTACGATTTACTTTTAAAGAAATAAGCTGTCGGTACTCTCTGTTAGAAGCAACTAGGACATTTGTGCTTGTCCCTGACTTGGCTGTAACAGTATACTTATACATCATACACATCTAGATGGTACTGGTATTGATTTTCCCCCACTTTCAATCTCCTCTTTCCTCTCTTCTCTCACCTTCTACTTTCCTCCCTGTTCCTTCCGCCACACCTTCTGTCTCATTTCCCACATCGTGTTCTCGGCCTCCACTCCTCTCTATCCTCTTCTCCCTCTGCATTCACCTCAGACCAGGAAGGGCTAAGGAAATAACACCCATCCTCCGTGAATGAGCCATGCGCAGTGAATCCCCCGCCCTGGATGAGTGGAGCGTTCCAAACATGGCCCAGTCTTGCATCGTAAACCTTTTGGATTTGACAGGAGGAGACAGTGAGACACAGATAGAGAGATAGAGATCTGGAAGGAGACGTTTATCCACGTATGCCAACTTTGCATTTACCACATCGGCTCGAGAGGATTTAGGCTATTCATGCAGATTTCCAAAGCTTGAATTTACTTAGTGTAGTTTACTTACTGCTTCATTCATCTGTGAGTAAGAATAAATGCAGTCTGGGGGAATTCTCTCAGCGCTCACATTGTGTTTTCTTGGAGGCAGCCCAGGAGAGAGCTGGGCGGGGGAGAGACAGACGGGGTACGATGTGGTTCTTCAGGCCCGCGGTAGGAAGGGAAACAGTCCAGAGAGACCAGCGTGGGAATGGGTCAGCATTTCTGACAGCGCAGGCCCCCGCCCTCTTTCCCCTTCTGTCCCCCCTCCCCCTGTTCACAGCAGCTTTTCTTTTCTCTCTCCTTCTATCTTCATCTTTTTTTTTTTTGAAAACTTTCTCTCGTCTCTTCGCTCGCAGGGGAGGGGTGAAGAAGTCTTTTCTCATGGGCTTCTCCCAAATTGTTTTCTCTGACATTTCTGAGATGTTTCGCTGTAAAGAAAATATTTGGACATATTTCCTCCCTAATAGGCTCAATGATGGCGATGTTTTGTGTGCCTGTTCTTTCCCTGCAGATGGTCGCTTTGTGAATGCAGAATACTGCCTTAATCAGCTTTACTGTGCTCTGCAGCTTGTGGGGACTGAAGAGAATGAGGAATTTATGCATGTGTAAGAACACTTTTAATTTCCTCTGCAGCTGTATCAGCCTGCACATGCATAACTAAGTGTGCAGGGTCCATCTTAGCTGTTACTGTACTGGGCCACCTGGGGAAAATTTGTCTTTCACATACTTTCTACAGGCAGAAGCAAATACCTGCAGTTTAAAACTGGAGCGACACATCATTCTGTACAGGAAAAGGTGTTGTCTGCGATAAAATCTGCAGATTACTCCTTTTTCCATTATCGTCCTTTTCCTTCGCCGTCTTTCATTTCTCGCTTCTCCTCTTTATCCTCACTTTCCATTTCATTCGCTCTTTCTGTTCCTCTCCCTCCCCCCTCCTCTCTCCCACCTCTCCCCATATTTCTGTGTCAGTATGCTGATAGAGTTTGGGGCCTAGGTTAGGAGAGGGATATTAAACCGGGGGGCTTTGGTTGTGTGTGTGCGTGTCTCCAGCCAAAGCTGTGATTGACAGGAATGCTAATTCAGCTTTTAGGAGTTTGTTCTTCCCTCCTACTGAGGAGTCTTTAACCCTGAGAGTGTTGTCGTCAGAGCTACCGAGGAGTTTTTGGGCTCCATATTTAGCTGTTGTCATTTTCTCTTTCTCATGACATTTGCTGCTGTTTCTGGGACAGTGCAGTCCTTTGGGAGTAAAGGCAGTTGTTTCGCAACTTTCATTTTTTTTTTTGGCCCAGAGAAACAACACATCACTGTGGCATTTTAAATTTGGGTTAATGTTGTTTCTACTGCAGGGGAAGTCTTTTGAAGTTGATGGAATATAAATGGATTTAGAAAAAAAAAGATTTATGAAGAATAGTATTCAATGCATCACTTTTTTAAGCTAAACTATTTAAATGATTCACACTGATCTTATGAACAAGAAAAAGAAAAAGTTCTACATGTGGAAGGCGTTTCTTCAAGTTGGGATCTGACTGATCCGAACCAAGCACTTACTCATGCTCACATGTACAGCATCGCTTTATATCACTGACGTCACCGACCCATAGGTCCGGCCTGGGCGTTTACGGATTCATCCGTTCTGTTATGACAACATCCCTCATGTGAGAGAAAGAAACAAGAGGCTGACGAGAGGGGGGCGGCATGAGGGGGAGAGGGGAAACTGTTGTTCACAAGCCGTAAAACTTCCCATAAATCCAAGCAGCTTTTGCTCGGCTCACCGCACATGTTGCAATTAACATGCAATAGCACGCTTCGCCGGGTGACCTCAAAGAGCCGCGCTGTGATGTCAGGTAGCAAGGCATGTGGTCAGCGGTGGGTGTAAAAGGTCGGCTGGGGCGAGCACGGATGAAGCATGGAGCAGGGTTCATGGATGTCAGGTGGCGAGGAGGAGCAGGAACTGATTCGACAATTTGGAGGAAAAGACCATTTCTGTCTCGGCTTTCATTACATTTAATCCGTATTAAAGTATACTTTTCTTTTTGGGTGTTGTCTCTTTCCCTGTACTTGTCTATGTCTGCATCAGTTTATATTTCTTGAACGACTTTGGCCTGGCCCCTGGAGAACGGTCCGAACATGTTGCTCTCAGTGAAATTTAAGCGCATAAACACACAGTTGCTCTCCAGCAAATCAGGAACGATGGAGTTGTGTTGGTGATTAAACTTGGCCGCACCCTTTACTTATTATACAATTATGAAAAGAAATGGATAATCCACTGTTTGGCTGGTTGGAGCACAGCAGGTTTGGATGTAGCACTGTGCAAACATATGTGTAGCTTCATATTTAACACACTGATAAATAGCATCAAGTCTTGCCATAGAGCAAAACTTGTCGACTGCAAATGTGATATTTGTGTTGAAATGTGTGCCTCAGCAAAACTGAGCTCTGCCATCTTCATTGAAGCAAGGAGTAGGATCTTTCAGGGCATCAGCATGAAATCCCGTAAAGCAGTTTTGACAAGAGCGATGTTTTAACTTCAAGAAAAATGTGATTATCAGATTTAATGTGGTATTAAATTCCTTGTAAAAATATAAACTTTAACGCGAGTGGTTGTTTTGCAGGAGAAAAACCTCACTTATTCACCCCAGTTTGATTTGCTCCAGCACTAAGCAGACCGATTGAAACTTTGGGCCAGGAACAGTTTCTGTCTCTCTCTCTTATCCTGAGCCAAGCCGTTTCTCCAGACTGACTTTTTATCAGCTCGTGAAAACTGCAGCCAAGATAAGAAGTATTAGTTGTTGCACAGCTGACAGGTCAGCTTGATAGGAGAGGAGGAGAAAAAAAAACTCAGGACAAATCCACCAGGTTTGGTCTCTGTGATAATTACGGTCCGATTTAAAGAATCGCTCACTTTGAAGCTTCGAGCTGAGAAGCTAAATGGAGGACGGGAAGAAGCAGATGAAAGGTTTGAAGTTGGAAAATTGGGGGAGAGCAAAAGGAAACGTCTCTCTCTTTTGTTTTTCACTCCCTCTCTTCTTTTGTCCCCCTCAGGATGGCGAAGAACGACGATGACGAAGAAGAGGCGGCACGCGAGAGGAGACGCAGGGCACGCCAGGAGAGGCTGAAGAACAGGGACAACGAGGAGCCTAGCGGACAGCCAGACAGTCTGGTCATGACCAATAGCCACAGGTGACACACACACACGCACGCAGCATCAAATACTCTGTCTTAAACAAACATGTCACGACTGCTCAGCTCAAACACCCGAGAATATCGCTCCTCCCCAGTTAACACGTAGTGAATCAGCCCAGCTGTGGTTGCTACGCTGGCCAAATATTCTAATACTGTGAGGCGTTGCATCCTGAAATAATGTTTAAGTCAACCAGTTCAAGAACCGAACCCCCACTCCCAACCCAGTCCCAGCTGTCAATATAACAACCAACACATGATCTCATATTCATCCATCAGAGACTCCTATTGGAACAAAAGGGGCAATATATTAATTTCCGGGATTTTAAAGCTGTCAGATCAATCGTCTTGGCTGCAGTGGAAGAGATGGTGGGTTGCTCTGACCTCTTGCAACACAGTCGGTGCTTTGTGGTCGCGAATGTTTCTCCTCAATAAGCCACGTACATCCTGGGATGGTCGAACAACAAGGGGATTGTTGCGGGAGGATGCTGAGGCAGGATCGGGTGCTGAGTGTCCATTGTCGATTGTGTAAATGTAAGGATAATGTTTGCCAGACGGTTAGGTCACAGTAGTTGGGAGTTTGAGCTTGAGTCATTTTTCTCAGTTGATACTGGCACTACATGCAGTTTGGACCATTCGTTTATGTTTCAAAGATATGGTGGAGCCTTGTCAATTAAGCCAAATGTCTGCTGCCACTCTGATTTCCTTTTAAGGCATTTATTGTTTACACACAGGACGTTGGCTGGGGCTTTCAGCGACGATTGAGTCTCAGATCCCATCAGCTATGGTTTGATAAAAAAAAAATCAGCCTGACAACGAGCAGTATTTTGGGGCTTCCAGTATACACAGTATCTAGATTAAGACTTGTACCTGTAAGGCTGCTCAAACATTGATAATGCATTCACTTCCACAGCCGTCTCTTGTCTTCGGCACATCCCTCTCATTGCCTCACAATGAAATGTTTGTCTCCTCTGTTTCCTCTTAGTGTCACAGAGACTGTGTCTGTGAGCAGCTCTTATGGAGGCGGCGGAGATGACGAGGACCAAGCCCTGCTGGAGCGCATGGCCAAACGCGAGGAGAGACGGCAGAGGCGCATGAAAGAGGCGCTGGAGAGACAGAGGCAGGAGGAATCCGCTGTGACAGAGGACAACGGCAGCGCCGGCATGGAGAAAAACAACGAGGAGGAGGAGGAGAGGTCCTCCTCTTGTCGTAGGGGTCGTTACCGCGATAATAATGAGGAGGAACAGGAGAAGACGTTCACCTACAGCTCAAGGAGAGAGGAGAAGCAGCAAGAGGAGCCGAGGGAGGAAGAAGAGGCTGCCCCCGGGGGTGGAGAGGAACCAGAAGAGGCTGTGGATGTAGAGGAGGAACAGGAAGTGGTTGAGGAAAAACCAAGAAGATCTTACATGAGGGAACAGGTGAGTCGTTTACTCATTCTCCATTAACTTAAGGATGATTTTGTTGTTTTTTTTGTGGCTCACAAATCGTGGGAATGTGATGCTTTTCTGTAGGAACCAGCTGAAGAGCCTGAAACTCAAAGCAAGGTATGAGCATGAATCCGTCGACTTTGCCCCCACTCACAGTGCTGAGCTGATCACTGGACTCCTCTTTCAAAGAACCGCTGTAATCCTTTTTTTTCATAGGAGCACGCTGAAGAAGAAACACATACATTAGTCAGTGAGGGTTCAAATCAGGCCGTGCCAGCAAATTCAGAGGCTGAGGAGGATGCAGTAGAATCAGGCGAGGAAGAAGAGGTACCAGAGGATGATAATGTAGATAATGAGCCTTTGACACCCATAAATGATACTGAAGAGGACAATGAGGTATCTGAGATACTGCACTCAGAGGATAATGAGGTATCATAACTGCGGTAAGAATTTCAGTAGAGGTGTCGACTGCAAAGCACAGGAACTCACTCTGGGTAACTTCATTGTCTCGATGCATCAGTCAGGGATGTGATATTTGACGAATAATTTTTTAGTCTAAACCACAAGAATTCTCCTAATAAGGCCATCTCGTCGACCTGCAGATGTGATTTATTCCAGAGCCAGACGCTGAAATTACCCAGACACCTTGTTTCGTCACAGTGTGGTCTGCACCGTTTGAAAACTTTTGGTAACTGAGCCTCTGTTTTTTTTTTTTTTTTTTTTTAATGAGGTGTGGTTGCAGCCATGTGGTCAGGTTTTTAATGAGGTTGATGCACTGCTCCACAGAGTGGTCACACTTCTGCATGTCCTCCACCTCAGCTATGAGAGCAGCAACGTTTCGCATTACACAGAGTCCGCTCTGAGATTGACTGCAGCAGAGAAACATAAATACATTTTAAATATTAATTATTAAATGCCCATGTTCTAGTTAGACTCTTCATATATCTTTTATTAAAAAGTGTTGAAAGGTTTCACTAAAATCAACCTATAAAAGGACAAGAGTATAGTCTGTGCTGCGTGTTAATAATATACCTTATGCAGTGTATACATTGAGCTTACACACCCTGCTTAAACCTGTCAGCAGTAATTCAGGAGTGGACGCTGTTTGATGTGATGTTCTGTGTTGTTTTGTTTGGGGACGTTCTCTTATTCGCTCACATCCTGTGAAGTCACGCGCCAGATCCCGCCCACGCCTCTGTTGCACCTCCAATCACTGCCGTTGCTTCTGTGCAGGTGAACGAGAGGGGCAGGGCGAGGGAGGACAGGGAGGAGCAAAGGAAGCAGAATGGAGGACTGCACGAGGACGACACTCCCAAACAACACCGGAAACCTGAGAGGACCCTGAGGTACAGACAAAACCACACAAGCCAAGTCACTGCCAGCTTCTCACGCTGAGGCGAAAGACGGTCATTGTCAAGTTTTATTAATTATGCAAGAGATTTTTCCCCAAGTGTTTATTCTCTTTCTCATTTACTCTGATAGCGGCAGTAGATGAGAATAAAAAGGAGAAAAATTAATGTTGTTTTATGAAGCATATTTGATTTCTGCAGTCACCTGACAGAACAGTGCCTCTCTCCTCTCGTCCAGTTGTGGAAATGTTCTGCAGTAACTTAATATTCTTGGCGCAAAGGTCAGGTGAAAAGATCAAGTTTCCAAACAAAGGACACTTCTGCTTCTTCTGCTTCTTTCCAAAATAAGACTTTGAGAAGTGCTGGGAAAATGTAGAAACTAATTACATTAAAACATTTTCGGGGAAATATACTCCCAACTTCACATAATTAAGTCAGTTCACTCAATAAAAACATTGCAGTCTGAATCTTCATTTGAATATTGTGGAGATGTCTAAATGCCTTTCTCACCATTCCACCGTTTTGCATACGCTGAATTTTGGCAATTTAATCAGACAGGCATTTAATTATATTGGGGTCTGACATTTATTGTTTGTCGCTCAGGTATTCCCTGAGGCATCCTGCAGAATAACTGAAGAGCATATCTGAATCAGATTTCCAAGCAAACAAGCTGTTGTTCAGCACTGAGGGGGGAGTATTGTGTGTTTTTGATGTCACCCACTTTAAAATCCTCCATTTTGAACACTGAATGAATCCTCAGCTGAGCTGTTGCCGTATCTCTGCACAGGTGGCATTTGTTTGTGTGCACATGCAGCGTCTGTGTGTGTGCTTGTCCATGAAAGACACAAATCCTCCAGTGCATGTTTAAATATTCAGTTTGTATCACATGTCTGGGGTTGACCTGTCTGTCAACCAGCTTCGTGTCACACTTGCACTGGTTTTGTCTCCGCTGCGATCTGCTTCCGTGCTCTTTATCTTGGCTTCCTTGCTTCTTCCCCAGCCGTGGAAGTGTACGCTCCCCTGAGGCGTCGGTGGGCGACGACGAGCAGGACGACGACGACGCCCGCCTGGAAGCGGAGCGCAAGCTGGAGGAGCTGAAGCGCCGCCGCGACGATGCAGAGAGCGAGGAGTTCGAGAGGATGAGGCAGAAGCAGCAGGAGGCCGAAGTCGAGCTGGAGGAGCTGAAGAGGAAGAGGGAGGAGAGGAGGAAGGTGCTGGAGGAGGAGGAGAGGCAGAAGAAGCAGGAGGAGGAGGAGAGGAGAAATCGTGAGGAGGTAGGAAAAGGGGTAATGCTGCGGTGAGGGATTTTATTAAATAATTGATCACATTTAATCAGTTCTGCTGATGTCAAACTCAATAATCTCACGCAAATTACATTCAATAACATGTGAAGTAACATGCAGAGTAATGTTCACAATGATGGGAACACAGAAACATCCAACAAGAATTTGATTAGATGAATTCGATTGCCAGTGCCGACGTCCCAGAAATCCCTTGGAGAACCCTAATGTATATTGCGCTGTCACAGCAGGAAAACTGAAAAGCTCTTTGTGGTAATTACACCTTTGATCAAATAAGTCAAACAAACCCAAAGGATGTACCTGCTTTTCTAGATCCCTTTCTGTCTATCTGTCTTTATTCCACAGCCCACATTTCCCAGATGACCTTCGTGGTGATTTAGTCTTTACACCTATGTGAGCTGAAGCCTTTGCTTTACACCCTAACCAGAGCCTCAGTGACATTATCTCTCTATATTTCACTGCTATCATGACTTAGCCCATTCTGGTCCCAACTGACACATGTCAGCACCTCCTCCTACTCCTCCTTATGTATCTGAAACATGATAACCTCCTCCGCTCACAGCGTTGTTCATATTCCCCATATCCAGTGCTCATGCTTCGGCCCTGCATTCTTACTATTAGCCCGACTGGTCGTCTTTGTTGATCTTGGCTCTGAATGTGGCAGCCCGTCTCTCACTATCAGCTGCTGTTCTTCTCCTCTTGTGTGATGTTAATGAGGCCTTTTGGTTTGTAATTAAACGATGGCCCAGAGATACAGAGAGACTAATTAACCAAGACAAGGCTGTTGGAAAGGGCTGATATAGTGCCAACCACCAGCCCTCCTCTTAATACACTACAAATGGTTCATACATTAATTGTTTGGAGAAAAAGAAATCTCTTGAAAGTGGGAATGCATTCCAAGAGCTTTCCAAAAAGGCGAGGGATCCCCGTAAATAAGATTTAGCTCAGACTAATTGAATTTGTCCCAGACCTGCTTTATTTGATAAAGTATGAATGGCAATGAATTAGACGACGGCATGTATCTATTGTTTGGACCGGCTGCTCTGGTAAGAACAAACAAAGAACCGAGCACCACCTGTATATGCTCCAATAAGTAACCAGAAAGAAACAACACGCATCCAGCAACCTTTTGACAATCGACGTGGATTTCAAGCGTTGCTTCTAACTTCTTTTGAGTGCTGTGCTCGGGAGCTCATATGCCGAACCTCAGAGTGTAAACACAGGTTTCTCCCCCCTCAGGAGGAGAAGAGGAAGATGAAGGAGGAGATTGAAAGGAGGAGAGCAGAGGCGGCTGAGAAGAGACAGAAGGTGGAGGACATTGTGGATGGCGAGGATAAACCATTTAAGTGCGTCAGCCCCCGAGGCTCCTCCCTGAAAGTGAGTGTCCAACCAGTATTTTTTTTGCCATCCAACCATAGCAGAATTTTGAAATAACAGTCTTGTAAAACAGGTCTTGATGGCTTCATATTTGCTTCCTCTAAAAATGTTTTATGTGTCTCTGTATTTTTTATTTTTGTTCCTGTGTTGTATTTGCATGCCAGCCAGTAGTTCTCCAAATCCGACTCATCTGGCAGTGCAGCAAAGCCCCAGCTAAACATTCAAAAATATTTGGAGATTAAGTTCTAGATGACGTGCAGCCGCCCCTCTCACCTCTCTAACCCTTTTGCATGAACTGTTTATCTGACTGAGATGATGAGCGTTCATAATTCAAAAGAACCTCAGTGAACTGAGCTGAGTATTTGTAATTGAGCTGCTGGCAAATTGGGCTGCAGACTTGAACATTCTGCTGACTTGTTAACCTGTTTGTCAAAAGAGGTACATGAAAAACGAACCCAAGTGCACGCCCCTCCCAAGCTCGCCCAAAGATAAACGCTTTTCATGCCGAAGGAACATTTAATAAGCTCAAGCATGGATAAATGTTCCCAGTGCCAAATCCCACATACTGACGATCGAGGGGGATTTTCTGCTCGTGTAGAAAATCTAATTAGTGACAGTTAGGAGTGAGATTTCAGATTTCCAAGCTCAGCTCAAAAGGGTGTGTGAGATCTGATCGCACCAGATTCAAGTACCTTGTTTGTTTGTTTGTTTGTTTGTTTGTGGCCGGTTTTGATATTGTGTTATTATGTTGTTCAACTGTAATTGCCTCCCAGACGCAGCTTTACTTTGTCATCATGTTCACTGTAGGTACAGGTGTGTGTGTGGGTGGATGCAGCTGTCTGTTGCACAGTTCATTCACATGCACACTGCTGTGCATGTGCATATTTGTTTTGCTGTGTTATTTGTTTTTGTTTTGTGGTGGTGCAACACTGTATTACCTTTACATAATACAGTTGGGTTGTGTGCTCTGTCTTCTGAATGTTTGAACTCAACTGCACTTAGTGATTAGACCCATTGTTAATATAGCATTGTTGGATAGTGCAGCTTTAATATTATTTCATCGTCCCAGCAGACGCTATGGAACATCCCGGGACTCATAACATAAAAAGAATGAACAGAGAGGGATTCATATCGAGCTTATATATGTTTCTAGGGCCATATAAAAAACACCAGCGCTGCAGATAGATCTGCTTTTCCATTTTTGCCACATAAATCAGATTTATGTGATGAGAGATTTTCATGCCCAGTCAATTTTATATCATGTCAAACATGTATTTGTTTTCCTCGTTGCCTTTTGCCGTTGTGTTTCTTTCCCTGACAACTGTCATATTATGGGAGTTGTTATATTAAAACAGGGAGAATTATGCCCTTGCTATCAGCAATCACTGCCCAGAGGAACACGCAGTCCCAGGAGCCCGCCTTTATGTTATCAGCACAAAACCAGCATAACCCTGCACCACACTTCAGATAAAGTAGTGTTCTGTGGTGGAGAAGAGCGAAGGGACAGAATATAGGACAGGCTGCGGGGATGCAGAGACGTGATTATGGTTAACCGGATTACTGTAACTGCATTCGGATGGCTACAGCTCTTTAAAATGCATCGGAGAATGGGGAATTTCCTGTCGGAGAGTATTTTGGGAACTCCCACAGTCGGTAGCAGCCAAGCGCAAGGTCCTTTTTTTTCACAGAGAAGGGAGAGAGCTTTTTCTGCCGCTTCTTCAGCCCTTTTTTTGCGAGCGTCTTAGGAACGCATATGTTGTCGTGAATCATAAACAATCCCCTGACATTCCCACAGTCCAAAGACAGAGGAAAAACATGCTGTGTGTGTGTGTGTGTGCGTGTGTGATACGCATGCAAAGAGGGAACAATTAGTTGTACCATGTGATCCTGATACAACTTATTGAGCTTTTGACGAAATGAGACGAAATGTAATAAACCCCAATAAACTAATACTCTAATCTGTCATAGTTATATGGCAGATTATGTCATGTATGTCATAGGGGAACATCACTGCCATGTTTTTAACTCAGAGGCTTTCTAACCCTTCTCTGCAGATCGGAGAGAGGGCAGAGTTCCTGAACAAGTCGGCACAGAAGAGGTAAAATCCAGAGCTAAATGTTTGCTTCAGTCTAGCAAATAGAGACTGAGTGGTCAAAAATATTCAGTGTGATCTCATTTTTTTTTATCTACTGTATCCTAACTTTTTGGCCCAGCAGCACAGTGAAGGCGGCTCATTCTCCTGTGGTGTCCAAGATAGACAACAGGCTGGAGCAGTACACCTCAGCTGCTCAGGTTCGCATCGATTACATATTTTGAAAGTTTGTTTGAACCCGTCTGGGGATACACAACACCAGAGTGTGTCAAACATCAGTAAAATAAAAAACATCTTCCAGGAAAACACAAACAACACCAGTAAGACAAAAATAATATTTATAAAATGCAAATATATGCAACAAGCCGTAATGTTTGGACCTTTTACTTTTATATTGGTTAATGCACCGCTATCCATCCAGCGATTAATGTGATCCAAGTTGACTTTAATTATTTTTTATGACGTTATAAAGAATAATTGTGGAATATATTAGGGCAGTCTTGACAAAAATATAATTGAAATTAATTAAATTGAGCCTTTAAATTCAAGCACTTTATTAAATGATTCCTGGCTTTCATACTTATTATGGGCATTGAGCAAGAAGAAAAAAACCCAGAAACCCTGTCTGCATGTGATGTCAGCATCATGTGTCACATTGCATGCAGCATAAAGAATAATTTGAGACCATATCTGAAAATGATAGGTAATTATTGCTGTGGGATTCCACTGTGGATATGTGAAAAGTCATTCTGGGCCTCGAGTAAAGCCCACGCGTTTACCCAGCCTGGATCCTGATAACAGAGCAGTCGGTCAGAACTGGCACGTCATGTGTCTCCCTCCATACCGCAGCATGGCTCTCTCCCTGCTGTTCAGTTTAAACCCAACCCCCTGTCTCTGCAGAGAGAGAATAAGGAGTCTCGATCCCCTCGCTCTGGAGCGGTGGATCTGCCCATGGCCACCGACAGCATACGAAACATCAAGAGCATGTGGGAGAAAGGCAACGTGTTCGGCTCACCCGGAGGCGGCGGGAATGGATTCAAGGTAAAAGTCAGTGTGGGTGAAATGTGTGTGTATAGCCGGAGCAAAGAGAGAGAGGGAGAGGAAAGAGACCAATTCATTGGCACTTCCTGCTCGGCCCTGTTGCCGATGACGACCAGGCTTAGCTGACCTTTGACTCTGTCCAAACAGGAAGCAGCTGTGATGAAGACAGGCGTGGCCGGCCGCATCAATGACTGGCTGAATAAAACCCCGGAGAGCGGCAAAACATCAGGAGGAAGGCCAGCGGTAGGTTGTCACTGTAGCAACCCTCACAGCTGCTGCTAACAAGACCGGTACATTGACTGTGGATAACGCCGGTCAGTGCGGCTCCACTTCCTCTCACTGCTAAAGAACGAGGCCAAAGAATTCTGGATACGGTCGCTGCCATGTTGTACTGTTAGGAAGTGGAGCGGCGGTGTTGAGATCCTGCGGATACACCCAGCTGGCCAATTACCAGGCTCAGCTGTCAATCACAATGGCGTGCCCTGTTTCCATTACCATCAGATAACGCTATCATTTTCTAATGATCAGAAACTTCATGGGGATAAGAACTACCTACCGCCTTCAAGAAAGATTTGATGTGTACTTCGGCGTTGGGGGTTATGACCTATACCTTCAGCCAGTAGCCAGGTGATCAATAAGTTATTCCTCACATTAGGGAGCTGTCATGCAGCAGGTATACTGATATACAGTAATTGCTGTAGTTACTTCACAGTTACTGAACATTTGCATTCACACATACACGTCCTTTGGATAAACTCTGGGGACCTCTGCAGTTCAGTGCATGAAAGCAGCTATTGTGATGAAATGGCACTAATGTGGTTTGAGCAATAATTAAATCAGAGTGTGATGATGATTGGTGGAAATTATTTTCACTGTCACTCAGAACAAGACTAGAATCCTTCAGTGGCTTTATTGTTATCTGTCCACGTGGAAGACAGAAGACTTTGCAAGCCCTGTAGTGGAAGCTGGTGAGCTTGTTAGGGAGCTATTGCACCACCTAGTGGCTATTCATCAGAACAGCAGCTCTGTCAACATATCCACATAAAAGACCTTTTGTAATTTTTTAATCAGGCATCAATCTAGTGAATAATGATGGTTGATGAGTAAGGAGTTGTCTGAAATTGTCCAGTCACCAGAGAACACGTTTTTTTCCTCTCGTGCTCACGTATAAAGCTCCATATCCAGGTACTTCAGTGTAATCCACATAAATATTTATAAGAGATCTTTCCGTGCGGCACATCCGGAATACAAATATTTACAAAGGAGAATCCAACAAGTGATAGTGTCTGTCAACCTTTGCTCTCGTGCCTCAGGTTCTGTGATTGCTTCCCTGCACATCTCTGGTTTGCTGATATGATGGTTTTCTGTCTCCTGCTCCCAGGACCTGAAGCCTGTTGATGTCACCAACAAGAGGAATCTATGGGAAAACAAAGGTGCCTCTCCAACCAAGGTAGATGGCTATTTATTTTAAACCATAGATCCACGATGAGGTGGGAATGTTTGCGGCCTAGAAATTATGTTTCTACGTTTATTCACAGGACAAGACATGCAGTAATAATTAATATTATAATATCTAATTGTTCAAATGATCTCACAGAGTTTTTGATCGTGCTGCAGCAGTGATGGGAGTAACATTTGCTCATGTTTGCTTTTGTCTGAAAGAACTCTCATAGCTAGTTGACCTCGCCATTAAATCTGGAATAAGCCTGAAGAGGTAAAGTCGTATTTGATCTATGTTTCTTCAGAGTCTCTCCTCACAGCGCGCTCACTCTCTGCTGTCACTCTGTCCTGCCCTGTTCTGCTGTGGCTGGACACTGCTGCTTATCTAATAAAGTATTTATAATAGAGCCAAACTATTTTAGTACAGCCCTGGTTCTGGTTTCCTATTCATTTTCACCATTCAGGCTTTATTGATAGAAGCCTGTTTAAGAACGACACATCCCAGAAGCCATTGCAAATGATTCTCCGTTCTTCATTCTCCTTTAACCCTGACATGGTATCAGCAAGCCTCAGCCAGTCAGAGACAACGCTGCAACACCTGAGAATTGTGGGTAGCTTAGTCCTCTTCTTTGACTTCAGGAATATAACAGTTGATATCACTTGTCTTCCAAAGGAGCATATGAAATTGTTTCATAGCTAGTGGGAAGCCAATCCCAGAATGAACCGATCGACAGAGCCCGCATGAAGCCGTTTACAGAGATGCATCACGCTCTCGGCTCCTTTAATAACTCCTTACAGCAGACTCAACACAATCCAGGAGAATACAGGTCATTATAATTTCTGCCGTCATAATATGAAAGAGTGCGCCTGATGACCACAGCAGGCTGAGTGCTTCTCACAAATGGCTGTATCACATCACCGCTCCTTCCTCTGACACAAATCGCTGCTCTCTGTCCAGCTTCTCCCTTGACTTTTTATTGCCCTGATGTTTACAGCTGCTCTTTACAAGCCCGGCTCCGCGCTGAGTTTTGGAGTTTGACAGTTTTTTGAATCACTGTCATCGCTTCACCTCTTCAAGCCAGTCATGCGTCCTTTAACTTCATTTCTGTGCGTGGAGGAAGCAAAGGAGCAAGAGCCCCTCTATAGACGTGAAACTCTGAGCATGACAGGGAAATCCTACCTACCCACATTATTCTTGAATAAACGTTCCTTCCTACTCCGACTCAGCCAACAGCTGCTGAGTAGGCCGTGTGCTGTGGTCCGCTGCAGTGAGTAGCGGGGTTGGAGGGCACCAGGCCATGGACTGCACTGACGTATGAAGGGCCCTGAACAGGAAAGGTAGCGGTTAGAGACCTTGTCATTAGCTAACCGTGCTATGCTGTGATGTCAGGGAAGAGAAGAGAGCAGGATGACGATCTGAGACTGGAATCTGGATACGTAGAGTCTGAAATGGGCAACTATATCTCTGCTGCTTTATTACTTCCTGTCTTTGTGTGTTGCAGGTGGCAGGCAGAGGGGAGACCAAATCAGTCGCCAACGGTGAGTTTTTATAAGGCACCAGAATCGTATCGGCTCGTCACTGCAGGCCTTGTGAATTTGTCAGGAAGCTGCAGCACAAACGGGTGGGCAGACGTATGAGGCTCCGCAGTGTCAACAAACACGCCCACTGGTCTGAGGGAAAGAACTGAGAACAAAGACCCAGAGACAGGGTCTCTCAAGGGAGAGATGGTGAAAGGCAAAAAATGTTTCAGGCCAAACGAAAGAGAGCCTCAGTGGTTCAGTACTGACAGAGACAAGGAGACAACAAGGCGTAGGTGAGACAGGGGAACAAGAGGCGAGTTTCATAACTTAATAGACTGTCAGTGATGCGTTCAAGGTGCATGGGGCTGAGTGGCGGAGCGAGTTTGAGGAGGTTTTTTTTTTTATTTTATGCACTGCACGGGTTGATGTGCGTGGAGAACCTGGGAGTGACCACAAGTAGTATTCCAAACAAAAATCAACTAAAGAGGAAGATCTGAGTGAAGGTCCAGTTTGAAGGTTGTCAATGACTGTTTTATACAAAGCCGTGTGTCCATAAACCAGTAACTGACCTTGTCATATCCGCCCCTGCATCTTTTACATGCTGCTGTTCAGCGTTTTGCTCCGTAGCATTTTAGGATGCCACTTGCATGCTATTTTTAAAATCAGTCCCCCCACTAGCGTGCAGGAGTGAGCAAGAGAGAGACGTTTTGGCCTTGAGTCATTTCACACACATCTGTGTAATGTGTTGCTTGTTCAGTGCACATACACACACACACGCCAGTTTCACCTCTGCAAACCCACTCCACAGCCATCTCGACACCACTCAGACCTTGCAGCAGCTCTTCCACTCGTGCACATCCACTCGAGCTGCTCAGACCTCAGCCCTTGCCTCTCTCCACTGCAGAGCCGGTGCTCCTGCCAGGCCTGTTTGTCACATTAATAGCTGGTATGTTGGAGATTAGTGCAGCATCACAGTCTGATTCAGGGATGACAAGAAGCTTTGTAAAAAAATGCTGCGCTTCTTGCTAGTGGCTGACTGCAGGACCTTACAGTCATTTGACACCTCACCTGGACGGCACGCGAGTTAGCAGAGACACCTGCTCGGCCGTGATAGAGAGCCTTGCAAATGCTCGCAGGTGGGGTGTAGGTGGAAATCTGACCCTTCACTGAATAGAGCGATAACTTCCAAGTGATGTGTAGAGGTATTACTCTGTATGATATCAGTAATGCAGGCTCACTTTATTTATAGGGCAGGAGGTCATGCAAAATAGGTCAAGCTGACAGTGATCGCCCGCTGCTCGATCAGGAAATAAACTACTTCAGACGGCGTGACGCACTTTTAGACAAATGGGTCATGTTGTGAGGAAAGACTATTAGCAGGAGAAAGGGACTATTTGACAAGAGTATTGGGTCATTGTGTACTGTCAGAGTTTCCTTGGAGCCAGCATCAAATATCCCATAAACTGCATGTAGACTGCAGTTTACTGCACGCCTGTGACGTCTGCCTCTTCCTTTGACCCTTTGTGTCTGCGGGTCCTTGTCATTAGGCCACACCTGTCTGCAGTCGTACTCCAGCTGTTCACAGACCTGATTTGTGTCTCTCTCCAGGGATGGGGCACTAATGTCTTGAAGAAGCCACTAACGCTGGGGACCATGACAATCCAAGACGCTTCCTTTGACTTTGTCTTAAGAACCAAATAATGACCACACGACCAAGAGGGGACCCCAAGTTAACGGAGGGACAGGGATGCTGTCCAAGCACTGTACTCAAACAAGATCTTATTTTTGTACGGTTGCAACAAATGGTGCCTTTGCACAAAGATTTTTTTTTTTTTTTTTGCTTTCTAAAAGAAACAAAATGCTGTGAAATTTGGACATTTGTAATAACTGCTACTAATTACTTTATACAATCCAGCCAGGAAGAAGGAAAACTAATTAAATTTAGATTTATCTTGTTTGTACTCCTCGCCAACACTTCTGATAAGAGACAGAATAGATCCGATAAACGTTTCCACATTCCGAAGAGATGGGTGAAATCAGTTCTCTCCCTCATACAGATCATTTTCCATCTCTCTTTTTTATTTATATTTAAAGCAAAAGCTTCACACATTGCTATTTTATTCAACGTTCACCAGTTCAGGATAGAATTATAAGCACTTATAGAATTTAGCTGATTTCACTTTTTATTTTGTCTTACCAATAGTGCAGCAATGGTCTGAGTAATATATGTTAGCACATGTGATGTTTTGAATATGACCTATCATACTGTATCGTATATAACTTCGATATACTCAAAAACAAAAGGTATTGTTTGCTTTTTTTGTATCCAGAAACTATTCACCAACAGGCAATTCACTTTGGAGGTGATAGGAGTGTTGAATAATATTCAGAAGGCCATTATGACTCTCATTATCCTTTGTGTCATTTTATTTATGTTTTAATTTGTTTTGTTCTTTTCTACTTCTCGCTGTTTTTGTAGCTTTTGTACCTGTTTGATCACTTTAAAAAACTTCGGACATTCCTCTCTTGAAAAGCAGGTGCTCCAGGTGCCGTCTCTGCTTGCAAGATGTAGGTTTTATAATGTGGGGAATCGGCAAACCACTTTTAATTTACCTTTAACTGTTTTTACTTCTTTTGCCTCTAGTCTGTGCACACTTTCTCCTCAGCAAAGTTTTCTAATTGAGGGCATACTAAGTTAAATGATGGTGCCTGAGCATTTAGCAAGACACTAGTACAGTACAAGGATATTTACCACTATGTAACTCTTCTGGCCTTATGATTGCAATGACAGCTGAGGTACAGTACATAAAAACCTCCAAGCAACTCAGTAGGATACTGAATGGTTTTCATCTTTATTTCTCACTTGCGTGGTCTCACAGCAGCGTGTTCCCTTTTCTTATTGTTATGCAGCAGAAGCTTTGACGTGTGTATGAGTGGTTTACCCGGGCATTAAATTGATCCATGTTACTGCTCAAAAGTCTGACAATCACATTCCATGGCTCCTGAAAAGAGCAGGGGAGCTTGACCAAAATATTTGAAAGTGTGACTTAATGTGACATTTATGTTGTTGTTTTTTTTAGCACAGTGGTTTCATAATGCCGTATTGTTCTTTTTCTACAACCTTGTGTCTATTTTGTTTTTTAAATTCTTTTATTTCCATGTTTAACCAGACACTTGTTGTTTGTGTAGTGCTAAGCCTATGCAAAACACACTATCTGTAGTCTCTCTGAACGCTCCCAATGTCAAGCAAGTGGGCAGTTTCCAACTGGATGGATGTTTTAAACATTGTACCCTTTTACTCAACAACAGCAATAAAGACATTGAGGTATTCCACACGGTTCTGCTTCCAGATCTTCTCTCCATAATGGGATCTGTCCCATTATACACTGTTTGCCTGAGACACCACAAGTCAACAATATTTTGGATGGTGATTCTGGATATTCATCCATAGCAAATTAATTGTTTTAATTGAGCATTTTTATTCCATCTCAATCCCATTCTGTAATTATAGAAATAAAGTATTGTAATATTTTCCTTTAACCTTCGATCAATTAACTTTGATGAAACCTCACAATAAAAACAGAAGGTATTGAGTCGCTCTTGGGACCTCTAGTGGCCACTCGGTGAACTACATGATTGAACTACTTCCGCATTAGCCACCTGACTCCGCCCCCCGGAAGTTGCGATGTTGGCGTCATCGCGCTAACAACAACGACAGGTGAAACATTCCGCGTTAGCCCAGTAGCTAGCTGGCTGCAACGTGTCTTGTTTAACATTCGGAAGAGACACTACGTTTTCCATAAACAACAATCCAATAGACGATTTACTAGCACTGTGGCTCTGTGAAGAACAGCTAGCTGCTTGCTGCCAGATTGACGTTAGGGTTGTGTGAGAATGAGGAGACGAATTGAACCCGGCGCAAGGGTGGCCGGGTAGCTCAGTAGGTAGAGCACTACGCCTGGGGACCCCAGGTTGGCCGGTTGGAATCCCGGTTGTGGCGTGTCGGTGGGTTAGTGGCAGGATTTTTACTGCTTGATCTAAGGTTGCCGTTAGGGTTGTGTGCTGGAAGTGGGGGGTTTGTCAGGTTGTGGGTTTTGCTTGTACATCTGTACTGTTCATGCCAGCATGTGCTGACTCTAGGTGTTTGTCTCTTGCAAGCTATGTTTAATAAAGATTGAAACATCTGCTTCCAAGTGTGACTTCTTTAGCCTTCATTAGCAGGGTGAAAACAGGCATGAACACAGCAGCAAGACTGGGATCTGTTCCTCTATAAAACGACCCCCAGCAGGAGTTTTCAGTTTTCTTTTTTCAAATAAAAATCAAATCATCACTAATTTGTGTCTCCGATTTGTTGGACCTCGAGAGACAACTGGTAACTGTGTCAGAGCCCTCTGGGTCACATGCCGCTGTACAGTCACTCCCTTGGAATATTTGTGAATGTGTAATTCTTTTCAAAGTTCATCATGTGACCGGAGCAACAGCTCCCAGGGAAGAGTGCTTCTTCTTTGGAGACTCGCTGAGCACATACACACCCCAAGAGGAGGGAGCAATGTCAGAATAACATTTCACAACCTATCATTTCATTCAGCTTTAAGGTTAAGAAATGACTTAAGGATTTGTCGTTGCAACGTGTTCGTGTCATCAACACTTTCCCGTTTTGTGTTGTAATACTCACTTTAACCACACGAGGCGTTTTCTTGCTGTTGATTTCTGCGTGCGCACTTATTAGGAGGTGGCTCTTCCTTGTGGTCACAGGATAAAGGGACAAAATATAAATAAATAACTTCAGTGTTTTCTTGATTTATATTTTCCTGAAAGATCCTGAGACTTATTCCTGATTCAGTATCTTACATTCTGGTCTGTTTTTTCCCTGAGGGACACAAGAGACTTCAATGAGAAAAACACTGTAAGGGTCGTGAGCCCTTCAGGGTAAAAACAGACCAGAATGTAAGATAATGAATCCTAAAAGCGTTCAGGAATAAGTCTCAGGATCTTTCATGAAAATATAAATCAAGAAAACACTGAAATTATTAAATTTTTTTTTTGTCACTTTGTCCTGAAAACCACAATAATTTGCCACCTCCTAA
>JAFBJW010000074.1:0-203498 GCA_016785235.1 Pseudorhombus dupliciocellatus
AACAAACTACATTTTCAGCATAAGACATACAAATGCATGATGTTTTCATTGATTTCTGGTCATGTTTTAAATCCCATTTTTGCAGAGAGGCATTTTTTTCAAAAATGCAAAATGATTAAATGTTGAATATTAAAAAAAAGAAAGCTGTTACAATCAACATAATTACACAGTTAAAGTGCTTGAAAACTGTTACTGTCACTTATGAGAATCTGCAGTTAGGGTTGATGTTTGTATTCATTACAATGTGTGAAATAAACTGCAATGGACTCTGAAAACAAAATGTGTACGTATGTCCTTTTTCTGGAGTGGGGGGCGCGCAAAAAATTCTTCTGTACCAAAGGGGGGCCCAGCAGAAAACGTTTGGGAACCACTGACTTACAACATTTCTTTACAGAAATAAAACTACAAACACAGGTGCCTACCTTTCCCCATAAAACACACAACAAAGCAAATATTGAACACCCCCAAGTCCAACGCTAAACTGCAAGTACAGCAAATAATGGCCCTCCCCAACATCAACAATATATATAAGTGTCATCCCTGACAAATACAACTGTGACAAAACATCACACACTTCCAATGAAACTTTCTTCTTATTTAATTTTTTTATTTTTTGCTTATCTCACAACCATTGTTTTGTTGTCAATAAATTATATTATAAATCAGTAAAGGTGTAAATTGGAATAATTCTTTCCCTGAGATCTGATGTTTGCTTTCGCTCATGTCTGCTGATGTCAGGCTAGTTGGCTATTCTTTTATTTCAGCCTGAAGTGAGCTGTATAATAATTAGTTTATATGCACTGGGTCTCTAAACTCTCAACCTGCAGTTAAAATGTTTCATCAAATCAAATAATTGAGAACAATTATCAACTCCCAGTGTTTGTAAAAGAGTGACACACGCTGAACCCTGAACACATTGAGTGATCAACACATGACTTTCCTTTGCCACTGTTCTTTCTTTCTGAGCACGTTTTTGCAATGTCCATCGTTTCAAAAATAATTAAAGGCCCAGTTTCTTCTCCATATCCTGTTTTAATATGTTCTTCTTGATCTAGAAAAAACACAAAGCAGCAAACATCTCAGTTTAGGTTAAATAAAGCTGTCATGTCGTCCATCTTTTTTTATCCAGTTCGTGGTTTGAATTTCTTATTTAAGTTACCTTTCCAGAGGCAGTCAAGGGGTAGCTGTCCACAAACATCACGTAATGTGGGATTTTGAAGTGAGAAATCTAGAAAAACACAACACACTCAAACACACATCAGACCACATCGTGTACAACTGTGTCCAGACACCTGGGTCTTATTTATCACCTGTCCTTTGCAGAACGCTCTGATCTCCTCTGGGCTGCAGGTCTGACCTTCCTTCAGCCTGATGCAGGCGCACACCTGCTCACCCAGCCTCTCATCTTTGACTCCGACCACCTCGGAGAAAGAGAGAAACAAGAACATGTTGAATTTCAACGACAACTATTCCCAGGTACTTTGCTGCCCCCCACTGGTCATGACTCTTACCTGCACTTCCTGCACTTGGTGATGCGTGTAGAGTAGTTGTTCTACCTCAGCAGGGTAGATGTTCTCCCCTCCACGGATGATCATGTCCTTGATGCGTCCCTCAATCTGGCAGTACCCCAGACTATTCAGGCTGGCTGTGTCACTGTGGCAAGGAACAGTAAAATGAATAACTTGTCATGTAAACACAAATGCACATTTGCCTGTCAATCTTACCCTGTCCTGTACCAGCGATCTTGTGAGATCACCTCTCTGGTTTTCTCAGGGTCTTCCCAGTACCCAAGCATGACACAGTTTCCCCGGATCATGATCTCTCCGGATGACCTCAGAGGGACGATCTGCCCTGTCGTGGGGTCCACCACCTTCGCCTGTAGTTACAGTCCCATTGGAAGTCATCATGCAGATGTGTTGTATACATAGAACAATGAGGGGCCTACCTCAGTGTGGGGCATGATACAGCCAGATGTATTTTCGCACAGCTCGTCGTTGTCTTGTGGAAATGACAGAAAGGTGATGGGGCTGTTCTCAGTGGTTCCATAGCCCGTCTGACAAAACAGGACCGATGAATGATTTGTAACTATAAGGAAGTAACTCCTGATTTGGCTTTGCTTTATCTGATAAGACATCTGAATGCTCACACATATCTCTTTCAGGTTCAGATCTTTTTTCGTTTTTCTCACAATCTCCGAGGGGCACGAAGAACCTCCCAGGAACCCTGGAGCACAGCAAACAGAGAACGATGCCTCAAATGATGGCTGAGCATCTGTCAAATTTTAACATGCCGTCGTTTTATCCTTGGACTTCCTCACCAACTTCAAGCGATGACAAATCATACTTGTTCAAATCTGGTTGGCTGAGCAAGTCAATGAACATTGTGGGTGTGCCATAGATGAAATTGCACCTTTAAGTAAAACAGACGTAGTGTCAAGATGTTATTCATATTTTTAATGTAGTTGCAGTCCTCTGTTGTACCTTTCACTCTGAATGGCCTCTAAATTGCTCTGGGCGCAGTAGGCCGACCCTGGGAAGACAAGTGTGACGCCATGCACTGCCATGTTCATCCCTCCAATCACAGAGCCAAAGCAGTGGTACATGGGCACAGGCACACAAATTCGCACCAGAGGCTGATTGAAGTACAGAAGACAGGATTACTCACATTTCACTGACTGTATTTAAAAAAAAAAGACAAATGCAGACTTACTCTAGATGTGTAGCCCATTCTTAGACCCATAAAGTAGGCATTGTTTACAATGTTGTGATGGGAAAGAATAGCTGCCTTTGGACTTCCAGTGGTGCCCTAAAACAAAAATATGACTTAGTTTGAATGCAGGTAGTCAGAAAGTCACAACCCTGCACTGACCTCTAGTGGATTTATTGATTAGCAACCATGGGCATGTAAAATAAAAATAAAAATAAAATAACTGGCACTGAGGATTAAAACGGACAAGTCTAATCAGAACTGAACCCAGTAGAACACGTTGAGCATTTGTTGCAGTGGGAGAAGTGCAGCATGTGAAGCTGCAGTGGAGCTAATGGTGCAATACTTACTGAAGTGAACTGGATATTGATGGGGTCATCGAAGGACAGCTTGCTCTGAAGCTCCGTCAGCTCTCTGTGGTGCCGACTCTCTCCTGCTTGCATCACATCGTCTACGTGGAGCATCCCCGGCTGTCTGCTGTCAGTCAAAATCACCATTCGCAAGTGTGGTAACCTGAAAGAGCAGACACAAGATCTCTGTATCACATCCAGACAAAACATCAGTATCACATTAAGGCAGAAATCTGACTTACCTGGAGCTCTTGATGACACCGGCTGATGTCCTGTCGATCTCTGGGCAGATCTCCCTCAACATCTCACAGAAATTCTGGGATTTAAAGTGCGTGGGGCAAACCACCGCTTTACACTGGACCTGAACACAACACATACATCCTTTATCTTCTATTTTTTCTTTCATCTTGAATGACATCAGTAACAAGCCTTACCTTCTTCAGAGTGAACTCCACTTCCTTCACCTGATAGGCTGGGTTCAATGACACCTGCAAGGACAACAAGGTCAGCCCCCAGTTTGTCCTCTCGCTGACTGAGTGACTATGAATATAAAAAGCAGCTTCACTGCTAGCACACATAAAGGCTGCCTGTCTAACCAGTATGATTCCAGCCTTGGCTGAGGCGAACTGGAAAAGGATCCATTCATATGTGTTGGGTCCCCACACTCCCAGTCGGTCGCCTCGCTTCAGGCCCAGAGCGAGGAGACCCGCAGCCGCCTTGTCTACCTGCAGTGAGTCAAAATAGTTAGTAGCTAGTAATCTCATAACTCCCACTGATGGTCAAGCAGTTAGGGTTAGGGTCAGTGTTTAAATGGTGTCCTAATGGGCTCATGTGGGACGCACATCCTGCTGAAACTGTGCAAAGGTTTTCCGGATGCCGTCCTGCTTGAAAACCACCGCCTCACGGTCAGGCCAGCGCTGAACCGTGGCATCCAGGCTCTGGTTCACGGTCTGCGACAGCAGAGAGACGGAGGAGGTGCCATGGACATAGCTGGTGGTCAGAGAAGGTGTGCGAGGAGGACTGTCCACATGGAGCGACCTGGAGCTGAGAGTAACATTTGTTAAATACAGAGCACGGGGAGTGATTAGGGCCTCACTAATAACTTGTCCACCTTATGACAGTGCTCATACATTCTAATGGCAGCTGGAGATCAATAAAAAAAGTCCAAAACGAAAAATTGATCCATGCCTTGAGCCAATGTGTGCACACATCTTAAAGAATATGTAAATACCGTATTTCAAAAATATCAAAGCATCTATTTGTGCCTGTAACTTACCTCTGGAGCAGAGTGTTGCATAATTCCGGTGATCTGCTGCCTGTCCTGAATGCTCGCTGAGCACAAGACCTCAGCACAGAGGAAGCGATCAGTGCTGACATGAAGTGGCTTTCACACGGTCAATACTCAGTACACTGACTAGGATGTACCAGTAGCAAACCTGTTCTAGTTGGTTCTGTAGAATGATTTGCATTGTTATCGTCTTCATAGTTAATATTCAACAATTATTTGCTGACATCAAACATGTCAAAGGTTGTAAGTGATCGCAGGCCCTTTAACCTCACCTCACCTCAACCTCACAGATCTCTCCCAAACAGCCATTATTTTATGAGTGGATTTCTTACCAGGCATCGTGAACTCAACTTCAACATCCCCCAACACACACTGAAGGTCCAACCATGGTGGTTAATGGGTGTTTGCCTTTTTTACCGAGCAGTGTCAGCCATCTCAGTTACTCAACAAACTTTTGTCCTGCAGGGGGCAGGTTCACCCAGCTGTATCAATTATCTTCTATCATGCATTGACTTCTGAATGCAGACGTTTCCCTTAAGGTAACAAAACATCTAATAATGCTCGGGTAGTCCTGTGTCAGAGTATTTTTCAAATTGAAGAAATAATTTTGAGCTAAATTTACACTGTGAGAAATGGGAGACCTTCTCCTTGTGACGAGTAGCTTTTAATGTTACCAGTTTTAAGTTGGTGAAGGCTGTAGCTACGAAATGCAAAGCGTAATGTCTGCATCTATTTAGGTCAAATTGACGTTGTGATGTCACCTCTAAGATCAGCCTGCTCAAATGCTATATTCATAGAACAATGCAATGACAATGATGGAAATAATAATAGAACATGAAAGCCACCTAGACATACATCCACACACCGCATGCTAAAGAATATTACTCTTTATTTTCCTCTTTAATAGCACTATTATCTGCTGTAAACATATCAGCACTGGTTGGAGATGAGTGAGAAACTTTTTTGTCTTTCTCCAGCTTTGCTTTAAAAAAAAAAACAAAAAACAGAAACGAAAAAATGTCCCAGTCAGCAAAGTGTGAAGCCGCTGTCCTCATCCTCTCTATGGTTCCCCCACCCCAGACATGTTCAGCATTCCTCAGCTGAGCAGCGTTAATCCTCCCAAACTCTACACATTATGTCATGAAAACTAACACTTGTCTCTTCACTCTGCAGTGGAGTAAACTTGACGTGACTGTGGTGCAACATGAGCGCACACAGCCCCACAATCGCCTTCTCGGGTTATAGAGTGAACACACTGCAAGTGGAAACCACAAGGGCATGAAACAGATACTCTTTCAATTCTAATGCATTTGAAATGTTCCTCGTGCGGCGGCCCGGAAGTGCACAACACAAATGAGAGAACGTGAAAAAAAATGAGATGTCTATCATCGCTGATTAGACGAATGGACTGTCAATCGTATTTTCATTTTCTGTTAAAAGTTGATGTTGTCTTTTTCTTTATTTTGCAGTTTGCTGTTGCTGTTCCACTGTGCTTCAGCCTCGGCCTTGTGTTCACCAGTGTTTTTTATGTGCAGGTTCAAAAGTCGGTTCAAGTTGCTGTTTGACTTTTTCTAAGCATCGCTGTAATGGATAAAGCAATCTGGTTGACCTTTGCTCTTTCGAATTTCAGACATTAACATAACAGGGTCGTGGACTCTGAGGGTCACTGGCTGTCACCTGTGCAAAGCCACTATGTGGAACAGCTACACACACACACACGGGTGCGTGAGCGCCTACAGCTCCACTTTCCCTGGACTCAGCCATTTCCCAGCTGACCATTCAGCTGTTGCCAACACATGTCCACTCGATAACTGCTGCCCCAGCTCCGAACTGGTTTAACAAGCTGTAATGATTTTCATGAAACCCCGCCTGCTTCAGTCTGTTACCTTTAATCTGTAATACATCAGTGTCTTACTTTAAATAAAATAATGAGAAGAACTCAGCGAGTTTTCATTTCTAAATGCTGTTTATTCCGTGGGTGCGTTGAGCTCTGCTGTTCAAGAGAAAGTGTGTGACAGTCCCTGAATTCCTCTGCTGCAGCTCGAGCGCTGGTTTAGATTTGCACGCATATTTACATGGAGGCACACTGGGAAAGAAGACTGCTCAGAAAGATCTGCTTTTATTTATGTTTTCTGTTTATTTTATTTTACACATGTTTATTCGATGATTTTCAAGAAAGAAGCCCACAGTTTATTATCATCAAAATCTTGAAAGGCTGAATTCAATTTTAAAAAGTAGATTGTTGCACTGTTGCAAAAGCATGAACTTGTGTTGAAGTCCGAGCGTATCTTCTGAATGTGCATGTGCAGTCTTGTGTGATTTTGACTCAGTTTTGGACACTGCAGAAAATTATAACCGCTGCACTCCAGTTCACGATGAAAAACTAATTTTGTAAAAACAAAGTCAGAGTCCCCGGCCCCTCAAAAATCGATCCATCATCCTCTGTCTCCAAAACAAACAGCTCACATCCGCTCCTGTGTGAAAATCTAAGTGTTGGCTTCCTACTTATCCATCACACAAGCCATTATGCTCTTCATTTAGACACTCTTCAAACGTCTCACGTTCAGAAGCAACAATCCATCATGCTCTGCACTTGTCCCGCCAGTGCCCGATGATCATTGTCACTCCCACAATGCCCAAAGACGTGCTTCCTCTAAAAGGCGAGAGGGCACGCCCCTGTCTCCTCCAGAGTCTGACGGCTGAATTTAAACTGAAACTGCTTTTTTTTTACCTCCTGTCATCCAGGGGCCACATCCCAGGTCAGAGGGCAGAGGGGGGGAAGGGGGGCCTGGTTGCTAGGGAGGGGTCTGCCCATGAGTGAAAGCCAGTGGCCCCCATTGGTCTGTGCCTCTGCTGCTCTGACTGTGACAGGTCTGAGAGCAGACTGCATTGTCACAGCTAGACAAGAAGCGACTGCAGATGAAAGATGTAGGGTACAAACAAAAGTCAAGATGGGGTGCAGTGGCAAGATGAGATTTTGTGCTTGAAATCTGTTAAAACGTGCGTTATTGTTTTTGTTTTGTTTTTTACTTTGTTGTCATTAAAATGAGACAAACCTGATCCTCCCAGAAACCAAATATGAATTTGCTATCACACACGTCAGTCCAGACTTTGTGTTCTCACATAAAAATATGTGTTGTATTAGAAAACATCAGTTCTGTCAGTGCTCTGGAAACTGGAGGCTCCATCAGGTTTACACCGAGCCACCAAACTCTGAGCGATAGTGACATCATGAGAAAGTTGTCCCCCGTGTTGACAAGTCTTGCTGTTGCCATGGGGCCCCTGGACATGGCACCGCGGCTCCCACTGAATGAAGGCCGCCGGGGGGGGAGGGGACGTGAAGGCAAGTAAATAAAAGTGTCATTTGCAGTGTGTTTGCTTGACGTCCCTCCGAGCCAAATTCCCCTCCGTTATTGCGCTGCTGAGTATTGTGGTGGTGGGCTGGGGGGGGTTACGAATAGGGTAACCCCCCACACACACACACACACACACACACACACACACAAACCCAACATGGCCTTGGGGGCCATGCGAGCCGACAGCGGCCGCACACATTCACTCATTGAGAAGTGCAACAAGCAGAAGAAGGAGGCGGCCTTGTCAGAGCAAACTGCAGCAGCTCAGCTGTTCACAAGCAGAAATAATAAGACATGATACAGACATCAGCCAACAGAGAGGCAGCAGCCCCGAGAGGAAAATGAGGTGGTTTCTGAGCGGTTGTGATCCTAAAAGGCTAAAAAACTTGTGTGAATCCGTTGTCATGACAGTTCTCCCCTCAGCAAAAACTTAGCAACCCTGATCTCATAACCACCCACTACTTCACGCTCTCTCCCCGTTTACTCAGTTTTGGGACACAAGTCCCCTGATCCCCTTTGATACCTGATATTGAGACACGCATGCCCACGCTGTGACCTTACATTCGCTTTTTGCCTGAAGACACCCAACACCCCCAACCCTTAATCCTGCCATAATGCCTCGGAGAGGCAGAGCAGACGGCTGCGAGGCATTTCACGACTTGGAAACTCATGACCCACGGGATTAATGAGCATACTGCAAGGCGTCTTATTGGCTTGTTGACCCACTCAGTCTGATGTGTTTTTCTTGGTTTTGAACTGAACCAGTACATCCACATGCACTGTGACGTTTCTCCTAAATGCAATAATTTAACCAGTGCAAATCTCATCAAACACTCAATCATTTTTAATCTTTGGGCCTCTGTCTCCCACTGAGGGATGTGATTGATAAACACTAGGACGGGAAAATCCTGCGATCCAAAATTGAATTGAGACGTCATTGAATAAAATAAATATCACAAGAGAATGATTAATATTGGGCCACATGATTCTTGGGGTGGAGGTGTCTGGTCTGAAGCTGCAGGCTCAGGGAGGGTGGCAGATACATCGCTGCCAGGGTGCAGTGCTGACGTTAGTGCTACACACACACACACACAGAAAAAAAAACACAGAGACTCTTTTGACTCCAGCTAATAAAGGCAGCAACACTGGGGGAGGCTGTGCACGCGTGCGTGTGTATGTCTGTGTGAAGTCAACACATTCTCCACATTCCAGCACTTCCCAGAGAGGCATAAAATATTAGCCACTGCGCTGATCTCACAGGCCGCCTCTTTGGACCGGGGTCCTCCCGCTCGCTCTTTAACTCGGCTGCCCTTCTCTCTGCCAAGTGACAGTGCACTTTGCCGCGACAGCAATTTGTCCACAGTAGTTTTGTTTTATTCCTCCCACGAGATGACCGTGAAGTAACTTCTCAGTGAATACCACCGACAAAGACTCCACACAGTCATGTCTGGTTTGAACTGGTCCTCCCCAAAACCTGACCTCGCCCATGAGGTTGCAAGTGACCGCGTGTGCATAGATATATAAAAATGTGTGATCTCATCATACTGCCTCTTTAAATAAAGGATATTACACAAAGACGCCTTAATGAAAGGATAAATGATGGGTCGGTAAAGAACCCTCAACATTGAGCAAAAATAAGTAATAGAAAAAGAAGAGAAAAAACATAAACATATAGACATGGCATAAATACTATAGACACACACACACACACATAAATAAAATAAAATAAAATAAGAGTGCAAACTGCAAGTGTGTACTGTAGTTCAAATAGACCAGGGGTGGCCAACCAGTCAGAGACTAAGAGCCACTTTTTTTACTGTGTTACCGCAAAGAGCCACATCATACACATGGGCACACATGAACATCATCCCATGCCTTAATCATGAATGCACACACACACAGACCTCTGCTCAGCCAGATTTACTGAAAATGTCCCACACCAACATGATAATGACAGTTATTTTCAACAGTTAACATTTTGTCTCACACACACAAACTCTCAGTTCAAGCAAGTCCACAAAGAAAAATATAATAATTTTCAAAAACATTTTTCTCTTACTATGCTGCTTAGTGGGACTTCTGGCATTCCTTGTCTTGAACAATCCTCTTCAAATCTGGCTTGTATTCTGTTGTTGCCACTCGAAGCAATTCTTTCAAATGAGTGCCAGTCACACCTGCGCTAATGATGCCTGACATGTGAGGCAGATTGGCTTGCCATTACGTTCAACAAAAAAAATATAAACTCTCCCACTCTGTCAAAAACGTCCCGTGTTCTTCTTCATATTTTGGTTTGGCTGTGCTTTTGTTTCCCTGCCATTTTGAGAGCGAACTTGACGCAAATTGTTTACAACTCAAATGATCTCGCGTGTTTGACGTCACTCAAACCGGCTTCTTCTTCTTCTTCGCAACTCATACCGGCTTACCTGGTCAGCGCGCCACCTAGGGGGAATGAATGGCAGCGCCAGCCGAGCATTTTTGACGCTTGTCATGTGAAAGCTCCTGAAGAGCCGCATAAAACCAGCCAAAGAGCCGCATGAGGCTCGGGAGCCACGGGCTGGCCAGGCCTGAAATAGACAATACATTAGAAATTGAATGTACTGTATACTGCATATTTTCTAGATGATAATTTCAATTATGTGCACATCCTCAGAACCTTGGACAGAGAGACAGAGTCACCTGACGACTTCTGTGACCAGCAGCTGCCTAAGAAGCACAGCGACTGTCCAAGAGAGGAGTGGAAGCCCGACAACCAGAACAGCTGGGCCAACGAAAAGTCCAACAGTCAAGTAATGCCTATTGATCCTCCTCCTCCTCCTCCTCCTCCTCATCTGAGGCTCCCGTCTTAAAGCCAGAGGCGAGAAGGTTCACAGCGAGGCATCGTTGCCATAGGAACACTGTTTGCATTTCCCAGTAAGCAATCCCAGGACCGCTGGCTTTCAGCTGGAATTCCGACATTTAATTTAACGCACAGCGCTGTCTGAGAGAGCAATTGTCTATGCCGGGGAAAGACATTCTAGGTGCAATTCTGTTAAAGTGAAGAGGGCAGACAAAGAGGAGCTCAGCCTTGAGCTGGACGTGAGCTAACAGGCAGCATCATCTGCTCTGGGGTCCAATAACCTGACTGGTTCCCCGGGTTTTATTTGAGGTGATGAAAAAGGCTTTCATTGAAACGGGAAGGTTGAGCAAAATTGTGCCTGCCAATCAAAATGTGGAGTGTGGTTGGAGAGTGCTGCTCAGCGCTGCGTGCCCAGTCACAGGGCTGTATTCAGATCCGTCTTCAGTCCTCTCCCTCATACCAGACTGCTGCGCCGAAACAAAGAGGCTTTTCACGCTGACCTTGACACATGGCCACCCCCATCACCACAGGAACCAGCGCAGAGGAATCCACCCCGGCTCTCTGATATCAATCTCTGTAAACCTCAGCACACACGGATCCTTGGAAGGTTGGAAAATGCACATTATGATGGTGTTTTTATTCCAACCATGAAAAATGAAAAATAGTAATCCATTTGACCACTGAGTGTTAAATCCGAACTGAAATGATCCGCTACTTTTAAAATGTAATATATAGAGTTACAGCATGGAACAGAGTTAAATAAAATAATGATTCTAACTAAGAAGACTAATTATTATCTCTTATTTTATTTTCTAAAGTACCATATTGTCCTGTCACTGGTCCAGAGTTCAAGGTCAAATCTTCAAGTCTTGAAGACGTGAAGATTTGACCTCATCACTTGATTGTTTCTTACACCACAGACACAAACACTGTTCACTGGAATAAGCTTTTATTCTCAAGAGCAAAAAAAAAAAAAAAACATTTTGCTCTTCTTTCTTTTTTTAACAATTGTGCAGCCTGAAAAGCACATGAATGAATTCAGGCATTTAATTGTGGATCATTTTTTAAACAAAATAAAAATAAGAACATTTCACTTTATACATTTCTGTCATAAGAAATAACTTCAGAACTGTACATCAACCTTTTTACAAAACACGCAGAGCTTCAAAATATACAACGTTCATTCACATTTTATACACATAGGAACCAAACAGCGTCTGCTACATTTAAAACCTGGGAAGTTCCTCGCCTGCTTAGCAGTCCGAACACATTCCACGCGGCATCAACGTTCGACAGTGAGAGCATCGAGACTCCAGCGAACATTCAGGAGCTCCCTCTGTCGTCCCTCATGCAAGAACATTCTGGTATTCTC
Organism: Pseudorhombus dupliciocellatus; assembly: GCA_016785235.1. NCBI lineage: Eukaryota > Metazoa > Chordata > Actinopteri > Pleuronectiformes > Paralichthyidae > Pseudorhombus > Pseudorhombus dupliciocellatus. The sequence continues at coordinate 11,909 of JAFBJW010000074.1, forward strand.
CTCCTTTATCATGTCTGTACCTGAAAGAAAATTCAAAATGCGCCAAATTTGGTGAATGTTCTCCAAAATCAGTCATAGGTTCCATTATCAGAACAGATCTGTTCAAGTTTTTTTTGCATGAGGGCCACTGTCTCCACAGAGTCACAAGACGGCAGCAGGAGAGTGGGGCTGCCAACGGGCCAGTCTGCCAGCCTCTTCTCTCCTCAGCACTAACACTTTGTTCAGCTCTCGTCACCCCCCCCGGTGAAGACTTGTCATATTTCCAGGCGTGGGCAGAAAACCCAGTCAGTCAGTGTCCAGGTGACAGGGGTTGTTCCCCTGCTGCTGCGCCTCGTGATATAACCGCAAGAAGTCTTTGTAACGTGGGGCACAGCCCATCCAGGCCTCCCCGAACCTCACGGTCCCAGTGAAGAGGAACTGGCCCTCGCCCGACCGCACCCCGCATTGCAGGGGCATCTTGATGCGGCCGGTCCAGCTCCGCGCCCTAGGGCCGCCAGATACAAAGACCTGGGTCTTCTGTCTGTCGAGGCGACTGATCTCCACAGTGACGGAGGTGTGGTCCTCCTCTTGCTCGACCTTCTTGATGTTGCCCCGTGCCACTGGAAACATCACAGCAGAGGACATGGATTTAGATACAGGGAGCTCTCTCCAGAGACTGTTGGGCCAGCTAGAATTATTCAAACCAGCAGCATGACTTACCAAAGTCATTGGTGCAAGCTGCCAGAAGCATCTCGGCGTCACTGCAGGGCTGACAGGGGGCTGAGAGGAGGGACAAGAAAGTTGGGTTGAGAACTAAAAACAGACAAAGATTTTTTTTGGGGACTGCGGGACTGGCAGCATGATAAAAATGTTTTTGATGGGACAACAACTTTATAGTTGCTCCAAGCATATCAGAATATGTCTTCCACACACACTGAAGTTTGTATCTTTGTGAGGGGAACCCCAACAATCCAAACTAAATTCCTACCTCAAACTTCTTACCCTTACCCTAACCCTAAAACCAACTCTCAAACAGCGCTTTGAAAAAATGAGGACAAAATGTAAAAAATGTCCTCACACACAAAGGAAAGTCAAACAATATCCCTGCAAATGATTACAGCTTTAACACGTTTGAACCAAACAAGAGAGGCTGGAGAAAAAAACTGAAGTTAATCACTGCTCACAAAAAAAAAAAGCGAAGGAGTGTACGTGCATCACATGTGTGTTCATGTGCGTGTGTGTTTAACGCTCAGGGGTGCTGTTCCACAAGCTCCCCCACCACAACAGGAAACCTTTGACACCCCATGACAAACAAGGACCAGATGAAAAGGATAAGAAGAGCAGAGAGACAAGGCGTGGAGCCACGTCTCTGACCTGAGCTCTGTCAGTGCTTTAGCAGACCTGCTGAGACCCAAGCGCTCGGCCCCAATCTTAACCACAACAGAAGGAGAGTTTTTTAAACAGCTTCCAAAGACGCGGACAAGAATAAATCCATAATAAAGACGTTGTAATCACTTGGAATAAAAGGATTTGAGGTGTCTCAAAACTAGAGGGCAATAAATGTGTACAAAAAAAGTGAATTGTCAGAAATAGCCCTTTAAAAACCTGCTAGATTTCACCTTTGACTGGAGGCTGTAAAGCAGTGACTCCAACACCAGTGTTTTATGGCAGGAGAAAGGCTTAAACAAGACCATTCATGTCTATTAGTTGACTCAGGTGGTCCTGTGGCGATCTTCACCCCATGCCTTCATTAGCCCCAGACCCGCTGTGGTTTCTCAACAGAAAGGTACACAAGGAGCAGGTTGGGAGGATGTCAAGTCAGCAGCTGAGGGTGGGGCGGCAGAGACCGCCCTGATTTACACATCTGCTCACATAGTTGAGACGGCAGAAGCCGTGCCATCAAGATAAAAATATGTCAGCAGCTACTTTGAATCTGAATCTGAAAACACTAAAGGAGAAACGTGTGCCCTCTATCATCTTGAGGAGCTTATTTTTAGCTGCTTTATCTGGAGTGGAGCATATAGGGTGAGGGCTGAGTATGTCTTAGGTCAGCTTGTGTAGCAGCATGAGGCACTGACGCACCACCGGAGAGGTCAGAGGTCAATCAGCCACAAGCTAGGACAGCTTAAGAACAGCTGGAGAGCCGGGACACTTCAGAGCGGCCGGCCTCGCCCAGAGCCCGTAGCTGAGTGCAAAAGGGCTCTCAGAAGTGAGCCTGCACGCTGCCACAGCAGCGAGCCGAGCAGTGAGCCGAGGCATAAAGCCAGGGGTGTTTTTTCTTTCATCCGACGCAGAGCCGAGCGGGGCTCACATGTCAGACATGAAACAGAACCGCAGGAATGGGTTGGGAGCCGAGTCAGCATCTCTCTCTCTGGCCCGTGCACACGCAGCGCCACTCTGATCCGAACCACTTCACAGTGAGCGGAGAGGGATGAGGGACGGGAGGAGTGGTAAAAGGAGGAGTGGAGGGGCACATGATGTCCCTGCGACATCTGGGGCCTGATGCATTCCACGGTAATGGAGCACAACTCGCTAATACCACTCGGCAAAGACGAAAACCACTTCAAACAGCCCGGGGAAGAAAGGGGAAGATGTATGACGGGGGTGGGGGTGAGGGGTGAGGAATGAAAAGGAAAATACTAGAATGATAAATAGACAAGAAAGAAATTAAGAGGTAGGAAATGGTGAGAGGGGGAGGAAAGAGGAGAGAATAATTTAAGGGAACTAAAAGGGAGTGACATGGAGCAAAGAGGGAGCAGGGAGGGAGAAATGAGCCTGTTCTCCTGGAAGGTCCTCCCAACATCTGGTTGGAGAAACATTCCAGCTTGATGGTGAGCAACTCAATCCCAGCACAGCAGGTCAGGGAGAAGACGAAGCGAGAGGAAAGATTGAAGAAACGGGGGAAAAAAAGGAAGACGAGAAGAAGGAGCAATCAATCCACCAGTCCAGGCTTCACTTGACACGAGACCACTGTCTTTGTGAATCATCGCTGTGCCATCAAAGACCATCAGAGCTGGAAACTGAGTACTCCCAACGCTCGGAAAAAATGCCTCGGTACCAAATCTGATACCTAATTAGTGAACGTCATGGACGTCAGCGAGCCGCTAAGCATGCAGATGTAACGATGCTGGTGATTTACTATGGAAGGTGTCGTAAAAAAAAAGGGGCGGGGCTCGTGTGTGTGTTGTTGTTGTTGCACTTTGAGAGAGTAGACTCCACTGTGTGTTGCATAATAGGTGTAAAAAATGTCGGAGTCTCTTGCTGCACTGGAATTATGGAGCTCAGTGCCAATGGCGCTCAATAAAAAGGATGGAAATGGACCCCGGATTATTCTTCAGAGCAGAGCAGTGAGTGCACTAATGTGGCTGAAAACAACTTTGCACGCCCTCCTCTCCCTCTCTCTCCCTGTGTCTCTGCAGTTCCAGATAATGACGCAGGATGTCAATATAATATGTGAACCCGGAGAGCTTTAAAAACAGATGTGGGCCTGATACCGCTCATATTTTTGCTCTAGGTGGAAAAAAACACAGTGGCTTGCACAGTTGCACAGCTTGAACCAGTGCAGGTTTGGCAGGTACGCAGCGTGAAAATACAGGGCTGTTTTTCAACGGAGGCCCTGTGTTTGGCTGCGCCCCTCCCCGCACAGGCCGGCCAAAGAAAATCACTCTGGTTTAGAGCCATGTTGAGTTTTCTAAGTCAAGTGTGGACATTTTAATATTTGATCCTGAAGAATGAAAGCTTCATGAAACCATAAAGGCCTTCGGACTTTGTAGTTTCGATGCTCACAGTGAAAGTTTGAGCTTGACAAGAAGGATATTTTACCCCAAAACCAAAATGTTCAGACGATCCCAGCAGAGAAATGGACTTTGGCTTGAGAGTTTTGGAATAAATGTCGAGTTTCCTACTATTAGAGTCCAACTTAATAAACGTTTCCACCAGTAGATGGCTGCATTTAGTGCACAGCACATATCACAGGGGACAAAGGAACCCAGTTCTACTGGGAATCAATCTTTAAACCTTTAAATGGCTACTCAAGTAAGACATTGATTTACAGGCTCACCACTAATGTTGTAGAAGTATTATAAGAAAAGAAGTCTCACCACTGAGCGAATGTGCTTCCGCCCCCAGCCGGTCACTGACCAGCTCGTACTGGAACGACGTGATCCGCCGGCTGATGTCCATGCGGGGGACGGCCTCGATAAAGAGCGCCCCCTCCTTGATGCTGAAGCAGTGCACCTTGGCCTGACTCTGGTCCTGTTCCCGCAGCAGCAAGCGCAGCTTCCCGTTACGGTCCAGGTAGATGTTGGTGCCGCTGGACTCCGCGGAGGGTTTGATGCAGACGGAGAGGCGAGCGGCAGCGGGGGACACTGTGTTGGGCCGCAGGTTCACGATGATGGCCCCCGTGGGGTAGAGCCACTCCAGAGAGCCTTGGGAGCAGCGCAGGTACACCTGCTCCACATCCCTGGTGTGGCCTTCATGAGTCAGACCGCTAGAAAGGAAATGGAGTCAATCACCATGAGTCTTTTTCCAAGGAGGTTATGTTGCTTGCGTTTTGTGTCAGTAAGATGACACAAAAACAACTGAACAATTCCAGTGAAAGGAAAAAGCACATTTGGGTAAAGAAAATGTTATCGTGAGTGAAATTCGAGGCAGCTTGATTGAATTTAAAGGACTGTGGGGCCTTGGCTGATGACTGCGCACTCCTTTGGGCCATTCTCGGTTCTTTTATTACAACTTTAAGAGATTATTCACTGGTCAAGTAAACATTTTCTGGTCATTTATAGGCTGAATTAACCAACCAAGGTGGAGACCCTGGGGCAGCCTCTGAGGACGGTAGACCACATTCCTCCTAAAGCATTAATGACCGTCTGTGTGCAAGACTGGCTGCATGACCAGTCACGAGCCAGAGCAGCCAGAGTGGCCTCAGCTCCAACACGCACTCTCCGTGCCACATTGTTCCTCCCGGGGCTTTGGCAAAAAGCACCGGTGCCTGGCAGGCTGCCTTTGGGAAGAGCATGGAAGCAGAAGCGAATGAATGGAGGGACACAGGGGCTTCTGGGCAGACAACAGCAGCAACAGTAGCTGGGCCTGCTGCATGCAAGTGCAAATGCAGGTCACGCACTGAACCTCCCCTCGCTTTCAAGCCACCAAAGACACTGGAAGAGACTCGTCCGGGCAGCACTTCGGACTCTGGCGCCAGCGTGACCAAATGACTCCCTCCAGAACTTAATGCCTGGTCAGGATTTGAAAACTCCAGTCTGTCAGTCATTCTGTGGCAGAGCCAGAGGCAGGAAGCCATCAGCAGTCTACCAGCGTGTGCATGCCAAGCCAGTGGTTTGACTCAGGGGGGAGAGAAACGCCCAGTTCCCTGAAAATGAGATGCCGAAATTCAAATTTGCCACAGATCTGAAGTAACCCACGGCACATGCTGAGCATATGCAGCCGAAGCCCCATAACCAGACTCTGCTCCGCACGCCTCTAATTAAGTCCTTTCTAACTTCATCACTTCTGCATGCAATTAAAGGAGATTAGTCAAGAGGCTCACTAATGAACAACAGATCATTGGTTGGGAGCTCAAAGTGCTGAGTATCGTCTCTGCCCATCCTGACTGGAGGATGAAAAACAAAACCGCAGCATTTGCAGAGCAGCCTCTCAACTAAAAAAAAAAAAAGAAGATTCCAGCAGATGTTTGAAAGGAGGTGAAACTTTCCAGTGGTTTTAAAATCCACTCGGAATGTTGTAAATATTGTATAGATTCAAATATTTATTTTGAAACCCAGAGAGAAAAACATCAAAACATCTCTACAGTGATCATAGTAATCATTAGAAAGTGTAAATAAAATATTAAATATTATTACATGTTCATACCCCAAAGTGGAAATCATAGCCTGCAAAAAGTATTTGCTTTTCTATGATCATATTTTAGTAGTTTGAATTATTCATCTGTAACTAAAGCAGAAGACTCTAGAGCTCACGTGGTTCTGTTTAACTAACTTTCTCTAATCTGTAAAAGTTTCTACATGCGTAGTTTCTGTTTGCGTGTCTGTCTCTGACCCGAGTCACCTCAGGTCCCAGCAGCTTTTCATCCAAAACACTGATTTCAGATCGATTAACCGATCAAAACCGACCGGTCAGCAGCTCACCTGCCCTTCCAGCTGCACTGGTCGCTGGAGTACTGGCACAAACACATCCCACAGAGGAGCAGCAGGAGGAGAAGAGGCAGCGGGGAGGCCAGCATCGGGGCCGGGGTGAGCATGTTTGCGTCGCCGCTCACTTCGCCTCTTCTCCGATGAAACTACGATAAAGTCCGCCGCCGTTGTTTCCGGCTACATGTCGTTTCCATGTGCCCCCGGTCCGCTCCGCGCCGTCTACCCGGACTCCCCTCGTCTTACTCCCGGGCGGTTCGGATGAGTTGAGGCGCTTCGGGCAAACTCGGTGGCGACGCACCTCGACACTGACAGAGGTCTGTGGCCGTGTGTTCAGGCTCGAGTCCGGGCAGCCGTGAATGAGTCACAACGTCACACCCCGTGCACTGTGCTGCATTCACGTGCTCAACCCATGCTCTGAATTCACGACTTAAACTTGACGTAGCCTCACACCATCATCTTGAAAATGTTTTTAACTGTTTTAACCATGAAAAAATATAAATATAAAATTTTATTTTTGTTGAGTTCCATTTTTAACCTAGAGTAATTCCATTCTAGATGAATACATGGATGCATTATATACTTATACAAACTCAATAACATTGATTATAATATGTATCGTGTCTTAATCATCCCATTTTAAAATATAAGGTACAGCTCAGTAGTTTGAATATCACATAAACTCTCCTCAACCCTCATTATTGTTTTCTTGAGACGTGTTAATATGTTGTTTTCCAAATTCTCTATGGAAAAAGGCAAAGTTCTGACAGCACGTGAAGGCAGCATCCAAGTGTCGCTCTTTGTGAGCAGCAGCAGCCTCATTCTGTCCTTTGAGGAAAAACCCAAAATAGTTTCTTATCTAAAAATATATCTTTGTGGATTGAACTCAAACATCATTATGACCATCACGGTCATCATCATAACAACCCACCGCATATGAGATGGGTAGAACTGGGATGAGCAGCCAGCAGGACTTCACATTTGAGCTTTATATGTTATACAGAAACATAACATCAGCTCAGTTTAACTTGCATTGTGCAATAGTCTGCAGCAGTTGTGCAATGTGCTCAGTTGAAGGGGCAGAGATGACTCAAATAACGACAATGCATCTGTAAATCATCCAGATATTTGCATGCAGGGGGCAACATGTTTTACTTCTGCATCCTCATCCTTGAGTATGGCAGCTGTTATTTATGTTTATGTTAATTCTTCGAGAGACAGAGGAATCAACTGACATTGAAAACCATGACTTGGTCATCTCTTGCTGTCCCCAGAATAATCTGCAAATATCGGCCACACTGATGAGTAAATAAAAATATTTGTCAAGCAAACACAAGTTCAAATGTTCTTTTATGTGCCCCAGAATTTCAACAATGTTGAAGTGGTTTATTTACAAGAGGAGTAGGAATTTGCAGAACTTCATCCCAGTAAACCAAACCATGTTTACCACACAGCTCTCAGGTCAAAGAGTCATTTCATTATATCCAATAAAACTTTGAATTATTATTGACTTACTTTACTCTTGCAGTTGATCTACAACTTTACAACACGGAATTTCCAACCAAAGTTTGATGACAATCTCAGGCCTCAGTTTCTCAAGCGGTGTGGTTTCCAATTGCACAAATGAGCTGCAGGGTCTTGTAGGCAGCGGGGGTCCGTTAGAACATATAGTGCATCAGTAAACATGAATTGCTCATCACTCAAGTGCGTTGTCTTTTAAAACAAGATGTTTTGGATGTGGATGGGGTTTTGCATGGGAAAGAAAGTAGTCTGACGAGGGAAACCAGAGCAGCCTCTAACTGTTACTCTTCCTCTCCTGTTTCCCTGACATGGAATTGGTGATCGACGTGTCTGGATTAACAACCTGACATGCAGGGTACATGTCCTGGCTGGGGCCCCCATGCCCCCACTGAGGCGCCTGGAGTGTATGTGAAGAAAGATTTTTATTTTTCAAGTAGAGAAAAAAAGCACATACTCTGAATCATTTTCCAGATTTTCTACATTGTGCAATGTTTTTATGGTTGCTTGCGTAATCTGGATTAAAAACTGGCTGTTGAGTGTGGGCTCTGGTTTCTGTGTAGTCCTCCCCGTAATGCAGGCATGCTGGGAGCTGAACTTTTTAATGAGGCAACAGAACCACAAGGCCTGTCAGGACATGATGTCTGAGGAACTATCACTATTACACCTGCTCTGCTACACAAAAGCTACACCTGTATGAGTTTCCGAAGAATATCTGTACACCACACCCTTTGCTGTATTTTAAGACTGAAGGTGACTCCACTCGTGCCATACATCAAAGTGCGTTTACAGGTCCTTGTTGTACTACTGTTCATGTAACAACAAGCTGTCACAGACAGCTGCCTCGAGGGACATCGGTGTTGGTTGAAGCTGAACGTGAGACACTGAGATAACAGGATTGTGACAAACAGGGTTTTGAGTGAAATTAACACTCTGATCTCCCTGTTTCTGCAGTTTTAAGGAAGTGCAGCAAATTAGGAGCAGATGTACTATTTCAAGAAGTAGTGTTCTGTGCTATATGATAGTGTACTATTGTACTTTACATATTACAGTATGGTATTTTATACTTTACGAGACTACTTTAAGATGCCATGCCGTCAAACAATGCATCTATTATGAGAATAAAATGGTTTGCTCCTCAGAACCTGGTGAGAATACATTACAAGTACAAAGTCTCCTCCCCTAAAGAGGAGTGCAGTTGCCCTCATCTTGTTATTCCAGTTGCTTGATCACTTGCTACCAGGGTTTGTTATTTTCTCTCTCATTGCAGCTGAAAGGAAGCTAATTTAGCTCTCACTCTCCACCTGTCGGAGGTTTCACTGCTGGTGGGAGCGGAGCGCGGGGCTCAAGGAGGGAGAAAAGAAATTGCAGGACAGACAGCAGGAGACTAAAAAACAGACAGTTAATCATATGGTGCATTCCTGTTGTTGGTTTTTAGATTGAAACTTGGCAGAGGTGCCCTGACATTCAACAGTGAAGCAGTAGGAGCAACGTTAAATAAGGGGATTAGGTGCACTGGGTAAATAAGTGTTGTGCAGCCTGGGACAGTGAGGGAGGATTAAAGTGCAGTTTATGGAGTCAGGGAGCTTGAAGAAGTTTGGGGGAAGGGTTGAATTGTTGTTTTTAGGCAGGCCTGTTGTCCCCAACTCTCGTTTTTATGCCTGGAGTCAGGCTCCAGGTGAAAAAGCAGCCATAAAGTCAATTGGGCTCCTGACAGGATGTGATTTTAACTGTCGCTTGTCCTCACAGTCCTAAACTCTTGCTTTGCCCTTATTTGTTTCACTGTGGTAAAACAAGAAACCAGGCTCATCTACGACTTAACAAGAGAACTGTGTTTTGCTGCATTGCAGTCTGTGAACAAACCTATTGTTCACCATTATGGCGTTTTTTTTTCCTCTGGGTTTAAAAGTACAGTTTATTGATCTATTTGGCCAAGATCTTCAGCGCTGGTGAATGAAAGCCCGTCTGGAGTTAATTTTCAACAACCTTCGCCTCAGCGTTAAACCTTGCTGCCCTGAGAACCAGTTTGCTGAATGCCTTAACTGTTGCTCCTCATCAGAGCCAGTTTCGACCTGTTTCGTTTAGCGAGCTATCTCTGCCAGATAAACTGTAAACTGCAGTCACACAAGCATGTCCGATAGCTGGCGGAATGTGTAAGCAGATTGCTAGGTGCTGATACCATCGGGAGGCCGTCCGCCTGTCATCATCCCTCTTTGGCTCCGCTCCAGGCCGTCAGAAATGCAGCTGAGCTCAAACCTGCGTCCACATTCCTCGCAGTAAACAAGAACCCTGTCATTCTCAAGTGCCAGTCATATCAGACGACAGACATGGCGCTTGTATCTCCTCCGACACCTCACACAAATCTGACAGTCTTACCCTCTCGCTTGAACGACACGTTAATGGACATAGTGTACATTCCAGCCCGTGTCTCAATCATCAGCCACGGGCCACTGGTTGTTTTGCTGCGAGTAAAGTCCATCCATCCAGTGTCTGTTAAAATATGTGGGAAGAAAGTGACATATTTGAAGTATGCAGCAACTGGCGCATCTCACTCGGAATTCCCAGAAGTTTTTGCAAGCCACGAAGACAAAGCTTGGCTTTTGTTTTTTAGGCCTGATGGTGATGCATGTAGCCTATGTGTTTGTGACTGTGGGAGAGAGGAAAACACTTAAGGAGCGGAGAAAACTAGAAAATGTCATGGTTGGCCCTTTCGCAGTGCGGAAGGGTGGAAGAGGAGATTAGATGTTGGCAAGGCCTCAACCCAGCGATATGCTCAAGTCCATGCTGAATTAGCCCTTGATGCCTTCAAGCTGTTCCCAACGCGGCGCTAGCAGCTCCCTCATATCCCTCTCTCAGCAGCTCACCGAAACCTGAACTGCAGCACTGATGGGCTCAAAAAGAAAAATGTGGGTCGTAGCTCCTTCTGACAAGGCGCTCGCTCTGGCAGGTGGACGTCTCTTATGAAAGCAGCACAATAAAAAAGTGAACTCAGCGCTGGTCTGCCTCCAAATTTCACAGAGATCAGATATGGATTAGGTGCGCAGATCCAAGTGGTTCTGAAGCTGAGGATTAGCCCATCTGCGACCTGTAACCATAACTCTGCGAGGGCAGAGGGAAGGCAGGGACCGGCATTCTGGGCGAAGTCTGACTCCCCGAGGAATAGCAGCCTTTCTCAGGGACGACTTCCGCTCCCCAGATTAGCTCCAGTGATCTGATTCTCATGGCTTCCTCTGGCTCCGTGTCCCTTCGTCTTCTTCATGGCCCTGTGACACGAGGGTTTCCTTGAAGGGGACACTCATTCTTCAGCTCAGCCCATCGGTCCAGGATGCGGCGCACAAAAAGCCTCATCCATTAGGCGCGCTGATACTGGGTGACAGCCATGATATATTCGCTGAGACTGCAGGGGGGGAGGGAGAGAAGAAGCAGGAGCCCACTCCTTTGTGAATTTCAAAGTTCTCCGATGCGAACGGGGAGATCAGCTCCTTCTATTCACCCACAGACTTTGGCAGCGTTCCTGCGCAAAACTGGGCCTCAAACTATGCTGAACGTCACAAGGGAACATTTAAAACTTTAACAATCCGAGGAATATTGATCTCATAAAGGCGTCGCCGGCCTCTGCATTGTTTGTTTCAAAAAGTTGAGGTTGGAGTTTCCTGGAAAAAAAATGAACAACAGATTTTTATTCACATTTTGCAGAATTTCCCATCTGTATTCAATTCCAGATGCAATGATCTGAATCTTCTTTATCTCTCCTCTAAGTTTTCCCAGTGTAGTTCTGACCACTGAAACATCAGCTGTCACCTTTACTCATGTAAGATCTAAAGGAAGACAGAGATGCATTGGTGGAACCTAAGTACATAACTAGTTATACTCCAACTCCAACTTTGCATTAATATTGAAATTATGGTTTGAGATCAATGCTTAACTGAAAAGTTTATTTACACACTCTGGGTTCAGCACTATACTTAAGTATACTTTTGTTTGAAGTACATTTCAAGTGCCGGACACGCACAATACTTCAATCCATTATTTTGAGAGTATTCAGATAATAACATTTTAGATTCATGTTTTACAAACTCATGTCAATAAAAGTTAACAGTATTTAAAGAATAATGTTCTTCGATCATCTCTTATTTAATTATTTTTAAAAGTTGGATGTATAAAGTTGGTGTATCATCAAAAAGATATGCTTATTTTTGTCAAGTAATTAAAGTCTGCTCCACCTTGCACTAATATTAAAATAATGCTTTTAATATGAACGCTGAAACCTGAATGCTATTTACACACCCTGAGGTGGTGAGGAACTTTTGATCTGAATCTGTCTCTGCAGCAACAGCGCAGCTCACACGGCGAGCCAACGGGCAGAGCTCTCGCAGTACGATTCACATTAACAAGCACATGTGTTTACACAAGGAGAGAAAATGAGAAAAGGAAATGCAGGAGAGGAGAACAGTCGGCCTATTGTATCTAACCTCATGCAAAGTTTTCGTACCAGCACATGTTTCGCCTGAAGAAACAACCAACAAACTGTTTAGAACCAACAATCAGTCAAATCTCAGTATGAACCAAGGACCAGGGCTCTTTATAGAAATTCTGACCCAGTGGCCTGGTTCATGGAACATTCATACAGAGAAGCCTTTATGCAGATCCTCTGGCACCCCTCTCAATGGATCTCATTCTGCACCCGTAACGAGAGCTGGACTTCGGAAAACCCAGAGTTCCGACGCTGGTGCAGTCGGAGCTGAAGGTGACACTCGCCTCATCTGCAGCTTCACAAGCTGGTGGCGGCTGTAGCCGCAGGTGACAGGAGGCGACAGGAAGTGAAAGGGTCTGTGGGGACATAAGGAGGGGTCAGGAAAACCATATAAGGTCAGGGAAGAAGACAGAACCCAGATTTAATTTTTCTGTTTGCATAATGTGATCTAGATCAGACATGGTTTGTAATTTATTTGGTCTCAACCATAGCCTCCTGCAACACATCAGTTCTTCCCTCTGATGACATGTTCACACACCAGTTATGCTATGTTTTAATTATCTTAACATTAAGCTGGAGGTAAAATGTTGCTGGGAGTCTCAACTGGTGGGCGGACGTTTTCATTCTTGTGTTCTTCCTCTTGCCATAGGCTGGTATACGTAGAGAAGCTTTGCAACTTAGAAACGATCCCTCGTCACCTCGGAGGTGAAGTGAATTTGGTTTCAGTGCCTTTTTTTGATTCGAGCTTCCTGAATCAGGAGGCTGTCATCTCTACCTCAACACCGACAGTAACAGGGGTGCTTTAAAGGAAATACCACAAACTAAAACAAACAGAGGGTAAAGTTCAGAGCGGAAACATTCCTTCACACTTACAGTGAGACATTTGTTCATTTCTCTTTTTTTCTTTTCTTAACTCCAACTCATCCAGAGCACAGAGTCGTTGCTCTCTGCGCCAATCTTGTGTTGATGTCTCATGTGTGAAAAACAAAGCAGGCATGCCAAGACGTGAAGGACGGCGTTATAAAGGGCACAGAGCACTGAAGAAAGAACCTGTTTGCTGTGCAGCTCCGTGCTCTCAGCCTGAGGTCATGTCAGACAGCCTGCAGTGCTGTTTTAAGTGGAGCAGGTCGAGCTCTGATGGAGATGGCCCCCCAGCGAATTACTAATTAATTGCCACTATGCAGACACCGAGGGACCAAAGGCTTGAAATGATCCTCTGGAGGAGAAAATGTTGATAGGTTCACACTGGATAGAATCACCTGCCAAGGTAGCAGCATTAATACACTCGCCCCGAATTAGGCTGAGACTATGCTGAAAGGCCACGTCCACGGCGAGAGATTATTTGAGGTCTTAAGCAGGTGCCGCTGGATGCAGGGAACGCCTCGGCATTTCGTTTTCTGGACGGAGTTGAAAGCGGCTGATGGTGCTGACTGAGTGGCACATGGAAGCCATCGCTGCTAGATCAGCTGCACGATCAGCTGAGGGATCATGGGAGCTGAGCATGGAGGCTGTGCCATGTGTGATCTCATTACTGTGCTTCGTGTTAGTCGGCACTCGACCCCGGTCCTCGACCGCCTCGGCTTAGCCCAGCTAAGGAGCTCAGTGTCTGACACACACACACACACACAAACAAACGTCTTTACCGCCAATCAGCAATTTGTCTGGCTGGGGCATTTGTCTGGCACACACACACGCACTCACGCTACGAGTGAACGCACGTCTTGAGCGCTGATCCGCCACCCCTCCCGTATTCTCAAGGCAGGCACGCTCCACGCGCACTCGTGGGGTCATGTGCCCCCAGTGCGTAGACACGCTTCAGCAGGTTAAAAGTCTTGTGAAGTCGCATGTGGAAGCATATCAGATATGCTCAGAGCAGGGACAAGGGGTCAGACATTAGCGAGAACAAAAGAGTGATTGATGAAACACCTAATTGTATATAACGTTTATAAATATACATATAGACAGCACCCAGAGCATTAGAGCAGCTGATCTTTTAAAGCCACACACATTCGGCTGCACCACTGCCCTTGTGCTGAATGTGCCCTCATGCGAGGTGGATCATGTTGTTGTGCTGCGGCAGACACCTGTTGAAGCACTGGAGACTCTGTCATGACGAGACATGCGTCGATGCAGGTGAATCCAAACCGGCTGAGAGAGCGGCGGCAGGTGATGCAGCCACAGGCCTGAACACACACAGCAAAGTAGCCTGTGGCTCATGTTGCACTGGGTTTGGTTTCTTTGCAACGCTGTTGTAAAGGCAGGCACACTGGAGTAGCATTCAGATGGCGCACGCCTCAGCCAAGGTCAAACAGTTCCCCTGTGAAACCACATTTTAATTCACCGGTTCTGGATTTAGAGATGAATCTGCAGCAACATAGCGCAAATACAATATTAACAAAGAATAAGAAAGTGGAAAACCTGGACCAATTCAAACATCAACAATCAAAATTAAATGAGTTGTTCCCCGACCAAGACCGCAAGATTTGTCAGAATCTGTCCAGTGGTTTTTTACAAATAGTGCAACACACACGTTTAATTTCCTAGAATATAAACTTTTTAAAAGGTTAACAATGTGGCCGTGTGGCTGTACGTGTGCCGGATAATAACACTGGCTGTCTCAAGTGACAAGACCAACGATACCCGCAGCAAGACTGAGCGTGCCTTCACATGCGTCTGACAGAAGCAGCAGCTTTGAGCCACAGCCACTCCAACCGTATGATCAGAATCCCAGGATATGTCTGCTAACAAAGCCAACGATTCAGCGGTCGAGTTCGCTCTGCACCTCAGCCCCGTCCTGCCTCTCTGCTCGCCAAGCCTCAGATCCACCAGCAGCCGGTGGAATCAATGGTCCCATTGTGCGTGCTGAGGCACCGCCATGATTTTTATAATCTTCCCGTTCAGGTGGAAAAAAAAACAAAAAAAAAAACACCCACTTCTGACTCGCAGTGACATTTTAAGAGGTTTGTGGCTTTCAGTGACATTGCATTAATCTGAGATAATGGGGCTGAGTGCGGGCAACTCGTGCACCTGAGACTGAGACTGCTCCTGTGTGTTATTTCAGGATAAGACAAGGTCCGGGTCACAAGCTGTGTAATGCCGGAGTGGCAGGTTTAATAACATGCTGATATTTCCGCGAGGTAGATCCATGCAGAAAGAAGAGTCTGCTGATCAGAAAACCTTGAGCGAGAAATCCTTTTTCCACTTGGAGGCAAGTGCCAGAAAGGAGGATTAACGTGCTGAAAACAGTAGCTCAGAGAACAGGGTGTCTGTTTTCTCCAGGATTGGGTTTTCTTCTCTTTTTTTTTTTTCCTCAACGGTCTCTCATCGGGGGTATGAATTTAATGATAGGTACGTCAGCTACTCCTTCTCCCCACGCACTGGACACGTCCCGAGCGGATAAATCACGGCTATAGGCCTGTGGCTGGGCGGGGCCAGAGGAGCAGGAGCAGTATGGAGGCCTGGGTGGTTCCAGCTGGTCAGCGTCCAACTCTTAGTTGAGTCTGATGCAGGCCTGCGAGGAGCTTCCCTGCCTTTCATCCGTTTAGGAAACATCTGGAATTATCTGCCACGCGTGTGTCTGTGTGTCCTGCAGGAGGTTTGCCAGGAATGTTATCATTGTGTTAAGATTAACCTCGCCGTCCAGAAAATAAATTAAGGAAACTCGCTGGTGAGTTGCCAGTAGATGTCTGTGCCTTGACATCATCCCCACGCAGCGAGCAAATTCCGGCTGAGTATCAACAAGCCTCCTCCTCATTATTCATGGAAGGGCTGTGTCATCTCCAACCGCCCCGCGAGGAAAACACATTGTGTCTGTCGGAGAATATGCGCTTTATATGCAACCATCCCCTTCTCTGCAGCTTTTCACTCGGGTTGCATGTGTGACTGTTGCCATTCAGTGGATAGTGTATCCACGGGAGCAGGTGAGCAGACAAAGCCCGTGGCGGCACGGCATGCTGAGACATCAGGCCTGGGCCTGTTGACAGAGGCAGGGTCAGGAGTCACACCTGTCCAAAAAAAAAACACCCTTCTTCCTGCGCACGAGGTGTCGTCACCTCAAACCCTAAACACACAAGCGGGGCACCTCCCCCGTCTGTGAGTGACAATGCAGTCTGCACACAAAAATATCAGATCCTCCTCATCTCCAGACTGTGGTGACTTAGAACTGTGTAAACAAACCTCAGACTCCAACATGGCAACATGCGGAAAAAAAACAAGGGAAATGATTCTGTTTTGAGCTTTTTAAAGAGACTTTAAAGCAACAAGTCTTTGAATCGCAACCTGAAAATCTCCCAGTGATTTTCCTACCGTGGCCGATACAAGGGCAACGATGTAAAAACACGGCAGCAAAAGCAGACACAACAAGAGCTGCGGGGCTTCCAGAGAGGAAGAGTGTACGTGACACCTCTGACGTGAAAGCGCGTCATTTTAAAAGCAACAGCTGACTTGTCCAGATTTTCATCCATACCGTGAAAACGCCTTTCCCTCCTTCTCCTCCTGTTTTTCATGTGCACAGCGTGTAAATATGCTAAAAGATAAGAGACAGTCAGACATCACAGCCTGAATGTTTTCACAGCTGAGTTTTTCCGTGCCGTGTTATTAGCCGCCGACTAGGTGTGTGGGGAAGAGCGCTGCTGTGTTTGGACCGGGGAGAGGATGTTCAGGTCTGGCTGAGATGACACCGGGGGATGTGATTTTTGGGAGTATTGGGGAGGATGTTTTGCCTCCTGTGTGGTGACTTCTGACCCCCACCATCCTCCCCCCAACCTGCCTGACCTCTGTCCCATTGTAGCTCTTATCAAATAGTCCCGATGTTGAACATACACATTCAGCGCGCTGGCCCCGAGCTGGAGATAACGCTGGCTCCGTCTCACCCAGCGGAGCAGCCTCATTATTGTTTTCTGAGCTGATGTACAGCATCAGTCCCATCAGTCTATGTGTAGACCGCTTCCCCTGCCTCAACGGCATCCCGCTCCCCTTCCCATAATTCCCTTCTCCCTCCAAACCAACACGTGTGGGTCTTGCCGCTGCCTCGTCCTGCGTTCTGATGGCCAGAGCAGCGTGACGCCCTCGCCTGCTAAGACAACACAGTGTCGTCCTGAGGGTGCACCGTGGCCCCTGCGGATCACACTCGGCTGAGTTGCGCCCGTACCGCTTCTCATCTTCACTAACAGACACTGACATGGGCCTTTGAAGTCATGAGGAGCAGCGTGGACCTGGGACGGGCCCAACAAAAGCAATGTGATCCGCGGCTGATGTGTCCAAGCATGCCTGCGGCCCCCCCGACAATGGACTGGGACAGCGGGGGCCCCTCTTGCAACTTCTGTGTGTACCTAAGAAAGGACCTGCATGTTGTCCGCGGGAAAGTGGTCATGTGAAAGACTGGACGAGAGAACATTCAATGTTTTTGAAATATCCAATAACCTGAGGTGTGTGTGTGTGTGTGTGTGTGTGTGTGTCTGCTATGACTCACCTGTTGATCCTGTATAACCAACAATGCAACAGTTGGACAATTGGTGCTGATTGGAGCTGTGGTTTAAACCAAGAATTTGTAAGGTGAAACATGCTGTCACACGTCACATTATTAGGGGTTAAGGGAAGGTTGGAAAACAAAGAACCACATTTATATCTGTGTATGAAAAGAGACCCAGGACCCTCAGGATTGTGTGTCTTTTTGTTTAGCAAACTAATGTATGGAAACCACCACTGTGTCCCACGTTTGACCTGTATGCCCAAAACATTAAATATGCAAAGCTCACCCCAGTCTGTATTTGCATTCAGAGAAAGAGGACCTTTGTGTCTCAAGCCAAACATGATGTTTATCATCTTGACATCTCAGCCTGTGTTGGATGTTGACATGTTAGAACAGCTCAGACCCTGGTGGACGTCTCGTGCCAGACTCAAGGTCTGAGCGTAAATCACTTCTCAAAGTCGGCAGGCAAACCAGGTCCTGTCTGTGTTTGTAGACGGGTATAAAAAAAAAAAACCACATCAATCCAACAAGAGAGACAAAGACTGGCTGCTGATGTGACCTTTAAAGCCTCTAGTTAAACTGGTTTGATTTTATCACAAGGGGCAAACAAAAAGTTTAATACGTCAACAAAATTCAGTTGAAACAGAGCAGGGGAGGGAACATTTGTGAATGAAAAAACAAAAGAAATACATTTTCAGCCATAAATATAAATCAATCAATGCAGTCTCTACAGTCTGTCATTACACAATTACCACCATTCTTCACCTGAGTGACACTGTCCTCATCATCTCAACCATATAATTCATAGATTAGCTATTTACCTTCCCCTCACATAAAGTAAAGTAATGATGCTGATTGGCAGCTTTAAATGACTCAACGTGAATCACACCTCAGGATTTCAAGCACAAACCTGTTTATTTGATCTCTGCCTCGAACGCGGCGTCGACGCTGGCGAAACACCATGGCAGCAGTGGATTGCAAAACCTGCACAGAGCTCGACTGCTCACACTCGTCTCCCAGGATGCTTTGGCATCACTCAACACGGCAGTTTCCTTTAACACCTGCACAAAACACTTCCTTGTTTGCCTTAAAAGTTTACACCAACAAGAGTGTGGAAATCATACACCGCTGCCAAAACAGAGCCCAGGCATGACCTCAGCGCGGAGCAACGCAGCGCGCCCCGTCCTTTACATCTGGTTCACTTTAGCTTCAGCATCAACAAGTGCTTCCACTTTCGACTCGCTGCTGCTGCAGACACACAGAGCCCATATGAATCATGGAGGATCCCAGCCTCGCACATCCCTCTGAAAGCACATCGCCCAATGTATATTTCA
Organism: Pseudorhombus dupliciocellatus; assembly: GCA_016785235.1. Classification (NCBI taxonomy): domain Eukaryota; kingdom Metazoa; phylum Chordata; class Actinopteri; order Pleuronectiformes; family Paralichthyidae; genus Pseudorhombus; species Pseudorhombus dupliciocellatus. The sequence goes on from JAFBJW010000074.1 coordinate 30,830, forward strand.
TGAGGCATTTAGACGCCGTGTCGTTCTCTCCGCTTGTTTTGTTTAGGAGACGGACGTGAACAATGGATTCATGGCATAGTGCTGGAGGATTAAGAATGCCTGGAGTCCCCAGGATCCCACAATCAGCCTTTATTCAGAGGAGGGCACCGTTCATTATTCCATAAAGTGATTTGCTGGGGAGGAATTCATGTTAATCATCCGCAAGAATTTCTTAACATAAAGGGTGACTCATGTTTTGGATGCGAATGGACGGGAAGAAGAGGGCGTAGAGTTTCTGGAAGATGCTGTAGTAAGATAAAACCTTTTCTTTTTTTTTTTTTTAATACGTGCTGGCATACTATAAAGTGGAAGAAAAAAAACAAGCGTTTCGTTTGCCTTCAATTTCTTGTCCTTACCCTTCAAAGCATAGTGGTTTATAAAACGGTTGCTGTACAAATAAAGTGGATATTATTATTAGATCTCTGTGGAGACAGACCATGCTGCCACACATCTCCTGATACATTCCAGTGGATGAGTGATGGAGACAACTTCTGCTTGGGGCACTTTTTTACAAGGTTGGAAATGTTTACACTTTTTAATTCCTCTTCCTGAAGCCAGGGACAAGCAATTTCTTTTTTTACTATTAATATTTATTAACTGGAATAGTTCCTCCTAAATGTCAGTCTATCTGTCCATGCTCCCCCATTGCCTAAAATAGCTTTTTGATTAACTCTTACAATTCATCACAAACATGCTATGTTTTTGTCGAGTCTTTTCAAGATGCATTTCTTCCAGCTAATAAGATGAAGAGGAGGATTAGCAGCACTGTGTATCTGGGAACATTCCAGCGAAGAGGTGATGGATGACAAATTGTGCTCGGGGGAAATTTTTTACACCTTTAAACATAAATACTTCTTTTGTTGCCTATTAATCTAGTGTCACTCCAGTTTCTGCTCGATTAAAGTCATCTTTGTTATTTATAACCAAAATGTAGGCGTTATTTGAGGGCACATATACTCTGCAATGAGCAAGAACAAAACTTAAATGAAACCTTATCCTCTTCATACCCGTCCATCATATCTTAGTTGTTTCCTGTCAGTACCCATACTGCAACATTCTGGATTAACTGGAGGAGCTTGGGTTTTTCCAGTATCATTTTTTTTATAAGACACAATGTCCTGACTTGTGCAATGTTACAAATGAGAATCAAGGTTTCCAGTTATGTTTCTTCTATGTGTTTATTAAAGGACAAAGTATCCTGATTTAAGATATCACGTGATAGTGGACTTCATATTGTGCAACTACACAATTAGATATTGTGTTTCTGAGGTGTTTGGTTTAGCTGCAGAAAGTTGTTGGTATATCTGGGTCTTTGGGTCCTTTGGAAATTCTTGAAGATTAACCCAAATGATTGGTTTCAGCTGAGTTTAGTACAGGTTGATAATATAGTATCCCTTGCATAAACAGCTTGTGAGGAATGAATACAGCTGGTCCAAGCACAGAGCCTTGTGAAGCTCCAAGCCAAACTATATATAGGATTCATTTCAAACATGTAGAAACAGAAGATGAGGTGGTAGATAAAACTTGTACCAGCAAAGTGTGATTCTTGGAAAGGATATGCCTGTTTGCGTGTTACGGAAATTGTAATACATGGGAGGTGTTCGCAACTCACCTTAATCTGAGAGACTGACATTCAGCACGGGGGAGGATGATGTTCCCAGTAGGGCAGAGGGGAAAAACCAACACAAAAAGGCACAAGAGGCATGGACAGAGGGAAATAATAAAACCAAGTGGGGGAGACAAAGTGAGTAAATCCAATTTAGCCATATGTGATCCTATCTCCACAGCAACTCTTTGTGTTTGCAGCGAGCAGTTTGTGAGCTTTGGCACTGACCGACTCTTCTCCCCCTGTAAGCCCCTTTCTAACTGCCATCCCTGAAAAAACGAGTGGGCAGATACAAAGGGACACGATAAGGCAAAGAGATAAAATGTGAAGTGATGTCAGGAGAGGAGGATGGAGAGAATGTGAGGGAGAGGAGGTAAAATAAAGAGTGAGCAGGGGACAAGGAGGTGGTGAAGTGAGTGGAGACCTGAGAGGGGAGTCGCAGGACATTCCTGAGCCAGCTGTGGGTTGGAGGGGGAATTCTCACATAATGTCTGACGAATAAAACAAGACACAGGCTATTTCAGTATTCCAGGCAAAAAACCCACTGGCACATCACAGCGGAAAGAGGGGGGGGGGGGATCTTGGAAGGAGAAAGAGGAAAGCGGCTAATGAGAGAAGCAGCCGGCTGCACGGTCCGGTTAGGCAGGCCTGCAACCGCAGCAGTCCAGTGGTTAACCTTTCGCTGCCTCTCCCTCTCCTGTCTCCTGGATCCAAAATGGAGGCATAAACTGGCAGCGTGCAGTTGTGGTTGTTGGGGCCTCACAGCCCACACATTCCTCCTGCACAGACAGGTGGTGGGGTTGTTTAATAAATACAGGATTTGATGCAGGGAGTCGGCAGAGGTGGTGGGGGGGGGGGAGGTCAAAGGCCATTGCAGCCTGTAAACAGCAGAGTTGAGCAGTCATAATATGACTACCCTTCCTCAGGGGATACAAAACCCCCGAATCTAGTCATAACTCCTGGTTAATGACTCACTCATTTGACTGAAGTGCTGCTGACTATCTGAATACCATTGTTCCATGGCCCTGGCTGGATAGAAATGGCTCACTCTATTAAGTAGGCCTCAGATATACAGTGCTTCGAGCAGGAGTCCAGTTCAGCGTTTCACAGGAATCGGCTCAAAAGCTCAAATTTGTATTTGATACTCTCAAACCACACAATCAAGACCAAACTAGCCATTTACGTCTGACATGCTCCCACATGACTATCAAGTGTTCATTTCGATTTATTTTAAAGTGACTGTTATTTAACACCATTACTTAAATAAAAGTGGCTATTGTTACAAAACCTTTCCATCCTATTCATTATGTCGGTTTGGACGAGCTCTGCAGTCAGACGTCGACCAGACAGTGGATCAAAGATCCCGTTTCAAACATGTATCAAATAGCTTTTTGCTGTTTTATATTTTACTTCCAGCAGTTTTAATGGTTTATTTTTGAATCGACATTTTCCATTTAAACTTCCACTGACCACTTTAGCTAGCCGTCCCGCTAGTTTTAGCTTATTATGCATTTGTTTATCTTCTCTCCTGCACACTTGGACTCAGCTCCAGATGTTAGCTGGCTGTTATTGGGTATTAACAAAAGTAATCTTATTTGGTTGTTTGTAGTCCAGATATGAGGATATGCACTTTGTAAATATTTGTTTCTGCATGCAACCAGGGCCACCTATGACTTAGGACTTATTAAGGGCAATAACTCAAATGCTGTTGGATCAGACTTCAACAACATGCTTCTCAAAGCCACATATTACTGCAAAGATAAAAAGATATATCCATGAAGAGGAAACCTTGTCAAGACTGCGGTCATTCTTGATCTCAGAGTAGCTACAAATATAAAATGTAGTCCCTTCTTTTCTTGGAACAGATAACAAAACTCTGCCTTGTGCTTCGACGCTGACTGTTTGAATCAGTTAGGGTGAGCAGCATTTCATACTTCCACACCTACTGGTCTTGGTGCCACGTGCAGCACCAACATTCATGAGCACAGTGAAGCCAAACATTGCTTTCTTCTCCTAGTTATGACTTTTGACAGATTCATTTTATTGTGGCTTGTAAAAAAAGATTCAGATTAAAAAAGAACAAATAAAGCTTACCTCGACTGTTGGCAGGATGTCAGCTAGCGTATGCGGACTCTTTCTACAAGATACTGATGCAGGTGATAAATAACAGAAAACATAAAAGTGTGTTTGCATTGTCACACTATTTATCTCCATTGATTTCTTGCCCACATGACAGACACTTGCTTTTGTTCAGAAACTCACCTTTAGACCACATCAGACAGTGTGTCAGTGTGTGCCCTGGTGGGAGTGGACTGAGCTGACTGCCGGTAAAAAGACACGGATGAATGATTCACTTGGGTCGGTGCCACAACATGTGACTATACCAGTATGACAACGATGGCTTAAGTGACTTGTAGGAACAAGCAAACACTTGAGTTTAATTTGTAGTGATGGGACAACCCGTAATTTGCAAGACTTATGTGGCCCATCTCCCAGCTCAGCCAAGTTTTGGTAACATGGAGATCAAGAGCAACTGGTGTTAACTCTACTGTATTCTCCTGAAAGTTAACACGCCAAGAGGCTGGCCGGGGGTCACCTCCAGTTGTTTGTCGTCTCCTACCACGCTGCTGTCAGGGTCCTGCAGGGCGGCGGCAGCTCTGAGAGGAGACACGTCCACCACAGGGCCTGTGAAGTACTTTCTGTGTCATGCAACAGAAGGCCGGGGATTTCCGGCGAGCAGCCCTCTGCTGTTGCCACCCAGGGGCAGAGCACTGAGGCCATGCGTGCGTGTGTGTGTGTCGGCCGGCCACCACATCACAGTGCGGCCTCCTGCCAAAGCCTTTCTGATCTTCCCAACAGAGAGCTCGCTTTTTTCCTTCCTCCGCTCCCCCTTAACCGTGGAGATGAGAGGGCAGGAGGAAAGAAGGATGATCATTTCATAGGGGGGAATCCCACATCCTGTAATTTCATCTTTTGTTGCGTTGCTAAAAGATTAGATAACAGGACGAATGGGGTCAAAAAACAAAACAGAAACGACTGATAGGAGGTGGCAGTGGCGACACATCTGGGTGCATGCACCTCACTGTGACGGCTAGCAGTTGATAAACAGTCGAGCCGAGGTTGCACACTTCCTTTGCTCTACTCTGTGTGTCAGAAGCCACTTCCTTGGGTTGAGTCCACAATTCTGATGACAGTTGCTGGTAGACCGCTGTGGCCGCATCCACTGTCCTCTCTTCCTCTGCTCATCCCTGCTCACCCCCCCGCTCCTCTCTTTCTTCCCTCGGCGCTGGAGTCAGTCCGCACCGACTCTCGCTGGGCCGAAGCGGGACTGACGCAAATCACAGGCAGTTTCAAAGGCTTCTCTACAAAACGGCAGTTGTGCGGTGCGGTGATCTCCGCTAAACCGTTCTGAGAACATTAATGGGGATAGCGAACGTGCCTCATGGAAAAATCCCCAAAGCGGCAGAAGATTTCAGTCCCCCCCCCCCCGCACCGCATCCCACATCACTGATGGAAATGATTAAGAATATTGGAGTGTAATTCCACCCCCCCCTCTGTCTGGCTCTTAAAATAGAGAAAGAGAGAGGAGGGCGGATGTCTGAGTTCCTCTGATTGGAGCAGAGCGGCAATGTGCTATTAGCGCTGATGTCGACCTGTGACCACAGCAGCAGGCCTGCCATGTGGGGGAGAGGGCCACGGCATCACTCACTCAGAGCACCCCCCCCCCCCCCTTTTGTGTCCCCTTTCTCTCTCTCGTGCAAAACAGTTGTGTCTCCTCTTGTGTTGCCAGCCTGTGGGTTTTTTTGTGTATTATTGATATCAAAGACATTCCTTACATTCAAATGTAAACTCAGAGGCGCACATGCTTGTACCCTCACACGCAGTTAACCCAGATCAAGAGTAGACAAACAACAGAAGAGGCACTGGCTGTTTTAAAGAGTCCTGTTTTGGTTGGTTCCATATTTCTGAACTTGTATTTTATGGAGCTGGTTTATATGAAACATGTGTTTGAGAGCTTTATACAAAACTGCACTGCGACTGGTGTTATATTTATATATAAATATATATATATATATCGGGTTAATAAGCCACACACGTCTGGTACAGCGTGTCTGCTCTTCGTTCGAGTTGCGCTCACTGGAAACTTTAAGGAAATGAGGCATGAACCGGAGGATTTCAAAGGAAGCAGAGGTTGTTGTGTGTACGCGACGACCACGTTCGCAGCTGTAGGCCCCTGTAATTTGGACAGCTGCTAAACGACAAGGTGATTGCTGCAATTACAGCAGAATGGTTGTTTAAAAAAGTATAATTCGTGAAGAAGTGTTTTTGGAAGCCGAGGCTGACGGGCTATCAGAGAGACAGGCAGCACTTGAACTCAAGACGTGGATCTGACTCTGTGAGGTTAACCACACAACGCCACGCCACGCCTGCAACCACATCTCCACGTTTCAGATGCCGAAACACACATAAACAGAATTATTAGATTGAGAGAAGGTGCTGAAAATAAAAATCTCCTCAGACTCCAGATTTGGACAGCAGAGGTCAGCCGTTGAGCCAAACCTGACCTTTGATGCTACCTCTAATGGTGCGTTGCAACAGATGCACCAAAACCACAGGAGCGGGCGCGTTTTGAAGTGGCTTTGATCTGCTGTTGAAATCCATGAGGATGCGTCATCGATTGTGTCCTTGCCAAAAAAATAATGGAAATCTCCTCGGGGCCATGACCTCGAGCGACCACTTTATAAGAGTCAGATCCTCTTCTGTGGCTGCATGTATGGCCCATGTCAGAAAAGTGAGGATGTTGTTTAAGTTAAAGTTCTAGATGGCCTCAGCACATTCCTGACTTCACTGTGTTTGGTGTCACCTTCATCGCCTTCATCCGATAATGCAATATTTGTTTTACCTGGATTTGTAATTAAGCTGTCCTCATTTACATATTTATGTTTCTGCTGTCAGACAATGGGAACTTCGGACGGAGACGCAGAACAATGTGATTACAGTAACCAGCGATCACTCCCGGGCTGTAAGTGATACACAAAAACAACTGGACACATTTCCCCAGAACATTGGTGAAGGATGTGGTGGGGGTAAGGGAAGAACTCCTGGCTCCAGATCAGGGGGTGGAATCGAGGACATTCAATGTTTTAATTTTTCTTTTAACATAGCGAGAGGTTGTTTTCTTTTTTAACATTTACATTGACTTCTCAGGATTAATTTACTCCTACAATAATCTGTCACAGAGGAAGCTCAAGCTTGTTATTGTTAGTAAAGCTTCTGTGCTAACGTTCGACTAAACACTGGCTATATTTACAGCAAGAGTGATAAAGTAGCTACTTCAAAAGAGCAACAGCCGGCGGGCGAACTTTAACCAGTGGCGCAACTCTGGTCATTCTGTCTTTCCAGAAAAAGACTCCCACTGGAGGCACAAACTGAAAAAGAAATACAGCTCCACAAAAGCATGGTGCAGAGTCCCACATCACATGACAGCGACATAACTGTGAACCAGCTGTCAACACAAGAAGACAACAAGACTTTAAGAGCCACCGCGTCATGTGATTCGGTGGAGGGGGGGGGGGTCCTGTGACGAGCTCTGATGTGAAGCGTCCGTCTGTTTTTTGATACGAGTTCACGACCAGTTGCGGTTAATGGCTGAATCGGAGAGACCAGATTTGGCTGCGGCGTCATCAGACACACGGCGCTGCTGCCTCATCACATGCTCCCACCACAAACACAGTGACCGCCTGTTACCCAGTCCACGCGGCTAATTGGGAATATTAAAAATTAACGCAAACTCCGTACAGAGAAGATGGTGATCGGAGACCACATGCCAGTGCCCGGCAGATGCGCACGCACAGATAAGGGGGATGTGTGAGTGAAAGGCGACTCATGCGATCTGAAACTTGAAAGTGACACAGTTACTGTGATCTGATGATATCTGATGTGTTTCAATAGTTTTTCTCCCCGGTTGAACTGTGTCAGAGCTGCATGGACTCCCATCTTCTCCCGTGCCGCGTCGCAGCAGCTCCTCTCTAGCACAACATTTCCACTTAGATTTCGCTGGAGATCACTTCTGAAGTCATTTCGCTGAATTGAATGTATTTGGACAGATGTTATGTTAATTCTGGCTGTTGACTTCCACTCTACGTGGTCGCTGGAATAACAGGTAACGTTTCAACGACTGGGAGAAGAGAACTGGAATGTTTAATGTCTGTTTGAGCCAAGCCCTAATAGTAAAAAAAAAAAAAAGTCAAAGCCTGTCAAACACAATTTCAGAGACGTGGAATGAACTCGGATTGACCAAGTGTACTTCTCGTGGGGTGGTTCAATGATGTTGTAGAGAATGAGAGTGCAATCACAGAGTGTCTCTGACCTCTGCGTACAGCGGCCAAGCCCCCCCTACCCCCCCCACCCCCCTCCTCTGCCAAGCACTGCAAGCGGATCCATCCTGGTCCACGGTTGACCCACAGGCTCAGAATAGGACCCACATTATGACAGATGTTTTTGATCTCTTACTTTTTCTTTTTTTTTTTCTTCTCGCCGACCACAGCTATGGCCTAACCCAGAGGAACACCTCTCCCCTCCTATAAAATCCCCCTAAAGACCCTCCCTTAAATCCCAAATCCCAGCTCCACACAGCTAACTTAAAACAACTCCTCACATGCATGGAGTTGGCTCACCTCTATGCGCAGTGCCTATATCCACCCTCAGAGCCCTGGAGACTCCAGAGCGCCCACCTTCCTGCTGCAGTTTGCCCTCCCACGGACTGATTTCAGGGAACAGTCGTTAATCTGAGAGGGGAACGCTGGAGAACGTCTCCTTTTAATTATCAGAAAACTCCGGGCTTGGATAATTGATTCCAAATGGCAGGCTCGGGCTGGAGTGGGTGCAGGGTTGAGAGAGATGGCCAAGGAGGAGGAGGAGGAGGAGCAAAGAGATATGACTCCCTCTCAGGTTCTGACCTTTGGGTGCCCCCAGCGCTTGTGTGCTTTGCCAAAGATAAAAAGCAGATTGGCTGTGTTGGCCCAGGGGAGGGCGGATTAATCTGAATATCAGAGTCGTACGCAGCTCAGTGGAGCTACCTCCTCCCATGCGGCTACCTCGCTGAGCTGCTTATATCGCAGAGGTCTTTAACTCGTGCAGATATTACGGAGAGCGCCGCACCTCTTCGCCGGACAGCGGCGATGAAGCATGAGTGGCTTTATGACAACTCTCTCTGCCGAACGCAGTCTTCCCTGGGGACAAGAAGCCCATAAAACGTTTAAGCTTTTATGTGCAGCCTTCCTCTGTAAACACACGGAGGGCTTGACGAAGACAGAGGATTCTTACAACCCCGGGGCTTCACTGAGAAGCAGAAATAATAGAATGGCGCAAAAACAAAACACGAGCTAATTATCACGGCTCCAAGTACACATGCATTCACACTCTGACTCCAGGACCACCCGTGAGAGCTGACCTGGCCATGCCCCCTGCTGCTCAGCGCTGGCGTGTGTCCAGAGCAAACTGGGCCTCTCCGCAGGGAACGGAGCGGAGGCCTGAGGCCGCGCTGCTTAGCAGGCGCCAAGGGGGCGGCAGGCCGCCAGTGGTCAGTCCCTGCCGGAGCTTCTGGGAATGCTGTCACACTCGCGTCCTCGCGGCGGCCGGCTCCCGGGGCCCGGGGTGCGAGGTCGAGGAAGAGCGGCGCTCCTTACGGGCGAGCAGCTGGACTCGCTGTCATGGATGAGCTCATTCTGGCGAACATCCAAGGAAGAGGCGAGCCAGGCCCCCGCGCTGTTTGAGCTCTCCTCTCCACAGAGTCCCTCCCGGAGCACGGATCAGCAGCACACGCTCTGTGCACACAAACAACGTCCTGAAGTTCAACCCAGGCCAGAGTGGTGACAGGAAGAGGACGGAGGCTGAAACTAACTGAAGAGGAGTCCGGAGAAGGAAAAGATCAGGGTGTCAAGAAACAGGATAAAGAGAAACGGCACTGAGGGCAAAGAGGCATGAAAGACACAGTCCCTCTTCAATTTAATGTTATCAAAACCAGGCTGCTGTGAGAAAATAACAAGAAATCTTATCTGGCAGACGGACCTCGATGACACCTAGTGATGCGAAGTATGCGCCCTTCAGCTCCTCTCATCAGACGCAGGACAGACGACGACATTTCCCAGGCGTCCGCGAGGAACCTCTCATGATATCACTTTAACCCAAACAGACCAGCCGGCCGACAACCTCCTCTGCTGCTGCAGCACCAAGGCATCCGCTCAGACGGATGCACAGCACACACCAGTGCATTCTGGGCGCACACGAGCAATGCTACACAGTGGCTGAGAAATCTGGGGAGGCGCAGGAGCTGATACTGGCTGTCAGGCCGCTCTGGGACGACGGCGATAAGGACGGCTAATTGGAGGCGGCCTGCTCTCTAACAAGGCCAGTCGGTCCCCAGACAACACGAGCCAAGGACGCTGTTCAGTATGTCTAAATCTAATTTTCTCTTGCAGAGCAGTCCGCTGTGATAAGGTGGTCAGAGCATAAACCAACCGCCAGTCGACAACAAAACAACCGTGAGGCGGTCAGCACTGGAATTACGACCATTCCAGTCAATTAGCCGAATTATCTGGAGGCATCACGTGTGCGCTGTTGATATAAAAACACACTGCCCATTAACCTGTGGTCTATAAAAAAGGACACAGGCTTAGCAATTAACCCACATTGCCAAACTTACCCGGCTGCCTCCATTTCCAAATGACTATAATTCCAAACAACGTGGTAATTTCCTCGGCAGAGAGCGCATGCCTGGTGTGCTGTTGATTATGGCTTTTGGAAACTTATAAAGACTGTGGTTTCCTGGAGGGAGACCGCATCAGCTGTCATATTCATAATTATAGCATTTCTGCTATTTCTCTCAATCATATAATTATCCTATCTCTGCTATTTCTATCAGTCATGTAATTATCATATTCAGTCTTTTCTGCGTAAAGTTTTTTTTTTTCTTTGTCTGAAATATCCAGGTTTTCTTTACGGGCTGCAGATCCACGGGCCGGATATAACTTTTGAGGGAGGACGTGCTGCTCTCCCCAAGACGCTGCGGCGTTATCTGCGAGCGACTAATTCACTACACGCTTACAAACCGGCGACCGCAGCGAAAGACGCGTCTGCCATCGTCTCCACATAAACATAACTAGCAGGTCTGGAGCAGCCTCCGTTGCACAAATGCACTATTTTCTGGGACGCGGTAGCTTTCCTCTTCAAATTACAACCAAGCAACGAGAGGGAGAGAAGCACTAAAACTCTGAAGTTCAACTGTTTACAACAAGAGATTTAAGCGAAAATTGCGGGGCCGGCTGTAGCAGCTGCTCCACGGGACCTCCACTCCATAAATTTAGGGCAATTAAGCCACGAGCTCTCCTAATGAAGCAGACTAACAAGCTGGAGGAGGGTTTCAGCTCCTGCACCAGGTGTCATGGCCTCACACAGGAAGTCCCAGCAGGAGTAACACCTGGGAATAATAAAGCCCGTAGACAATGGCTCCATCTGAGGGCCGGGTCCCACTGAAAAGTATGGTAAAAGCTCCAGGGTATGGAACAAAAGGAAGCTCAACATAAATATGATATTTCCAGGAAATAAATCAACACAAATATCACCAACTTTTGCAATGAAGAGCATGTTTACTCTTCTCTTGTACGTGAGTAAATATCAGGTTAATGCATGAGAGGTTGCGTGCACTTGGATTGGCCCCTGGCTGCTGTTCACCCAGAGATGTACATAACATATAGAGAAGGGGGGGGAAAGAATAAGATGCATGAAGGTCAACCTGAGGGCATGTGTAGCACAACATTTGTCTCTGTGTCCGCCACAGTTGAATCATTGACTGTGAAAGGAGGGGGGAAGTGATTTGGCTTGCACATACAGTACAAGCTTCTGTGATGTTGATCCCAATCAGCGGATCATGAGGGAAAATTAGAAACACGCTGCTGTCTCCGAATTATAACAGTAATAAGTATTCTTACAGAGCCTGGGTTCAGTGACGGTGGAGAAAAAAAAAAAAAAAACACACACACACAAGCACTAGCATTGTTGTCCTTCGGGTCCAGTGGCGTAATGCACCACAAACAGAGTAATAATTTCAGAAAGTTCTCTAACCTGCGGAAGAACAATTCCAGTATGATGACATTTCAGAGGGATGACTGGGTGAGGAGTCATGAAACAATATGAACCCAAGATTAAAACCTGCCTCGCTCAATAGACCGTCTCAAAGCCTTATTACCCTCTTCACTCAGTCAATGTTAGCCCAGAAAAAAATGCTGCGGCTGCGGCTCAATCTCATAATAACCAGAAGAGTGGAAAACGTAAGGTCTTTCCTAATATCACATCAAACTGAGTGAAGGAGCGAGCAGCCACCCCCACCCCTCCTTCCCTTCTCCACTCTGCTAAAAGGCCACCATTGTATGGGAAGAATTGCCATGGCTACTGCCGGCGAACTGTAAGCCTTTTAGAATTATTAGCATTCCTCTCTACCCTGAGCACTGTAGCAAAGCTGCTCACTTTACCATCAATCCGCCTTGGGAGAAACACACCATTTCTTTCATAAGCGACTACAGGAATTTCCATCTGGCTGGGAATTAATTAAAGTCGAATTATGGGGCTGCGGCAATATTGGGCTGCCTAGACAAATTCACCAACACCCACGGAGGGCAAGGGTGAATGTGGCCTTGTTAGTGAGACTTGTGAGAGGCCAACGAAGACAGCGGTCGGAGACACTAACTCAGCAGTTATTAAGCGAGGCAGCGTCGGGACGATCGACAATACGATCGTTGGTATGTCCATTTTCCTGACCACCATGGGTCCAGGTAGCAGCAGGCTGAAACAAACAGTGGCGGCTCACTTCATGAGTTCATGATGAAGGTTAATTATTATCAGTGATTTAAGAATATCCAGCAAAAGAAAGTTCTAACACTGATGACCAAACACACATGAAAACAAAGCTATTACAATAACCTCTTTTATAAGGATTCAATAGGAAAGGATGAAGTTAAAATCTGTGAAATGATTCTGTGAAGTTTCAGCAATGTACGATAAGAAATCGGAATAAAAAGAAACAGGCAAACCTTTGTCAGTATGAGACGGTTGAAACAAAGTGGTCAATATCAGATTCGAGAAAACCTGAACCACAGGCCACCAGGGAGGCTCCGCTATCAGGCCGGAGACTCCTCCAGCTCCTGACACCTCCACTGGGGCAGAGAAAGTAGGTCTGCACAGTACCCAAGGGGAAAGCAGGGCCCTGGTGGATTTCCACAGCTTGGGCCAAAATGGCTAAAAGGCAACCATTTCCTTTCAGTGCAAACTCGGTTGAAGTTTCAATTTCAACCGAGTCTGATGTTGTTCCGGCTACAAGTTACCAGTAAACGGCTCTGATGAAACCATTTCCAAATGGGGGGCATGTAAGGAAAAGGTTTCTGCACAGGAGACTGCGATGAAATACAAATGTGCTTAGGATGAGTTTAAGTCAGGAAGCTGCAATAACAACACAAAGGGTAAACCTGAACCATAACTCATTCCTCAAATGTGATGTGGAATGAAGTGACTGATTGAAAACTTTCTGTTACACAACAACTCTGGTAACAATAACAAAAACTACAACTTTCGTTTTCATCGGTTTAATGACATTGGTGTGTTAATCTGAGGAAAGCTGCTTTCTCGGAACGACTCGACACTCCTTCGTCCACCTACTGATTCTGTGTTTTCCCAGGCACAGGAGATCAGGGGCCCTGGACTAGGATCTGCTGATGAAAGGAAGAGATTAGGGTTAAACTCCAAGTCCAACTAGGCTACCAAAACAAACACTGTCAAGCACTCAGATCAAACTGATGTCTGTCAAAAGGTACCTTGGCAGCCACCTGCGGCCTGGGGACCCCTAACCAGTCGCAGAGCCGATTCCTGTGTGTCCGCACTGTGGCGAGGTCACTTTCCCTGGAACGGACACGCACCCCAAGAACATGAAACCCACGCTACTGACTTCATTTGCATATACAAAAGAATATTTAACAAGCCGTTCCTCACCAATTAGTTTCACTCAGCAGGGTCATGACATCATCCAGCACCTCTGGATCGATGACATCATCATAGGTCAGCACCATCTCATACATCTGGCTCGCTGTCCTCTTTCTCATCTGGAGGTGTTGGAAAGAACCTGTTTGTTATTGTTCTCTGCTGCCGTCCCATGCAGAAATATGACAGCACACCACACACATCACGATATCAGTCGTCTTGGGAACTTACCACAGCGAAGGAATGGCACAGCATCAGCAGCAGCTGGGACAAAACTTTCTTCCTCACTTCACCCTGGAACTGGATCAGCCCACAGAGGCTGGGAAACCCCAGTCAACCACGATTGTCTCATTCAGTCATCTGGTTTCAGTGATCTATATAATGTTTGCATTTGTCAATTGAGACTTACACATCTACGCAGGCGGACAGCTTCGAAATATCCTTGGACTTCTTGAACTCTTTGCAGAGAGCCAAGGTTTCCACACAGAAGCGATGACTTTGGAACGAAAAACAGACAAAGTTCAGTTCATGTCAAACATGTTTCCAACAAATAAAAAACCAAGCATCTGCAGTGCTTACTTCTCTTGTGTCGTGAAGATTTCAAAGCAGTTGTTAGAGAGCATCTGACTGAGCATCTTAAGGGAAGGAACAGTCACCCTGAAAAAAGGGGAAAATAAAACTGACACTTAGTGTCTCAGAGATTTATAGAAACGACGTGGAGGATTGTAGATTTCAACCACGGAAAAATATAAATAAAAATGATCGTCTTGTGTGTTCGAGAAAGTACCTGTAATTTTGGAGATTGTTTCTGAGGATAGCCAGCAAAGTATCTCCAAACTGGGTCAGAGCAGCCTCATTGGTCTGGATCTCTTTCATGTAACTGAACAAGGACTTGGAAGAAAACTGCACCTGAGCAGAAGCAGTGGAGAGCAGCAGTTAATGTGGAGTCGCTCGGTGTGGACAGGTTAGAACAATGTCAATCAACGACTGTCTTTAAAGCAAGACATTTTATGATGATATCACTCACACAGAACTTAGTGCTGGTAAAATTAACTGAGTGCTCATTGGCGCACTTCTAAAGACTTGATCTATGGTTGGCTAAATCTCATAAAATGAATTCTCCATGATATCTTCTCAAAGGTTCAGCATTCATGGTCTAGGGACATCTAGTGGTAAAGTTGAACGTTCCGGCTGAGCTCTCCTCACCTCACCCTTCTTTTCGGTTTCATGAAAACTCAAAAGGTGTTTACTCAGTCAATGAATTCGAGAATCAACATAAGTATTTGATCCCAAAACAAATTGCAGATCCCAAAACAAATATTGCGAAATACTAATGATATAGATTTTTTTTTTCTCAGTATCAGAACTTGGGACAGTTCCTGTTGTTTGGCTCTCACAGGACTGCACTCAGTGCTCCCTCTGCATCCAGACTGCCCTTTAAGGCAATTCCTGGAAAGTTGGTGGACGCTCCGTCTCCCTCTGTCCTCTGTATGTGCTTGTGGTGTGAGAATGGTAATCTTGGCCCACGTACCGATGCTGTCTTGGCTCAGGTTCCTGCATGCAACCCTGTACAAACATATCAGTCCTTCCCGTCTCTGAGGATCTATCTGTGGCAACGCTAAAAGAGCAGGAGGTAAAAGCATGACGAGAGCCAGATCGTCTCCGAGGGAATATGTTTACGGCCTCCATTGGCAGAAGAGTTAAGCCTTGCTGGCGCTGCTGCTGCTGTTACAGGCATTGAACTTGTTTTTCTTTATTATATCCACAAACATTGAAAGCTAATAATACTTTTGTCATCACAAACCTTTATGGGAAAGGTGATTGGTTTGTAACAGGTTAGGCCATTACGATGGAGGAGGGAGAACTTGATCAACACTAGTTTGGGGCCCATGCTGGGCCTCCCAAGTGATGGTGAGGAGAAGGTCAGAAGTGGAAAGCAGTAGTATCCAGTTGTTATCCAACACTGTAATGTCAAGATTGAACTGATGGGAAAATCTCACCAGTGCCATGAGGGAATCGTTCGACAAATTTGTTCTGGGTGAGTCAAGATCAGTGGATGCCACAATACTGTAAACAGTACTGGGATGCAGTAAATCAAGAGTATACAATAAGTATACTGTGAAAGTAACAATTCATTTCGAGTCAGAAGATAAAGAAGGATTACTACATACGGAGCAGAGCACAGAGTGTAACAGACATGTGGCTCCCCCTGCTGGTTGAACTTCCTCTTTAATAACAACCCTGATTTTTCTACTTTCACTGTAGCTTTCATATCCAGGATATGTTAGCTTTGTTTCTGAATAGAGGGGGGGAGTGGAGACACGTTTTCATCTTCATTTTCACCTTTTCTGTCTGTGGTTAAGATCTATAGATTAACTCACTGAACCTTTGTGCCCTGCATTTTGTTTTTCATTTGGTCATATTTAATCTTTTCTCCTGGTCTGTACAACATGATGCCCTACTCCTCTCATCCCACTTGACCTACTGTGGACTCGGTGACCCCTCCCACAGACGCGGTGAGCCCGAGCAGGGTGTGGTACTGATACTGGGGTAGTGCCAGCAGCTGGGTGATATACAGGAAGGCTTGGGATGGAGCATTCCAGTTCAGAGTAGTAGTGGTCTCTCTGAAAGACAAAGCAACAATAATGAACGTTATATTTAGTTATTCTACGTAAAAAAGCTTTCATATTTAATGTGGAGTGCCATACGAAAGGTCTAGGCGCTTCAGATGTGAAGCAATAACATCAGGGAGGCGTCTGAAAACAATCCCAGAACGTACAGCCAAAGTCATAAAGAACAATAGAGACTATAAAGAAAAGGAGGGGGAGGCCTTCCCACAGACGGTCTGGCCCTGACAGAGCTGTGATCTCAGCATCATGGGGTGAAAGTGGGATCACACGAACAGACAGAACCAACGCATTCTGAATCCAAAGCCAATATAACTTGTTGGAAACTTCCATGATGTTTGGAACTCAGGCCACGAAAAAGAAAAACGCGAGTGCACCTTTGTGCACCGGCGCTGTTTTAAAGATAAAGTCCGCCAACTGATGCAACGAATGCCCGGTTAAAATCATCACGCTACACACAGGAGTAACTCACACAGGGAAAATCTTCAACAGCTCCTCCTGGTGGGGGACGTGGGGAACCGCAGGCTCTGTGCTGTGAAGGAGGCGCAGGAAGACGACGCCAGCGTGGGCTCTGTACCGATCGATCTTCTCTGCTGCCTGCTTGGCCAGGGAGCACATCATGCACTTGACTCTGCATCATGCAACCACAGGAAAAAAGGTCACAATTACAAAATCGCTACATCGGACATGATTATTCTTATACTCGTAAGAAGCCAAATACTAACGCTGTGTTTGAATTTCACTATGGTATGACTGTGACGTGCGTCCTGCAAAGTTTCTGATGCTCTATTAGAATTCCAAAAGAAGTTACACTGACTATTTGCTATGTTCTTGTGGCCACACCTTCTTAGAATGAGGCCAGAGGGATTACTCAAGGCAAGGAACAAACAACAGGTCTATGACCAACTGATATTACAGGTTTTTATGGTCAGATGCTGGTGACAGCGAGGAGTTTCTCTGGCTGTGCAGTTTTACAAAAAATTAACCATGACCTGGTGTCAGTGTTTTTAGGATTCCACTCACATGTCAGATGAAAGGATCTCTGGAGAACTGCCGGCCACCAGCAGGGTCACATCCATCAGACCGGTCATCGCTGCCTCTCTCACCCTGGGGAGAAATACTTTGAATCTTATTCAAATTCCAGAATCTATAAGACAGTCTTTAGAATTGTCTTTTAAAACAAACAGGGCATATGATTCACAGGCTGGAATAAGCACCAACACACAGCTGAAGAGTGTATTCCTGTGTCACTGAATCTGGCAGTTTTCAGTGACACAGGAAGCCAGATTAGCTTTATGTCTGCAGGGCACAATTTGTTTGCGTGAAACGTTAATCAAGGGCCTTCATTCAAAAGTCACACCCTGAAACAGGTGCGCGTGGTGACAGGTGGTGACGTGTGATTATTGGCCTTGGAAGAAATGACACAGAAGCCCACGCGAGGGAGAAAAGACTGTCTGGTGATAAGGAAGTAATTAAAAAGGACGGAAATAAAAACATTTATGAACAGAAATAAAGTCGTCTCAAAGACACAGCCCAACCCATGTTGGAAGGACAAGGGACAAGCCTGGTGGCATTCCTGGCGAGTCGCTAAGCATGGCCCCAGGCTACTACTGAGAAAGGCATGCATGTCTTCATGTCCCGAGGTGGAGGGGCTGAAAAACACCAGAGGCCCAGGCAGGAGAACGTGGCTAATGCCTGAGGCACATTAAGAGAGCATGGGTGTATTTGTGCACTGTGTGTGCGTCTACATGTACATATCTGCGTGTCGCTGGGAACCTTCACTCACCAGGCCCCGATATTCCCTCTGCCATCTGTTGTGTAGTCATCGATGCTCTCCAGCAGAGTGGAATACACCCCGGGTACATTTTGCGAACACAGAGTAGAGTCCGGGGAGCCGCCGGCGCAGACACCGACCTTCACGCACACTCTGATGTCACGTAAAGAAGAAAAGATAGATAGAGTTACATTTGTAGGAGAATATGGAATAACAGTATTCTGACACAAAAGGCTATTAATATCCAAAAGAGGCAAACGTCATTTAAGTCCTGCAGGTAGTCAGTCAGCTGTTTATCTTACAATCTGAGAGACAGAGGGAACTTTGTGACACAAGTCTGAACCACCGCTGGCTAAAATAAAAATATAGGACAACATGGAGACAGAAGATATAAAGATGAGATGTCAATAAAACATGTCTGTGAATACTTACAGGCCAATCGCTGTGACGGCATCTCTCCTCGCCTCTGTAAATGTCCCTGCCTTCTGGGTGACAGTGCACATCTGCTGGAGGCCTTCAAAGATCTAGCACACGCGCACATTTTATGTCAAAACACTAAGACAGTGAGACGTCAAATCCTTTAAAAAGGCACGTATAACTTCAAGCACACCTGCTTCAGTTTGCCATGGATCATAAATTTTGGCAGACTGCCGAGAGCGAGGGCAGACCCACAGCGAGTGAGAATCTGCGGACTCTTCAGCCACTCAATGTACTGAGACACCAGGACGTCTGTGCACGTGGACACACAAACAGCATGCGGCGGTGTTATTTTTTATTTTGCAAACAAAGACAGAGGGGGAAATCCAGTGCGTTAGGAGACTGTGGCCAACCTACCCTGGATCTGAGAGTCAGCCTGCCCTGCCTCCGCCTCGTAGTATTCCTCACACAAGGCAGAGAAAGCTGCTAACAGTGCAACCTGTGAGGAGGAAGATCGTGGAGATGAAGCATGAAAGACTAATTTAATTACTTCCACACTATTGTTGCTTTGCTGATATGTAACATTCAACAAGAATGCAAGTGATCATTCCAAACAAACATGACATTTTCTTTAATCCCTCGTGTTAACTCTTTTTAATACAGAAATATAAAAAAGTATTAGGTTTACCATAATCCCATCCTTAGCTCCACTGGAAACCAGGTGAAGGGTTTTTATGGTGTCATCAATGAGCCCCTGCCAGGCAGCTGAAACCACAGTGACACTATTAGAAACGATAATGAATTAAATGAGACAGTCTGATCGTGTTTGATTCCTGTTAGGAACTTACTGATTACAGGGTCATTCTTAAACGGCATTTTGGACAGGGACAGCTTTTCTATTAGGGTGCACACTGCCGGGAACATGAGCACAATCAGATGTATTAGCAGAAACTCTCAACTGTGATGAACCAGTAAAACCATTGTTTTGCTTTTGGGCTTACCTGCTGGCCTCATTAGTTCTCCTCCATAACCCCTAAATAAAAGAGCATTTTATTTTACTTTATTTTAAAGACAAAGCTGGAATTTACCCCGAACAGTTGATTGAATCATTCTTCCTACCTGTACTGTTTTCTGTCCTGTAGCTGAAAGTGATCAACAGATTATAATAAGCACCAGGGGGACATTTCGATCCAGTTTATTCAGATTGAAATGCATTTGTTTTAGGTCTCCTTACCGTTTGGTGAATGTTTTTTAAGGCATCAACATATTCGGGGGGGATCATGTCCACCACAGCTCTACGGGACAAGCACAAGGAGCAGAAGATATAAGAGCTGAACACACACAAACATGTTTCTATAAAATTTCCCATCAGGTCAAAGGCTTATGGATCATCTTCCCAGTACTCGGTAACTATTCAGGTGGGACTAGAATTCCCCCAGCTTGTGCCTCTCTTGCTTTAGACTCCCTATTAGCTGCTAGCGTGTTTTCTATTGAGTGGTTAACATATTTGTATTCAGACGGCTAGAGGAGGATTTGAGGATTCTGGAAACACATCTGGATGGGGAGATGTTGTCTAGCAAGTTTCCCAGTTGTTTATCTTTCAGAGACAATGGAGCTTGTATCATGACCCAAATGTAAAGATAAAGCTAACACAATGTTCCTTTGTGCCGAGGAGTCTACCTGTCGGTCTGAAGGCCCAGTCTGTACAGAGCGTGTGTGATCTCTGCACAGGACAGGATGGCTCCATGGCGACTGTGGAGGTCCGTACCCACTGCCAAGGACAACAGCTTCGGCAGAACTGAAACCAAAGTGCGAACTCTACTCATGACCAGTAATTATAGGTTTCAGTCCGTTCCAACCTGGTATGTCGTATGAGCATTTTACTTTAGAGGAAAGCACCACTATATTGCCTGAGAAACAGGTACGGTGACATTGTTTACCTGTTGTTGCCATATAATCGGGCGCTTGAGGCGTAAGGTTGTGGAGCGCTTTGCTCGCAAGCTCTCGGATCACACTGCAAAACACACAGACCCAAGATTTGTTTTCAAGACCAAAAAAAGTGATATATTTTTTAAAAGATGCTGAAATTATGAGTGCGGCACAAAACAAGCAATTACCCATCCCAGTGGTTGGTCTTTCTGGCTATTAAATGGTCGATCAAGGCGTTGGTGTACTCCGGGAAACTAGCGATGTAAACGCTGTGAGGACGACAACAATCGACAACGCTATAAATCTTTATTTCATTTCTTGTGTGCAGTTGCTTGGTCAGACGGGCCCCGAAGCTAACATCTTTCCAGCCGTTGTGCCGTTTCAATAAATGCTCTGCTGACATTTTCTGCCTGGGGGGGAGATTCTTGAAAAGGTTGAAGCTTTTCTATGTGTGACGGACACACAGTTCCCTCCTCTCGAGAAAGTTGCTGCTGTTCATAAACACACATTCAAGAGACATCTACACTAAACCTTGAGTTTTGGTTTAACGCACATCGTGGAGGACAGATTTACTGCCTCACATAGAGTAGTCTGCAGGAACAAGAGTCTATCCTGAGCCTTTGCTCAACCTTCACTTATTACATTTTTAGAAAATGGGAGCGTTAAGGCCAAGGACCTGGTGTTTCTTACCTGATGTTAAGAAAACAGTTGTTGAGATTGCCAACAGCATAGTAGTCTGCTGCAGTCAAAATGTCAATACCATGAGGAAACATACCCTGTTGAGACAAACAACCGATAAACAGCTGATGTGTTTTCAATGCATGGTCTGTGTTGTTCAAAGTAGTTGTGGAAGAAGGACTGTTGGAAAGACAAGCGTTCGCTGGAAGCCTGACTGGGAGGCCACTTTGTTTGCTTCAAAAGCTTCTACCGACAAAGCAAGTTTGAGCAAGACCTGGTTATTTGGCAGCAAATAAACTTCAAATCACAGTGATTCAGTTAGTCATGGCGTATGAGTAGTTAATGCTTCAGTCACAAACCTGTCTGCCGACATTCTCCTGGAAGGCAGCCTGCGACAAAACGAGACATTAAAGTGAACCTGTGTCACGGAACATTCGAACTTTCTTGAGTCCAGAGATCGAACAGGGAACTTACGGAGGCGGCTCTGCGGCAGTTGACATTTCGATCAAACACAGCAGTGATCAGCAAAGCGCTGCCGAGAGAAACGCAAAGAGCATAAGTTGATGCAGAGACAAGAATATGAAGAGCTTTTAACGGCATCCACAGAGGGGGTTAACCACCTGTTGACAGTGTTTTTACATTACAACAAGTGACTCAACAGTTCAGTAAGAAACACATCTCTGAGTCAGATTTTAAAAAGATGTCTGCGTCTCAGTTGCATCACCTCAGAACCAATTTTTTTTATGTGGTGCAACGGTTCCCAGCATTGCTAAATGAACCACAGTATGATTAATCCATGACTGCTGCACGACGGGAAGTTTTGATCCCAGCATCCTCGCTCTCTGTGTTGCCTCTGCAAGCTCTAGGAGAGGAGGACGTGAGAATGTCAGTTGGTCATTTGTCCTTTTAATGGACATCCTGAAACCAACTGTAGTTTCATTTGCTTGCTGTACTAGCTTCCTGGCTCCAAGATTCCGGCCTGCAGCTTTACTAACTGCCCCTGCCCCAAGGGCTTGAAAACAAAATGATTGCACAATGGCTCCTGCAGTGTATCTGTAACTGTGGAAGTGTGTGTGTGTGTGTGTGTGTGTGTGTGTGTGTGTGTGTGCCCCCAAGTCACCTAAGTCCCACATTCTCAAAAGTTTCAGCAAATGTCATCAAGCTGTAATGAATAGAGCAGGAACCAGCTTGTCGGAGCGTTGCTGCCAAGCGGCAACCGAAACCTACAGCAACAGGCGAAACCTGGCAATCCTGTAAGCTAGGAGAAGGGAGGGTGTATGATAATGCTGATGATAATGGTAATAGGGGTTCAAACTGACTCTGCAGAGCTGGTCTGCACAGTCAGAGGCCGCAGGTCCCTACATGCTCAGATGAGGCAAACCGTTAGTATTGACAAAGACTGAACTAACGCACCTTAGTTTCTTTGCACTGGCTGATTAAATAAATGATCTAGATGTCTCTCTTTATTTTAAGATTTATTGTTGAGATTTACATGAATTTAGATTTTTGCTTCCAGATGTACATGGCTGTGAAAGAGAATTCCACTAAAATTTTAAAAGCCACGTGTCTTTTGAAAAGATTTCATCAGAACATGTGATGATCACCTTGTGATTATATAGACTTGGACTTACAGTCTAACCAAGATCGAGAGCAAACAGGGACTCAGAGGCACAAAACCAACACACAGTTGTGTGCTGTGCTAGTTCCATGGGGACACCCATAATGTGGTGCAGAAAAACTGGTTTGGGGCAGTAAATAAGTCCTTAGAGGCAAACTGAGAAGCTTCTGTTAAAAAACAGCCATAAGCAAATTTGCAATAAGCTGCAGCCTAAATATCTGAATGGCTCATTTGAGATTTATTCTTTCATCTGTGATGTTATTCAGATGCTTGTGACACACAGGGAGGATGAGGAGCAACATTTTGCAATGGAAGTTAGGGTTACCTGGCAATCTCATTGACAAACAGATCGAGCTCTTTGGGCTCATAAGCTCTGGCGAAAGACCAGCACACGTAGCAGGCAGCGTCCCGCACGTTGGAGCCGACGCTGCACGCTCCCCTCTTCTCATCGTAGGTCAGGGACTTGATGATGAGCGGCACCACTGCGAGCAGACAACAGAGCTGGATGAGAAGTTTAATCTTCAAAAAAAAAAAAAAAAAAAAACACTCAGCATTTATATTAAACATTTCACTTGTTTTCCTTTTAAATCATATTAAAAGTTATATATAACTATAAGTTATATGTGTGTATATATACAGTGTTTGGGAAACAAAGAATGATGATTAGCCATAACATGTCTGCATTATTTTCTTTGGACACTGTTGTCATAAGAAGGGAGGTGACGCTGAAACAGAACAGCAACAGTTCCACCCGTAAGTATGCAAATTTCATGCCAATTTTGCCAGCATGCCGCTGTGCTCCATTTGAAACCTGATGTGCTTATGTAAATGAGACAGCTGTTCTCTGACCGCAAGGGCCCGCGTGGTCATTTCAAAAATGGAGAGGGCAGGACAGACCCCACCTCACCCCTTCATGTAAATCATCCCTCGAGGCTTGACTAATATCAAGTACATCAATGTTGCCCAAGGGCCCTGCTGCTCAGGATGAGGCTCCACCCACTGGTGAGACAACACCTCAGAGAAAGGAACTCACCACACAAGTATCATCACCAAATGCGGCACACACAGACACACATGCACGGTCACACACAGACACTCTCTCAACGCTGAGCACACACTGGAGCGAATGTCTTGACGAGACACTAACGTTTGTTGTGGACCGTGCAGCGGCTCTCTGGGGGCCGAATACTCAGGAGAGGACACTCAGAGACGGTAAATTTTTTTTTTATCCTAAAAAAAAATAAAAATACTTTGTAATATTAAACATGAGTATTTAATAACTTATGGCAGTTGGTCAAATATTTTCTGAGTTTTGTAAAGACAGTTTTGTTAAGGTACTGTTCTCTAAAATGTAAAGGTGTAGTTAAGGTAACATAAGTGTTGCATGCACCTGTTACCTAGGACTTTATTTGGCACCTGCCTGCACTGCTTCCTGTACCACAGGTGAAGGGCTGACCTCTGCAGGGAACCCCTAAAGAATCGAACCTTTTAAGCTAAACAACACAGAACTTGTTTTCTTCACAAAATACTTTGATTGTCTTTAAGTAAAAAAATAAAACACACAACAGATCCAATGATCCAAATTTATTTTTTACAAAGACAGAAACTAACCAGAAAACTTTTGACTGTGTTATATTGGTAGTGAACTGTAAAAATGTTAAAAAGGGACTTTAAATGGATTTCAATACTGAAGAAAGGAGTGGCTGTGTGTTACTGCAGTTGGACAGAAACTTGAGTGACAGCTTCTTGCGACAGTGCACAACAAGCAGGTTCCTCCGAGCAACACCCAGCAACACTTAACTCACTGCTGAAGGTGATGTTTCATTTCAAAGGCGAACCAGATGACAGCGACTTCACCGATTTTAATCAATAAAGCTACAGAATAACTTCTCAAACTCTTATTTCTCCAAAGCTGGTGAGCTCATCAAATGATGAATGAGAGAGTGCATCCCGCAGGTGTAGTCATGGGAAGCAGGTGGCTGGTAGTTCCCACGCCGACAGCACAGAGTTTAGAGGGGTTGTGAGAGCAAGTCTCCGCATGCCCTCCAGGTTCGTGTTAGTAAGTGTCTAGTCTACCCGACAACCGCCGACCTCATGCCGCAGGAAGTCCCCAACTCTCAGGACTCAGGGTTGGAGAAAAATCTGAATGATAGACGGCTGAACACACAGCAAATAAAATGGTTGGCAGGCTGTTGTCTGTTGACTAAAACCACACTAATACACAAGCGCCCCTATGCAAACATTTATCTTTTGCATATAAAATAGACATTTTTTCATATCTAACTAAGTCTCAAATTGGAGTCTAATGTAGTTTAATACAGTTTAACAGTTAAAAAAATATATTAGCCCGAGGGTGCAGTGTTTTGTGCAGCTAGAGATTTTTGTGACCGAGCCGAAAGAAAAACAGAGAGAAAAACCTATCAGTAAATATACTCTCCACCTCAACCAGTTGAGCAACTTTCCAAGCCTCATTACTCAGTGACAATCTGGAACAAAAGCAGCAATGATTCACAAGTTACTCTTCTTTTGTAGGTAGGCCAACTTTTTTTTTTAAACTTTACAGTCTCTATTTTTCATTTCAGAAAACGTGCATCAGAACCAAGATGGAGCCTGCTCAGGATCGCAAGCCAAAGAGACCCCACTACATCCCCCGGCCGCCGGGCAAGCCCTTCAAGTACCAGTGTTTCCAGTGTCCCTTCACCTGCAATGAAAAATCCCATCTCTTCAACCATATGAAATACAACCTGTGTAAAAACTCTATCTCCCTAATGTCCCAGAAAACTGGGCAAACAGCTCGACAGGTCAAAGCTGCAGCAAAGGGAGCCCCTGACACATCCGAAGATTGTCTGAGCCCTGTGAAGGCAGTTCAGGATGAGAAGCCTCAGAAACAGGGAGCCGAGGAGAACAAAGCTGAGTGCAGAGAAGACACAGAAGAAGTAGATGTGGGGTGTGACAGTCCGGTGAACAAGGACGGCCGGAATGAGGCAGCACCAAACACAGTTACTGCAGAGAAAGAGAACAAGGAGAGCAATGAAGCACAGTCCCTGCCACGCCCATCGGCATTCTACCCTGTCACACCCAACCGCGACGGATCTGACACCTTCAAGTCATCTGTGCAGCAGTCAGAGGATTCACAAACCCCAGCGGCCAATTTCAGCCAGCCAGGCTTCCCATGGGGCACCATTTCTCCATCTATCCCCTTGAAGCCATTAGCCCCTCCCATGCTTTCTGAATACCCAACTTACCTCCTGCCAGACCGCCTCCTGTATCCGCCATACTACCTCCCTGGGAATCAAAATCCAAATGAGCCAAACTCATCTTCTTTCCAGCCAGAGTTTCTGGACCAACAGAGGCCAATGATGCCACAACCCATTGCCCCACCTCACGCTTCCCTCTTTCCTACATACGCATACAGATACTGCCACCCTCTCCACCCACCCCCTCCTATGCATTTTTCCTTGTACAGGCCACATGAGCTCTCCATGCCATTTGCAGGACCCAGATATATTCCTTTGGACTTGTACGACCAAACCCTGAAGCCCAAGGATTATGACCCATACATGCATTCAAATCCCAGACACAATGGCCCCATGACATCTGCACAAGAGCAGAGCAACCATGGCCAAAGTGGAGACAAGTCTACCAGGCTCAGCCCCAAAGAGGGGTGTTCTGCTTTGGGATCCCCGGACAGACCCAGCCACGCACACACCGTCCAGAGAGACACAGACCCCCTGCAGTACGGCACGTGCCAGTCTCAGACAACCACCCAACAAGTCCACACAGCTGCTGCAACACAAGACATCACGTCTGACCTAAGACAAGAGTCTGCTCAAAGCTTGCTGAATTTAAGACTTCAGCATGTGGACAGAGGGTAAGACAAAGCCCCATGTTTGTATTTAAAAGGACAAAAAAATATCTGTTTGCTTTACTGCACTCCAGTATATTGCATTTACATTTATTGTAACAAGTCCTTCAAATATTTGTTTTGGTGGTTTCCTTTCAGGTCGGCAGAGAGCAGCTCCTCCATGTTTGTCTCTGAACCATGTCCACAATCTACGTCCAATCAAGACGATGCTGACAGCAGAGAAGATCTGGCTCCCCTCAACCTCTCAACAAGGAAACAGGGCACAGAGAACAGCCCGTCTGACCACAGGCTGAGGTGCTCCGACTTCAAACTAAAGGAGGATGATTTGCCTCTGAACCTCAGCATTCGAGCTTGTCACAGCAGCCCTGCAGAGCTTCAGCAGAGGCCAGACGACGAGCTGGATGAAGAGCGGTGTGACCAGAGGCAGACGGCGGCGCTGGCTCTCTGTCAGCTCTCCATCGCAAGCTCTGCTGTCTCCTCACGTGACTTAAGCACCCAAGACAGGCCCTTAGAAGATAACACGGCTGCTAGAGGTCATGGCTCTCCAGAGAAGACTAAGCACAAGACAACTTGCAAGAAGAGAGCGAAGAGCGGCAGGACAGAAATCCACTGCCATAAACCGAACAAGCGAGCGAAGGTACCAAGCCGGCTTCTGAGAAAGAGGCCTCGCTGACCCGAACAGTTTAGCTCTGACTTTCATTATATTTGTTAATAAGGACAGAATATCTCCTACTGTTCACTGGAAGCCTATGTTCAACTTCATGATAACATGTTAATTAAGCACTGAAAGATTTGATTGTGATAAAAAAATATGTGAAATGTCCACAGAGGTAGCACAGAAAACAAACATGTTCAATGTTACCACAGGTGTATGCATATTGATATCAGACCAGATGGGAAAAAATGAAAAGCATTTTTAATAAGGGTTCTTAATATTTAAATCTGGACATTTTTGGAAATGTAAAGTTTACAATGGAAGATGTCGTAATGCACTGTAAATGTAAACATTTTGAATAAGGAAGTAATAAAAGCTGACTTGCAGAAGTCAACATACCTTTTACTGTAATGACGATTTTGGTGTGAATTTGTGGAAACTTACCCTCCGTCAGTCTGGATGGCAGCAGCAGGCCTCTTCTGCTAAGCTCTGCCAAAGCCAGGCAGCCTCCGTGCCAAGCCATGTCAGTTTCATGGAAGCTTGAAACACACAGCACATACGTTGTAGTTACAAATCCAGTATCCTTTCTTTGAAAAGTACAGCAGCAGGAAATTTTGCCCCTATGTGACAGGTATTTAAAAAAAACAGTAAATATGCCCTGAACATGAACCTACCTAAAGCAATCCAGCAATGACGCAACAACCTCGTCTGCCAGCTCTCTGGGAAGTCTCCCAGTCACTCTCCCAATGCTGAGAAGGTAAATACACTTAAATAAAAGATGACACCTGGAGAAGCTGTCTTTCACAAAGAGATAGAACAAGGAAACTACAATGAGAACTTTGCCAATTTGTTTAGTGGGGACAGATTGTTACCCCTTTGCTGCAGACCACCGCACAATGGTTTCCTTATCTTTGAGTCCTCCCAGGAGGTGCTCTGTAAAAATAACACATGCAAATTACATTTTCCGAAAAAGACGTATCGCAGGAAAAACCTTTTCACACTCAATGGAGGCAGGAACGCACCAATAACAGTTTCTATTTCCTCAGGTATATCATAGTCTTCTTCCTGTTCCTGTGTCTCCATGTGAGGAGTTAGAGCTTCAGTCGCTGAAGCAGATAGGGACATGGACAAGTTTGCAGTGAGGGAGCGGCAGCCCCTCTGGTAACTGAAACACATGAATACACATTTAAACTTTGTGCCTCTGCCACTGATGGTTTTTGTGACAAAGTTACGTTTTACATAACCACAAATATCGTTTATTTATTTTTTGGTTTGGTATCTGACCGCCAGGCAGCCAAACGTGGCTTCAGGAAGGTGAGGCCAAGTCGCTGGATTAGTTTGACACTAAGCTTCCTCAGCTTGGCCTGGCTGCTCTCCGAAAACTGTTTCTTCTCCAGACACTGCAGGACTGTAGGAGCTGGGAAACACGTAAAAAAGAAAAAAGATTTGATAATTACATGATGTGAATTCAGCTGAGAAGTAAATTACGATATACAGGAACATATACAAAAAAACAGATGTTTATTTGGGTAGCTCTCTGCCGAGAAGCTAAGAAAAGCAATTCCTTTCATCTTGTATATTTGAAGATTTGATTATTTAAATATAGTGCATTTTCAGGTTACCAAAAATCGATAATCCCAAATGTTATGTTTGAGGTTCATATATGAGCTACAGCTGGACAACTCTCCATGTAAACTGATGGTATATCTATAAATAATAATATTTTAATTAAATAACATTCATGTGGGACCTACCATATTGCAGCAGGTCATCTCGTTTCCCATGTTTGAAAAGGTTTGCCTAAGAGACACAAGAGAATTTTGGGCATTACACATTTAGAAACGGTGATTATGAATAAACGTCAACAAAAGTAATACCATTCACTCAGAAACCAGCGTGCATCTCACAGTCCATTACTGTACTGTCCATTCTGAGTCATTTTCTCGCTTCAGCCTCATTCTAGAGACAGATCTAACATCCAACATTCTACAGAGGCTGGGGCCTGCCAGATTTCTTTGACAGTTCCAAAGAACACTTTCGTAAGTGTTACGCAAGCTTATCTGGTGATAATTTGACTAGTGTATTCTTCCCCGAGGGCTAGGATATGTGACCTTTATTCACAAGGACTGATTTAAAAATTGCTAATGTGGCCGTGTTTGCATTTGGTGAAAGCAGACAGCATTTCTCTGAAAATGAAATGCACATAAGTCACTGGTAGCAGAGGCTCTCACATATGCAGCAGGTGCATTACACACCTGCTAAAATCACATTAGTTGGAAAAACATACCAGTCATGTCAGTTCTTGCAAACAGCCCTGCAGGTTTTGATGCCGCAGTGCCCACACATGACACTGGTTCAAAACACCCACACAGCCAGGCGTGTACAGTAGACCAACTAAATATGATCAGAGAGTATTTGTTTACCAGAGACTGCAGAACACCAGTCAGCAACCTAATGTTATTTATCATCTCGTCATTGGTCTGGGATATAGTGGTGAGGCTCCAGTCCAAAAACTCTCCAAGACACTTCTGTTGCACATCCGGGCGAGTCATGAAACTGTGAGGGCAAGAGGATGAGAAAAAGACAAAGGTTAATCTGGATGGTTGTTCTTAGAATGCCTTTACTGCTGGCTTCCGTTGTTTATCAGAATAGAATAGAATAGAACAACGGAAGCCAGCAGTAAAGGCATTCTAAGAACAACCACTCCCTCTACTGGTTAGAACTGCAGTACTGTTTTTGAAATGTAGTGTATGTTTTGCAGACAACCACAAAATGAAAGTACAACGTTATAGTCTGAGTCTGTTTATGCACTTACTTTGACACCAGGACACTTGCAGCATCCAGGGAACTATCATGGGCGGATAGATAAGACTGCAGACAAGCCAAAACACTGTAATTACTACAGTATGACATCATGACTTTCAAATATAATTGCATACTTAAAAGTGATAATAATACACAAAGACAAAGTTAACCTGGGCTATTATATCATCTCTGGGGGGGAGGGGGGAGGGGGGGGGACTAGGACGACAGGGGAGGGCAACAGCAATAACAACACTGCAATGAACAACAATAATAAACAGTGCAGTAAACAACAATAACAGTGCAATCCACAGTATTTACCGTTTTTCATAATTTCATATTCTTTTTTAAATTGTAAATTATACTATTTTATAGGATCCGCAAAATCCAGACAACAAAGACTGCCCCTTATGGAGATACATTCAGCTCAACCTCTCCAACAAAATCAAGATATTTCATATATTTAACTTACCTTTGCAATAGCTAGAATACGCTGCATAGTGGACTCTCTGGCCTTTCCACTGTCTGACTCCAGATCGCCATCCAGACGATAAAGGTCAAAGGGAATGAGACAGGTCATGGAAAGCCATAACAACAGCATGTAGCGGGTTTCCCAAGTCTGGAATTAAAACAGGAAAACAAACTGCTGCTAATACTGCGTCAAAGATAACAGAAGCCAGATTTTTAAGAGGGAAATGCACAATGGCCCATGACATGTACTGCCAGTCTCACCTCTATGTCTTTGGGATCCTGTTTGGACAGCAAGTCCAGGACTGGCTGGAGATCAGCAACCTCATGTGGAAGAAGCTGCATGAAGACTTTATAGCCTCTTACCTGAATAAAAGCATTGTACAGGGACTCAAGGGGCCGTACCACAGAGGAACACTGAATTCAGCAAATGTATGAGCTGGTTATACTGACCTTTGAGATGATGTAGAGGAACCTGAAGCTCAGGTGAACCAGTGAGGGTGGAGACTTTTCACTCCTCACAAAATCCAGCATCAAATTCAACATCCATTCTTGGATAGAAAATGAATAATGATTAGCCACAAGAATCCCCAACACTGATCTAAAACTGGAACCAGAGACACACTAGACTGAATGTACCTAGATGTGGGTCCAGCAGATGAGGCTGCTCTTGATATCTGTTCATGATGACTGTGGGGATGAAACAGGCAGGATGTCATGAACTTTGAATAAGCTGCAGCAGCACTGACAGTGGTTTATTAAGGATTGCTGAACTCTGAAGGGGGGGAACCAGTCTCACCCAGGAACCTTTGAGTGGTGAACTCTGTTGAGTTCAAGTCCCCGTGGACTTCCGGCAAACTGGAGATGAGGGCTCGGGTCTCGTCTCTGTCGCTGAAGCTGTCCAGGACACACGCTGTGGCCAGGGGTTCGGACTCTGCCCCATCACCACCGGGGCAGCCGCTCTCTGTGTCCATCAGAGCCATTGTGACTCCCTTCGCTAGCGGTTAGCTAGCTCTGACTAGCAAGAAAAGGACGGGTGTGGCTGAAATCTGCCTGAGGCAAGATCGGATGTATTAAACTTACACTATAAAGTACAGTCTAGAGAGTGCAAACGAGGAAAGGCGCTATTGTTATTTGACTGAAATTAATTTCACCATGTTCCTCCTGTGTTGTGGTGATGCTTCCTCAGGAGAGCCCAACATGGTTCTTCGTGCCTCCTCCCGAAGTACGGCAAGCGAGAAGTGTCAAGACATTCGCGTATGCGGTTTCTTCCCAGTGAATAGAAGTCATTGGGATGAACTTTAAATACTATTTGTATAAAATATGTGTCACTTACCAAGAATTTTTATCACACTTAGACAATTAGATTCAGGTTTCTCAATTTATAAATGGATTTCAATGTAATATTATTGATTTTGATGGATTTCCTCCAATATTTTGAGCTGACTGTATTTGATAGGTACACTGCCTACCAGCTCTGAGTCAAAGTTAATGTAACCCTAAGTGAACCTCGTGCATGAGGATATCAGAAGCGCTCATCAATGGAACACAGATAACAGGATTCACCATGGCAACATGTGAAACAAAGCCTTGCTCCTCCAACTTCTCCCCAGTGGAGTTGGCAACATTAATGACCGCATATGCAGAAAGTGAACACATTTATAAAAATCAGTCAATCGGTCTGCCAGTGTCTTCAGTCTGCAGAGCAGGGGAAACTCAGTTGGTGGAAGCAAACCTGCCAGTGAGCAGGTTTGATCGGCTCTAGTTCCCTGGAGGTAGGGATCAAATGAGGTGATTCAGCAGTTTTCAAACCAGATACAAATTGAAGTAAAGTAGACCACAACAAATCATTTGGATCATCTGAGGGTTTATTGTTAGTTAAGCAATGGATACATTGCAATGATTTATTACGATGTAGCAACACTTTGTAGGTGTATATAGTGGGTCATTCAGTCTGACAGTAGCAATAGGTCAAGAAAGTAAATAGTTTTGAGATTCTTATGGTGCATCATTAAATCGTACAATACTATCACGGGTGGAGCAGTTTTATACATATAATAACATATATTACAATGCTTAAATGTTACATTTTAGTCTCTCCAACAATTTCCTGCACTAGTTTTGGTCAACTTAGCCTCTGTCAATTTAAAGATTGTCTTGTCTTGCATACTGGATACAAAGTATATGCAATTACTTCAGTAAGTTCTTCAGAATTCTTATTGAGGAGCCTCTGTAGCCACCACCAAAGTGGTTCCAGTGATTCAGGTAGTGGTAGAGTTGGTAAAGCTGGTTCCTCTCAGCAAAGCCAGGTGCTTTAGGAATCTTGTCATGGTAAGCAGAGTAAAATGATCTGTCGAATCCACCGAACATCCCAGCAATACCCAGCTCAAACTCTGAATGGCCATAAAAGGAAGCAGGGTCAAAGATAACTGGGCCGTCTGCACACTCTGACACGTTGCCTCCCCATAAATCTCCATGGAGTAGAGCAGGGGTGATCGCCACATCTGTGAAAAACTGAGGGATCTTCAGCTGTTAAAAACAGACAAAATATATAAGTTGCACAGGAAGATTGCCCATGTATAAATGAAGATGTGTAAACCTGATAAGGATGCACCTGTAACTTGGCCCAGAGCTCTCTGGCCTCCCTGTCTCCATAAGAATTCTCCACCATGTTTAGCTGGTGCTGCAGCCGCTGCTGGGAGAAAAATGTCACCCAGTCATCCTGCCACTCATTTCTCTGGAGGGGAAGAGAGAATCAAAAACAAAAGTGAGTTAAAGACCACACTCTACATTTGTGCTGTTACATCTTAGATACTACTGTACTGTCCAATTTCACCAAGTATACAGAAAGAATATCATTTTTACCTGTGCGAGATATCCACAGCATGTAGGTACACTAAAGCCAAATTTCTCCACAACATCTGACTGCCCAGCTCCTTTTCCTGCACATTATAGCACAAGTTAAATAGCAATATTTTTTTGTGGAAATCAGTAATAGTCACTAGGAACAAGAGGTTAAAAGATTTGCATGTACAAATGTAACATTGTGGTGAATTACCCACTGTCTGTTGCTCTTTTTCCAATTTTTCCATCAGTCTCTTGTTGTGAAGATGCAGATCTGCCAGCTGCTCTCCCAGGTGCTTTGAGTGCCTTCGCGTCGAGGTTGTGGATGATATAAAAAAAATCACATTAGAGACTTCTACATGGTTGGATTACAGCCTGTGGCAGTGGAACCAATGCAGAACTTAACAGATATGATGAGAGAGCGCTTACTTATTCAGACCTCTCATGTCCAGATGCTCCATCACAAACACACATCCTCCCACGTCAAGATCTATCACCTTCACAGGTTTGGGGACTTTGATGGTGCCTGTCTTTAAAATGGCTTCCAAACTGGCCATCTCTCCATCAAACATCTGTTTGGCCTGAATAAACACACAATAGGCTGGAGCATAAGCTATATTAGGTAGTAGAACTAAACTAATTCAGTGATGTGCATTTCCACCCATACTAATAGTACAGAGGGCAGCACTAACATTAACTAGCAATGCACGATAGTAAATAGACTTTAGGGAATAATATAAAATACCTCGCTCTTGTGATTGATCTTCACATAAACTCTCCCAGAGTCTGTATCATAACTCTGGCCCTCGCTGATACATCCACCTCCAGAGTGACCAGTTGACTTCAGCATGACTGTCCCCAGCTCCTTCTTTAACTTAGCTTCCATGTTTATCTCTCCAACACAAAGCTAGATTGGAAATACAGCGAAGCTAACAGCAACAGCAACCCAGATGAACTGTACTGTCACAAGTTTTCGGTGCCGTGTTGTTTTGCTTCCGCCAACAGAGCAGCAGCGAATCAGAAACAAGGCTGCAATGATTGATGTTTTCTTTGTCCAATCGCGGAGAAGTATCGCGATTAGTCGAGCGTCGCCATGGTACCACTTCCGTTTGGGACTAAGTCGGCTACATGCTATCGTCGTCGCTGCTGTGCTCCTGCTGCTGGAGGAGAGAAATGACCAGAAATGACGCGTGTTTGCTTCTCGGAGCCACTGGCGTCGGAAAAACGTTGTTGATGAAACGTCTCCAAAATATCCTTTCTTTCCAGTTGAGTGTTTCGACCCAGAACTCTGAAATAAGTGCTGCCAACTGTGTTTTTTCAGAGCAGCTAATTTAGCCGGGTTAGCTGCTGTCGCTAGCTTTCCTTAAAACATGAGCTAGTTAAGTGCTTATATTAATATAACAATTAATTAAATGAAGACTATAAGTGATATGGCATCAGTGTTAAAGGAGATTACTGTAAACTAAGTTACTACATCACATGGTGCACTGAATTGCAATGTAGCCTGTACATTGTAATTGTGGCTGATTAAGCTAAATTGATGTCACAACATTAGTCTCCGTGGATTCTTTTCTGAACCCATTTATTTACAGTTTAGTTTGCATGGATCAGGTGAACTGGGGACAGTGCCTTCCACACTACCTACAGTAAGTTATCTAATGTTCTACTACAATATTACTAGACTGGCTGGTCCATTCTAGTAACGTCTAGGATTTCTCTGCAGGTAGGAACCAACCTGACAGACCTGACGCTGAAGAAGAGGAAGGTGACTGTGAGAGAGCTGGGAGGCTGCATGGGCCCCATATGGCCCAGTTACTTCAAAGACTGCTCCTCTGTCATTGTATGTTTTTTTTAAATGTAAAGACCCCACATCTGTGTTTGAAGGAAATAATTAGCAGATTGCAGGAGTTATTTAACTCAATCTTTCTGTGTCTTTTCATAGTTTATGGTGGACTCGGCCAACATTGCTCAGGTATCATCCTCCTGTATCCAGCTGCTGTCAGTACTCTCTGCTGAGCCTCTGCATGGGGCCTCTGTGCTGATTCTCTTCAACAAGAGGTAGTTCTCTATATGCACTAATCCCTACATTCACTTGCACACATGCACAAGAGGCAGCAGCTTCAAGACTATGTGTAGAGTGTGATAATTCTGGTTTGGTATTGTGTATATTCTTACATGGGTTTTTTTATGCCCCTTTTTTCAGGGACTTGCCTTGTACTATGAGTCTGACAGAGATGAAGTCGCTGTTCAGAATGGATGACATTATTGCATCAGCTTCTCAGCCAATCACAACACTGGAGCTCAGTGCCTCCTCTGGACAGGGACTGAAGGAGGTGCTCAGTTGGCTGGATTCCATCACAGTCAAGTGATCTTTCATGCATTTGGTCCTTCAAAAGTGAAGCTGACTTTAAGTGATGGTCCCAAGCCTTTTGGCAAGAGATGCCAGAGACCTCAGCAGTCAGAGACTGTTGACACAACATTTCAAGAGGATGCAATAATGTGTTAACTGATGGACTCACTGGAAACGTGGCAGGTCACATGACAAGACCGGCTGGAGAACGTTTTTGGTGCCAAGGTGAAATGAGAAGATGAATTAATGGTGATATCATCGAAGGATAGGATGGATCATCGGCCATTCATTTGTAGAAGCAGGGAAGAGATTTTCCAGTTTATTTCCATGATGCACAGTCAAGGGCAAAAAAAAAAATAATATGAGGCTAAAACTTGAGCAATACTTTCATTATTTAGAGCAACTTTATTGTTGGATCGATGTGTTTCAGCATGTGGCCTTCATCAGAGTCATAGGAACGTTTTTTTCATGGTCACTAGTGCAGATCTGACCTCCTGCTATTTACACAGGTCTCTGCTACTAACTGAATGGCAGATAAACATGGCTCAGGGATTTATGGCTGACGTCAGAGAAGTCATAGGACTCGTGGCACATTATAACATCAGAGGAAAGTTCATGCAAAGCAAAATACGGATTGATCTGCGTCTAAAATTAAGTAACCTCTTGTATATCAGATTTAACAACCAGAGAAGTGTGAAGAACGAATGTCAAGGAATGCAGCAGAGTAGTAATGCGTTATTACCAGCAGGGGGCACAAGGAGCAGAGCTAATATTGAAACCGGTGCGCGTGTACTCACGATGTCATTCAAAATGTATTGATATCAAGGCAAATGAGAAAATGCAAAGCAATTAAACCAACTAAAGAATTAAGCAGTGTTGTCATAATACCCTTAATATTTGAAGAGTTCACAAGCAATGAATAAAACTAATGATTCATACGCCTTCTAATGATGCCTCACGTATAATTAACTCTGAAATATTTACAGTCCTCCTAAATTATTAATTTCATTCACGTAATCCCAACAATTCATTTTACCATAGTAGAATAAGGTACAATCTGATCTTTGACAGAAGTTAATGATGCCATTACTGTTGATAATGGTTCTGTTGTTAATAATGCAGTGCCATTTCAAGGGCCGAACCCAACTTTTAAAATGTTGTCTTCATGTTATTAGAAAATCGATATTTCTCCAGGGACAGAGAACAGCAGCAGTGGCAGGGGAAGCCAGATCTGACTGAATCGATGTGCTGAGACAAAACAATTATATCAAACTGTGCTTTTGTGTCGCTTTGAATCACGATTAATTTAATAATGCCTAAAAGAGATTTTACACAACACTAATATTACCTGTTACCCAGTTATTATCTCAGTTATACGCTTTTACAGCATTTGTGATCAGACAAGATGGGCTGTTTTACTGAAGAGTGCAACCAGCTAGCACAGATCGAAGGGGTGACTGTGTTATACCAGAATATTAAAAAAACCACTGAGAATAGGGGTTTTTTTTTTTATAAAAGTCCTTGGGCTACAGTTTGGTTTGCGGTTAGAGCGATATTTTGAGAGCGGAACCTAATTGGCAATCCCCTTTTTGTACAAGATTTCTCTCCAGTTTTCCTCATAAAAAAGGGTTCTGACTCTGTGAAACCTGTGAAACCTGTGATCCCTGGGCGCTGGTGGAAGAGAAGGGCAGCAGGGGCTCAGGGAGGTTCCCTGGCAGGTCAAGGCCGGGCTGCGTGGGGTGAGTGAGCGACGAAGGGAGGCTGGAGGGCTGGTGGCTCATGGGAAGAGGCAGGGAGGCACTGTATGGAAGAGAACTGTGAGGAGCCAAAGAGGTGGAGCCCATTTGATTCAGAGTTACTTTGGGCTGCTCGGTTTGGAATGGATTGTTCACTGAAGGTGCACCCAGGCCTGGACATGGAAAAATAAAAACAGAAGAGAGTTCATTTAATTTAACCACTTATTCCAACTAATTTTATCATTTCCTTCACTGGTGAAACAAAATAAGCTACCTGATAAAAAGGGGTTCTTGGGCTGGGGATTTGATGGGATCAAGGTGTCCAGGTTCACCAAGGATGCTGCTGTGGGGTCCAGGAAGGACTCAGGTGTCCGGCATTTGCGAGGGCTGGAGGCAGCCAGGCTTTCCCCGAGACGTGTCAGGTCAAAGAGCTCGGGACTGCTATCCCCTCGGCCGTTGACATTCACCTGACCCCCATCCATGGCCTCATCAAACAGATCTCCATCTAGAGGCAGCAAAAAGAAAGAGCTCTGAGAGAAGAGGGACACAGAGAATGGCAGCGAGGTAATGCATCAGAGGAAGATCTGTTTACCTGAGGGGCTTCCAGTTCGGGGAAGAGGTTTCCTGAAGGCTCCTTCAAGTGCCATTCCCTGTGTGGGGTCCAAGAATGGATCAACTCTCGAGGAGGCTATAACGGAAGAAAATGCCTTTTATTTTAATTGCTGTGAAATATTACATTTTTACAAATTTCCTATGTGTCACATGCACATTACAGCCTGACCTGTGTTTGCAGAGGAGGCCCACGCACGGCCTGCAGCGGTGAGGTCGGAGACGTTTGAAGGGCCATCCCAGGGGTCAACCGTGGGCTCCCATGGTGGGGGAGGGTTGCTGGAGGGTGGTGCCATCCAGGGAGAATCTCCTCTCAAAGCTGTCGGCATGCCTTCTTTAGTAATAGAGAAGAAAACTATGTTTGCTATGACTGATGCTTCATAAGTCACAAATACATATTTAATGACCGTTATTTACGACGTGTTATTTGGTCGAGTCGGGGCTCACCCAGCGAGTCCCAGGGATCTGTGCCCGCCGGTGCTGCTTGCTGTGCGCCATTGTTCCGGCGGTGGTCGGTAGATAGATCTGAGGGCACTGCGAAAACATCTACCAGGTCCATGAAGGCGGTCTGTCCCCATCAACGAGAAAAAAATATTAAAGTGCTTCAGCACAGCAGGCTTGATATTTTATAGAAACTTATTTCGAGGGTTGAGCTAATAAAACCTAATCAGAGCCAATAGCTCCGCCCACAATCATCATCATCATTATAACTCTTGGATGTGAAATCTCTTGTTCTCAAATGTATGGTTCTATTTCACCATACAATCACCCCCATTGAGATATTCCATACCCCAATATTTCATACCCCGCCTTTAGCCTCCATCTGGCGCTTGCTCTCCTCCAACGCTTTCTGGAGCATTGACTCGTCTCCTTGGCGACTGAGTTGTTCCTGTCAACAGATACAGTCACATGGTTGCCTTCGGGGTCAGCTTCAAGCAAAATTCACATATTGTCACATCATATTCATGAGTCAGTAGAAGCACGTAAGCACCAAAGTCAGGTTTTTTTCCTCCCTAGGCAAGATTTCACTCAGGGATAGATGTGCAGGCACAAACCAGAAAATTCTCTGGTCAAAGAGAGGATAGCATCGCTGTGCTCTCTAACAGTGCGGCTCTATTGTGCTGCAGCGTTACTGACACAGACGGGGAGAGAAAACAGCAGAGCGGCCAGACAAGGGAGCGAGGTGGAGAAGAGAGAGAGGTGGGGTACAATGGTTCTCCGGCATAATAGAACTATATAATAAAATGCACAGCGAAGGACACAGGGGGGAATATGTTAAACATTGATGTGGGAGAAAATAAATGAACAGTTGTAAAAACAAGCAAGCAGTTTGGGTGAGGTGGGAACGCCTGACACGCTCATGGGCATGATGTCATGGTGACATGTGAGATGAAGCAATTCAAGGGATTCCAACCAAATGTTCAAATGGGATCAGAATGTGCTTCATCTAGAAGTCACCCAAGACTCATCATAAGTAAATTAAATTATTATAATATCAGCCTCTCATCACCAAAAGCTCTCATATCTTGTCTTCGCACGTTGAAATCTTTGTCGGCACCTCTTTTCTATATTCAGATATTAGTATTCTAGCAGTTTAACAGCCATCATGTATTGTAAACATCCTCAACACGTCTACTCAATCAATGGGAATTTGCTCTGGACATTTTCTGGTGATTGAAATGAAACTGGCTCAGACATTTGGGTTTTTACATAAAGAACCTCCTTACCTGCTGGTGCTCCTCCTTGCTCAGGCTCAGGGCCAATTCCAGCTGGGCGTCCTCATCCATATCCAGGGTGGCAGGTGCACGTTGGACAGGCTGTGCACAGAGGAGAGAGAATATGGTCAAGAATAAATGGAATCCCTCCTTGGACGTCGTCACAGTGCATTGCATGCTGTACTACAGGTGTCCAGCATTGAGTGAGGTGTCAAACCCGTGACACCGCACCTGAATAGGGTATCTCCTACTACTGAGCCAAGAGCAGGGATCATAGGGTTAACAGAAGGAAAAAGCAACAGTTGATTAGTCTCTGTCCTTTTACTGTGTGACAGTGAGTGAGGAAGGCCATGAGTCAGATCTAGAAAGGAGACAAAGCGAGTACCACATGCCGTTGTTTTCCAGAAGGAGAAAATCACATCATCCCTTCTTCCAAGTGTACTTATACCTTCTGTGACTCCTTGCTGAGACTCATAGCGATCTGGAGCTGGGTGTGTTCATCTATGTCCACAGGGAGAGTGGGCTAGGGTCAAGCAGGAAGGATTAGGAGGAGGACCAATCACAGGGATCGGTAAAATCATGCTCGACTTTGTGGAAGTGATTCATTGAGAAATGATAAAGCGAACACAATGATCGGAGGTGGCTCAAAAGAGGAGAACAACAGAGATCCAATATATGATCAGTTACATTGTCACAATCAAAGCCAATATATTTCCATGGCGGCCGAGAAGAGTCACAGAGGGCGACAGCTGCCCTCATCACTATGACTGAGGCAAGTGTGGCTGCCGGGGAATGGATCAGTGCACACTTCCTCCCTGGCTTCTCACTATTTCACTCACAGAGTCCTCGGCCTTCAGCTGTGCTCACGCTGATTGGCCAAAGTGCCGCTATTGACCACATCAGAGACAGTTGATGATATCACTTTCTGTGAGAGGCTGTGGGGAAATGGCGGGCGAGTTGAGGCCGTGGGAGTGCTTCGCCACCATGACTGACAGTGTCCAAGCGTGCATGTGGGCGTGTGTGGGAGCCCTTCACTGTTTTACGGAAGAATTACATCGTTATATGTCGGCAGCAGGGCTGTTAAGAAGCCTCTTTCTGCCAGGCTCGTGTGCTAAAAGGACAAGAGGTTTGTGTGTGTGTGTGGGCGTGTGCTATCTCATTTAGTGGTACCTTTTCACTTTCTTCTCGGCTCATAGCCAGGGCCAGGGCCAGCTGCAGCTCCTCTTCTCCACTGGTCGCAGGCCGTGCTTGCTCCATGTCTGGAGCAACTCTAGGAGAGGAAGAGGAGGCTAGAGAAACAGAGGAAGGGGTGATCAGGTGTTTACAGAGGACATGGAAAGGAAAGAAACAAACACCGAGGCTGATTTTTAATGTCAGAAAAAGGCTGGCGCTGTTGTTGAATGTTGTTTTTTTTCCATTCCCCGTTGTTAAGGGCCTTTGCTGGCATTGCTTGCCACAGTCTGCCTAACTCTGCCTGCACCGAGAACAATGGTGTGCCTGTGTGGAGCGTTAGGGTTGTGAAGGGGGAGAGGAATGGATGGGCTGGATTGGGGCCCACCTTATTACCCTGTATCCTCTGGGTGGGATCCAGGATTCAGGTCCAGGTTTGGGAAGGGGTTGGGCGCTGGCTTGGCTCGTCTGCCAGGCTGTGGGTCTGTGGGTCACGGGGCTAAAACAGTGCAGCAGGCAACACGTTTGCAAAGACCGTACTTAGAAACTCATCATTTCCACTGCGCTGCCCTTCAGTATCCCAGCCGCTTGTTGTCAATTAGCTGCTGCCAACCTCCTGACCCACACCAATGCCATCCATCAGCACCAACACTTCAACCCAGCTCCAGTGTTCAGGGATCTCCAACAGACAACCACTGTTCTCTATCTGTGCCTTTAGAATCCCCTGAACAGGACGCTGTGCAGGGTTGGACAAACACGCACACAAGGAACACAAGCACACACGTGGGCGTACTCACTTTTCAAGTATTTGAACACCTGCAGCGTTGCTCATCCATATTTACGCTTTGTTATCTCTGCCCAGATCATTTTTATTTGGATAAAAACCAAATAATTAGCTACTATTGCAGGGGTGTGAAATTGTAATGATTAGCCAGAATGAAAGCCAGCCTCAGTCTAACAGACTGTGGCTTTAAAGATTCCGATGTAATCATTTTTTTGTGTACTACCAAGCCGTGTTTGTATTGGGGCACCGCTGAAAGAGAGCTCAGAGCTCAGAGGTTGTAAAAGTCCACGTTTCAACAAACAATAAAGGAAATGCATGAAATTTTTGGCGAGGGGACTTTGAGGGATTGGTGGTAGCAAAGTAGTCAGATAGCATCTACGGGCATAACTTTGTTCACACCATGAGATAAGCCGTATACAAGGAAGTAAAAAAAGAACAACTGTTGCCTTCAGGAAAACACAGGCCTTCTTCTCACTGACATCTTCTCATGAGTATCTTTGACCACAAGGACCGTTTACTAACACTACAAGTTGGAACCATATCTGCTATTGTTTAAAAATTAAGCCTGGCAACCTAACCCCGACAACAGATCACCTGTAACATCACAGCCTAACCTCACCGCAAGACTGACACGAGTACAAAACAGGGGCCTCCTCTTTTGTAAATCCAGTTTAGCTG
Organism: Pseudorhombus dupliciocellatus; assembly: GCA_016785235.1. Taxonomy (NCBI): domain Eukaryota; kingdom Metazoa; phylum Chordata; class Actinopteri; order Pleuronectiformes; family Paralichthyidae; genus Pseudorhombus; species Pseudorhombus dupliciocellatus. Next base: position 73,221 of record JAFBJW010000074.1, read on the forward strand.
ACGTGACTCAAAATGGGAGAATGAGAGGAATGCAGATGTCCAAACGACAGTAAAAAAGCAAAACTAAAACTACTTCATATGAAAACAAAAGATTTGAGATTGGTGGTTAAAGGCTTCAATCTCTGGCATTTAAACTGGCCTACATGTCGCGTGAGAAACCGCGTGATTGGTAAGAAATATGCGTTTAATGACAAAGTTGAGGTGGCCAATAAGCTGATGCATTCTTGCCATTCATAATTTGAGTTGATCTGATAATCACAAGACTGGCTAACATCATGACCATTCGGGCACGTGGATTCCTGAATAATGATCGGTCACATGCCATAGGAAGACGTCCAGGTAGATGAGAGCTTAGAGGAATGAGCGTGTGTTGTGGTGCAGTAAGACGCCTTTACTCACAGTTAACAGACGATGGCGAGCTCCTGCACCTCTGGAAATCATCCCCGTAGCCACCGTGGCTACTGCGGTGTCCTGGGTAGGGCGGCGGCATGGATCCAGACCCTAAACTGCTGATGCCCCCTGCTATGCGCGTCTTGGTCTTCAGGGCCTGGCTCCTTTCCTTCTTCAGCTTCTCCTCGTCCCTCAGCAGAGCCACCAGTTGCTTGGCCTTCTCCCGCACGTTGATACCCTGGTCGCGTCCGTCCCGATCGATGTACTGGAAGTCTCTCAGAGTGTGGATGCTGTATATGTTCTCGCGGCACTCCTGGGCCACTCGCTCTGAGCCGGATTTAATCAGGTAGTCCAGCAGGGTCAGCGCCTTATAAACGTGGCGCCAGTTTTTGCCGTGGTCATTTAGCCGCCTCCAGATCATACCCATGACCTCAGTGAAGGCCACCACGTTGAAGGTCAGGTCTGCGATTTCAGACATGAGCGAGCTGGGAGCTCCCCAGTGGTCGTTGGAGGTGGCCTCTCGGACCTTGATCTCAGCCTCCGTGTAGTTGTTGACCATGTTTTTCATCTGCCGGCGGAGCGATGACGTCTGCATGGTGGCGTCGGTGGGTTCTCTTTTTTTCACAGGTGGAAAAAGCCTTGAGCAGTGTGACGGCAGGCCAACCTGTCTCCTCAGGCAAGTCTAGGGACTAGGTCAGCGGAAAAACGCGGTGTCGTCCGCCTCTCGGGGACTTCAGAGACATCCACCAGAGTGTTCCTGCAGGACAGGAGCACACAGGAAGATTTGACCCTGCACAGGTTTGATTCTTATGTAAAATATTAGCTGAGGGAAGTTTGCCATTACTAACAAGGTTGGCTTACTCCTTTCACTGTAGTTGTGTTTGAGAGGAGAGAGGAACAACTCCCCACCTCCAAGCAACGTGAAACACAACACCTGAGTCTTGTTTTTTTTCACTGGCCCAACTTGAAGAGAGCTGAGTGAGCACGTACATTGTTCTCCGAGTAAACAATGGCCCGCCTCTCAGCTATTTGTTGCATTCAAATTCATTACTTCTAACCTGGAAGACTAATTTTTGCTGTCAGATCCAGACACTTCAATCCAACGTGCAAGTGAAGAATGCCGTGTGTTTTCCACCTCAGAGTTATCAGAGATGGGAGGGGCATTTCTGACCTGATTACATCACTACAAACAGCAGTGGAGCTCAAAAAGAATTTTGAGACTCACAAAATTGCCGAACCTCCACAGACACACACGTGAGAACCACAATCACATGTGTGTGTTTTCGTCTGACTTCAAAATTGAAGATAATGACTGTATACAGCTTCGAGCACCAATTCTTCTGCCTGTGATACTGAACTTTGCCCCGCAGTCAGGGAAGTGAGTCAGTTCAATCAACAATGTTTCACTCCCACATGTGTGACATGGATGAACTTCAGTCCCTTCACTTCTTCAGTTATTAAAAAATGTCTACATGAATCCCTTGAGTCAGTGAAATGAGGAATTTGGTAAAAATGTCTTTATAATGACAAAAACATTCCTCCAGGCTGTGGTTGTACTATAAATAAAAAATAATGTCTAACCCCATATGACTGGGAGAGCTTCCTGTGTGGTGCCAGGGGCCTTAAATAGATCATGAAGTGGTGTCCAGGGTCTAAACGATTGTGGCTCAGCTGACCACGGGCCCAGTTCCCCAGTAAGCCCCATTATCTCCTGCTTACTGAGGTGGTGGGAGGAAGAAAGGCAGATGTGCCTGCCGGTAACTGGCTAATAAAGTTGGGAGAGGAGGGGGTTTCATTGACAGGGGGAGCAGGGGAGCTGGAGTTTGTGTGCAAATGCCTCTGGACAGATCAATGTGGATTCCATCAGGAGGACAGCAACACATGATAAAGATAAACAAACTTGGTTTGGAAATTCTAATATGGCAGATGGTGGAGAATGGATCTTCACTGGAGCTCTCCTCACAACGTAAACACTTCTCACACACTTGTGACCTTGACATGGAGATACATTCCATAACATATAGGTTTTTTTAACGTCCTCTAAAATATGTTTTACTTACTTAGCTGTGCGTAAAAATGTGGTTCATTTCCCCCGTCAACAGTGTTTCTCTCTGGACAGGAAGCGAAGTGAAACCTGCTCCCAGATCAGGCCTATACGCTCGGCCAGGTGCGTTCACATTAGCCGTCCAGATGTACCGAGGAGCCAAAGCCCAAATTCCAGACCTACATTTCCCTGACGCGTCCTCATTGTGCCATCACGGCCCGGCCCGGCCCGGCCCGGCCCATTACCGTGCAGGCTGCGTCAAAAGGGACGATCGGGTGGATGAAGCGTGTGCGCGTGAGCGTGACTCAGCTACCTTTCCGAGTTAAAACAAAAGTTGAAACCTTCCACACACAAAAACAAAAAAACACGACCGGGTTCTCTGCCTCCACTTCTCCGTCTCTTACCTTCATGTCATTGCGCGTCAGCGGGATCCCGACTCGGGGAGGCTTCGGGAGGAACAAGAGACGCCTCTCGACATGTCCCGGAGCTTTCCGGACAGAGTGGAGACGTTCAGAGTCCAGGGGAGGGAGGGAAACATCCGCGGAGAACTGTATGTTCTCAGAGTGAATCCTGAAAAACTCCAAAAAGACTCGAGGCGGTGCCCTGGTTTGGTATCAAACTAAAGTTGTGTTGTGCATATCACAGATCCAGGCGCTGGGGCTTGCAGATGGCACAGCCCCCCGCCCCCGAAAACTCTCTCTCTCTCTCTCTCTCTCTCACACACACACACACACACACACACACACACAGTGAAAATGGATGGAAAGGTGGGGGGGGGGGGGGGGCTGCTCGGTGCATGCAGAGTCAGACTTAACTCTTTCACTTCCTGGTGGAAACGCGTCTGTGCTGACTGGAAGCAGGTGATCACACGACAACAGGAACTAAGCATGACGCACCAGGAGGTGAACGCAGAGACACGTCTCTCCTGGACATTAACCTGCTCTTACACCGATGAGCAACTCCCTTTTTAAATTTCAGGATGTCACACTGAGAAATTCCCTGCAGGCGTTATGGCATCTAATTATTACAGGAACTACACACAGGTTTCTGGGAAGTAAAAATAAATAAGCAAAAAAAAAAAAAAAAAAATGATGACAAGACACTATTTCCCATAAAGGCTATGCTGTTCTCGAGTTGTCCCAGAGGACGTCCACAAAGAGAACCATTTCCTCCTCAGCAGCTCCACTGCATCTCTGCTCTTTACTTATTCATCAGCACTAATGGCTTGTTGTCTCAAGTCATATCCCTATGCATTGACACGTGGCCCACTGTATTGATTATGCCTCTCTTTTATATACATGTCCATGACCCGGTGCTTGCATCAGGGTAACCTCCAGTCTCATGTTTGTCAACTATACAGAGGGGTCATATCTGCGATGTGGAGTGAATAATGATTAGGCAGTTTAGGGAGAAGCAGCAGACGAGTGGATCAGTCGACTGAGCAGGATATACAGGAAATACCAGCTCCACCTTGAGAGAACAAAGACTGAGACTCTAGGAGTACAGTGTAAAGAGTACTATCAAAAAGGTTCACCAAGCATAAGTGAAACTAGACCCTGGGGGATTTCTGTACGTCTCATTTTAAGGTTTGAAAGTTGGAACAAGTTGCTAAAGTGCTCTCCTGGCTGTACATGCGCTCCCTGTCAGTTTCTCTCACGATCAGATTGTTGGAGCTCCACTTCATATAGCTGCCGTGGCCCTTCTCCTCCAACTCCTCCTCTCTGCCCTGCCACCCTGTGTCTTTATTTCTCCTGAAAACAGATGCCTATGCACTCTTTGTTTCCCAACAAAGGCCTGGCGAGGTCAGTGCAGGGGGAGTCATGCAGGCCTGGTCTGGGACAACAGAGGGGGAGGTGAGAGGACTGATAAATAACACCAGCCCATACAGCTGCACACCAGCGACATCTTGCAGCAGAGGAAGTCTGAGCGTTTGTGGGTGTGTGTACATATGTGTGTAAGAGATGGTGGGGGGGGGGGTTACAAAGAACAACATACACTGAAACAATTTCACTTCCTGAGTTCCTGTGCACTCAAGGGTTTTGTCCCTGAAACTTCATCATCTCGCTGGACTTTTCTTTTCCCTATCTGCTGCCATCTAGTGGTGCTTCAGTAGGTCGACCTTTATTCTGGCTCTTTCTTGTAACATGAGCCTGTTCATTAAAATTGAAAGTCAAATCAGTCCCTGTAATGGATCTGCTTATGATGATTTTATCTCCTGACAGGGATAAATGAGAGATGTTGCATAAAATATTAGAATTGGGTTTAGGGGTGCTCAGGATTCATGAGGTACGAATATATCCTTACAGAGACGATAATATAAAGCACAATCACCCATACCTGTCTTAAAACCACTGCTGATGGAATAATTTACTTTATAAGAAAGCAGCAGAAATCATTTATGATTAAACACAAATCTGATTTCAGAAATTATTTCCAAAAGCCAGATTACGTGTTAAAACTGAAAACATTGTTTCTTTGTAACAATGTTCTATAAATCTTCTATAAATACATCACCTTACATTTCATGGCCACACATTTTCACACTTGTTGAAATGAGCTTGCACTCTCCATGGCAATCAGTCTGTCCTTTCTCTGCGACTGCACATCCAATTCATTCTACAGGCTTTCAGGAAGGAGCTGCGTGGGCTGTCTCCTCAGACTGTCCTTGGTTTGTGAAAAGGATGCTCTGATGGAGAATGTTTAGTATGTTCAGGTTACAGCAATGAATTGTTAGTGTGCAGCCTCATTCATATTAAGTCAGGCAGGGTATGTCATTCATCTGTTGGTTCAATTAAAACCATTCGTCTTCCCGTCAACATAAATAAACTCATCACATATGACCTCAGGATGATGGTCAGATTGAACGCCTTCATCCAGTTCCTGCAGGCTGATGGTGCTGCTGAGGACTCATCTTTGTGAATCACGGAGCAGAGAGCGAGGACGTGTTCAATCTGAAGTCGTGATCAGTGCAGAAACCAACAGGGACTGAGTGCTTGTGCCAGTCTCATGACCCATGACACACTGAAAGCACAGCTTTAGTCATCTCACTGCAGGTACAAGCGTGTGAATTTTACCTGAATATAAAGAATCCATAGAAAAAAACATCCAATGGAAATAAAGAATGCCAAATGACTATTCTCACAGAGGACTATGAATAAATTGAATCTGTGCTGGTGTCCATGACTACAGTGATTTGGGCAATTATCGGAATACTCTGTCCAAGAGTGCATTCTTGAATGAGACATTCATGATCACACCTGCAATAGGTGCTAAAAATAGATTTAATGAGGTAGTAACAGATCAGACTGCATTTTGTCTCATGTCCAAAAGCCTATTTTATTTCTTATTTGGAATGCAGCACATCTAGTGGAAATGTACTCATATGGGGTGACTTTAAAGGACAAGAGTGGAGATATTTTCTGACTTGTTTTTCGAGAGCCTCTTTGTGCTTCTATAAAAGGAGTGCGCTCTGGATGAGGCTCTATGACGCAGGAGCCGGTGCTGGTGTGGGTGTATAAGAGAGGCCACTGCGCTCTGCCTCAGAGAACACATGGAGAAGCAACTGGGTTAGACTTTGACATCCTCCCGCTGCCCGGAGATGCTGGAAGACAACTTAAAGAGATGAACACAACTGAGAGGCTTTACCTTCCCGTTGATGGCATCCTCGAAATGTTCAGCTCTCTCACCGGGCATCAGCAGTCACAGTGCAGCCCTCACTCCTCCCGCACTCCTGCGCCCTAAAGTCTCAAACCTATCCAAGACAGGTATGCGGATCATCGAGACGATGAAAGGCCGCTGGAGACAACAGGACGTGGCTGTGAGCAGATCCTCAAGCTCTGGCAACGAGCAAGCGTCGCCGGATCGAATCCCCAAAAGGTCCATGGATCTGCTGGAGCTGGGTCTGACCAAGCCCAGGAACTGTCGCAGAATTGTTGTGCTTGGCTCGCCCAGAGTAGGGAAAACCAACATCCTCCAGCGGTTCCTGGGGAAAGAATTTGTGGAGCAACATGAACCTACGACCGAGGACTTCCACAGAAAGCTGTTCCACATTGAAGGAGAGGCGTACCAGGTGGATCTGCTGGACGCGTCAAGTGAGAGGGGCTTTCCTGCCAAACGGAGGCTATCCATACTGACAGGTGAGCCAGTCACAATCACTGAAAAAGGATCGAATGTTTTTCAGTACGTTATTGAGTCTAATGGAACTGGCGATGAAATGTTTAATTAATGTGTGCGCTCTCCCTCTCCAGGTGACATCTTCCTGCTCGTCTTCAGTCTGGATGACAAAGACTCTTTCACTGAAGTCTGTGAACTGCTGATCCAAATCAAAGCTGCCAAGGCAAAGCTGCAGAAATTGAAACATCCTGCGAGAGTGCCGGCAGTAGTGTGCGGGAATAAAGCAGACCTGGAGGCCCAGAGAGCCGTGAGCGGCTCGGAGGTGGCACGAATCCTCGGCGAGGAGACGCCACTCTTCGAGACATCGGCCAAAGACGGCACAGGGCTGGAGCGAATGTTCAGAGCCCTCGCCTCCTTGGGCGGACTTCCCGACGAGACCGGTCCGTCGCGGCATCAGACCGTGTCCCTCCTCACCTACCAGGCGCTGTGCCACCAGCGGGGCCGGGGAGGGACCGGTGCGCCTTGCGCCGCCGTGGACCCTCTGGCGCGCCGGCCGAGCTTCACCAGCGACCTGAGGCTGGTGCTTGGATCAAGCACCAAAAACAACAAACCAGAGAAGTGCCAGATTCAATGAATTGTGAGCCTTCTCGATATACCAATTGTAGTAGTATGCTGCAATGTCCTATCACGTAAGGAGTTATACTCTTAAAGCACTTGGCTGGACCGGTGTTCACATTTTGTTATGGTAGCCTGTAGACAAACAATAACTGTAACGTAATATCCTGTAATAAAATATAATATTTCTTATTGACGTGTATTCTGGTCCTCTATTCATCCACTTTACTTCCTGCTGTCCATTCCTGGATCGGCTGATGGAGACAGGCATCAGGTTATGGTCACGAACGTGCAGGAAATCCATTGCTTTTCAAGTGATGACGTAAAACTGCTCAGCTGACTGTTTTCCTAGGTGTGTGGGAGACAGATGACTCAAAGACAAAAATCTTGAAACATCTCATTGTACGAGACAGAGCAGAGAGTGTGTGCTCACATTTCAGGGTCGCCCACAAGGATGTGAATGGCATCAAGGACCGAGGTGTGACAATGCCTGCTAATCAGTGGACTCACACACTCATGCATCACCATGGTGTTTGGAGGAAACAAAGTATTGGGAGCATGGGTTTATCAGGGAAGGAGGGAGGTGGGCGGGAGGAGAAAGACAAATCAGCACCATGGAGAGAGCCCACTGATTATTGAACTGGCACTACACTGATCTGCCACTGAGCACAAATTCAAAATATCCTATTAATAACACAGGAAAAACACTGATGGAGTGGTGACATGAGGAACATTAACCCATAATTAAATGGGCCGTTTCAACCAAGGGAGGAAGCTAAGGTGCCTCAAACCTCATGCTAGCATGCATCATGAAAATAAGCATGTCTACAATTCCATAAAGAAACACCAACACAAACAGCTGAGCCGATGAACAGCTTAAAATGTAATTAGGTTCTTCCTTAGGTCATGAATGTTAATGAAAATCATTTTTTGTGCAACCCTGCTGACGTACAAACAAAATTGCAGTGATCAACACCTTGGGGGATTTAATTATGGACCAATTAAATAAGGCACCTGCATTTTCCTTAAGTTTCCCTGCATGATAAATCAGTATACTGATGTTACAAAAGAAAGTTGGAGCCTTTTTCCATTTTTTGAAGATATACAGATGGAAAAGAAGTAGGCCATTAATATAGCCTGAGATGTGAGAGGGTTACAATATTATAAGTGGTGAGCCCCTGCACTGTTGCATATGTGAATCAAGGCTGAGTCTATAATAAATACTCACATGAAATATCAAAATAAATATGGATGAAATATGTAAAGATCTGTGTATTTACAAAGCTGTCCATAAACATCACTATCATTGTGGGTTGTGTGTCTTCAGTGATTGTCCATCAGCACATGTGTCGCTTTGGATTTGTGTTTGAAGCTCAACCAGTAGAGATGGCAGTATGCTGTCCAGTAAGGCCAGTCCGTCCCAGGAGCAGCGCAGACCTCTGATGAGAAATGGAAAGAAAACTAAATGTATTCAGCAGCCATTTTGATATCCCATTAGTCTCATAAGTAATTTCTCAAGAAAATCTCCAAAAATGATTGGTTGCAGCTTTTTAAATATAAGTGACCTGTCATCAAGAATCAGTTGTCCACTCTGTAGCAACTCTCGGACATCAGTGGATGTGCCAAAGATTTCTTGGAGTCCCAGCTGAGGGCTGAACATCTCCCAGTGCTGTTAAACACGACGACAACATTAGAACATTACACAAAAGTCATTTCCGATTTTTTTTTTTCGAAACTGTGCCGGGTAATTTGTGTCACGTTGCTTAAAAAAGTTTTTTTTTCACCTCATGATCGATGCCCTCTGTCATTCTCATCCCCATCACCAGCACCTCCTCCAATCTGCCAAACAGATATGTTTCAAAACACCTCTGCAGTGACCAGACCTCGATGATAACAAGGACAGAGCAGAGCGAGCAAATGGAACCGATAATTACAGTGAGTCACCACGGCAGAATGTCGGCGAGAACAAGAACATTGATAAGTAACCTCTGACATTGTGTTCCTCACACGGTTCATGGATTGGCTTATACGTGATTGTTACATTTCACGTTTTGGACTAAAAACAGCAGCAGCCCCCTTGTGTTAAACGCTCATTAGCATATATAACACCACTGCCTGTAAGTGCAACAGCTCACAGTTCAAGATGGCTGAGCTGGACCCTCCTACGCGTCCCGTGTCCATTCTGTCGGACTTCACGCATCCACACGTCAGGCTCAAGAGTCTGGGTCCGCGCCTCCCGTGCGACACCTCCCTCCCCGAGAGGAACAAAGCGGCCGTGTGCTCCTGTCACACACACACAAAAAAAGATTTTTAAAATCAACCTGCAACTATATAATAAAACAACTTGTGGACAGCAGATCACCTGGGCCGACGCCGATGTACTGTCTTCCTTTCCAGTAGCTCACATTGTGATGACTCACTGCATTCTGCATGACACAGATAATGGGCGTTAGCGGGTTGTTGTGATTATTCTCATCAGACATGTCTGAAGGTCAGCTCGCTGTGAAACAGAGCGTCTGCCTGTGAGTGTCTGTTTAGCTGTTGGTGAATCTTCAACAGAAACTAATTAGAAAATATGTGTAAAACCCTGTGAGTGATCTATAAATAGCACCACGGCATTCAACATTTTCACAGCTCTGCCCATTAACTTTGCAGGAAGTGTTTGGCTGAATTCAAAGGGAATATTGGACCTGGCGGAGGGATACAGGTCAGGGGAGAAAAAGAGGGAATCAAGGGAGTCAGTCGATACAGAAATGTGATTCTTATGACTTACATTTCTTGCAAAGTTTGACACTTCGTACTGCAGGAAGCCGCGATGCCGGAGAGTCCTCCTGGCGATTTGGTACATCTCTGCCGTCACGTCGTCAGCTGGTACTGTCACTTCCCCTTGTTGCACCAGTTTGAACATCTGGGTGCCTCGCTCCAGAGTCAGCTGGTACAGAGACACATGGTCGTCACACACCCCCAGCAGCTCAAACAACTCTTCCTCCCAGGATGCCACACTCTGTTTGGGGCGTCCGAACATGACATCTACCGACACCCTCCCCGGGCACAGCCTCTGGGCCTCCTCAATGGTTCGCAAAGCCTGATGGGAATTGTGGTCTCGTCCCAGGATTTTCAAATCATCATCCTGTAACGACTGAAGTATTGGAAATGTGATATAGAGAGTGTAACCACAAATTCTATGTCCTCTGTTCTTTCGGTTTTGCTCACCTGGACCCCGATGGAGAAGCGGTTCACCCCGGCACGGCAGTAATCCTCCAATTTTGACACAGCTGCAGGAGTGGGGTTGACCTCGAGCGTGACCTCGGCCTCATCTGACAAGTTCGCCTGCCTGGAGACAGTTTCCAAGACGGCAGCGATGGTGGACGGGTGCGCCAGGCTGGGGGTCCCGCCGCCAAAAAACACAGAGGTGATGCTGCAGACGAGGCGGGAGGGTGTGTGTAAATCTGTGCAGGATACTGGAGGATTCCATGTGAGGTGTGTAGAAACTGTCACCTTTACCTGGAAACCTGAGTCAGCTGCAGCAGTGTCTCAGCCTCCTGCTGCAGGCACTCGGTCATGACGTGGTGGTTGTCCTCTCTGGGGATGTACTTGTTAAAGTTGCAGTAGGAACATCTCTTGAGACAGTAGGGCCACTGGAAAGGATGGAGGTGACATTATTTTGGGGCAAAGTTCCTCATGATATGGCAGACTGTTGCACTGAAATACAAATCCAGTCATTTTACTGTGTGTGCATAGAAATCGCTCATCAGTTCTATCGACCGGAAGCCAGCTCACGTGCACGTAGAGAGACGCCTGCCCTGCGAGAGCCGCAGATCCTGTTCCGTCAACCGCGTCCTCAATTACGTGTCCACCAGGCACGAGGCGCGGAGCGGAGGACAGGGCGCGTCTGACCGCGGGGAACGTGAGTCCCACGGCTCTGGTGACAGGATTCATCGCCTCCTCCGGACCCGTCACTTCACAGCCAGTTTGTCCTTCCTCGCTCGAACACGTGCGGCTCCTCACCGCACGTGCCTGACTCCAGCAACCCCGAGCATCACGCGTTTCTATGACAACCACTTCACCAATGAACCCACACGGTAGCCGGTTGCGTTGTCAATGTCGCGTGCCTCCAAACTGGACATTGTAAACAGGAAATACGTCACGTGGTTTCCTCTGTATGCGCTGCGGTGTTTGACCACGCAGGGGCGCTGTGTCACCAGCCCATCACTTCACCCAACCACACGCTCAGGAGGCTGAGGACAAATCACAGGCTACACACTTACAGGTCAGAACATTGTCATTGAAGTCTCACAACTCCACATAAACAATATGACAATACAAGTGGACATGTATTAGTGTGGAAGGACATACAAGGGACATTCAGCAACTAAACATGGATGTGTGAGTGACTAAGGCCTATGGATTGTCTTCATGCACACGGTTCAATGAAATACCAGAAGGTCTTTGTGGACACTGGTGTTGCACTGACTACTCATAAAGACACTGGTCTATATTTGGAATATTATTTGTGCTCTACTCCCACAGGATCAAACTAATCTAATGAGGTATTGATCTCTCTGAACCCAGGAAAAACATTGTCTGGTGGGCTGAAATAACCCCAGTGTCCGGTCACCTTCAAAAATTTGAATATTGACACCAGTTTTGGAAAATATCACTGCTATCACTGAAAGTATTTACTCCTCATGGTTACAGTTAATTGCAATTATTGTATTCTTTTTTATGTAGGAGCCAATGCAACACAGTCCAGAGCTCTATGAACATCTAAATATACAGCTGCTCTTATATCGCTGCATATAATCTTTTCCAAAATGTGACAATTAAAATTCATTGGGTGATCGATCAATGAGTTTCATTAAACGTGTCAATAAATGTGAACGTGCTCACTGCCGGCTTCTGACCCTGAGGACAATTTCCACTTAATATTAACTTGGGTGCCCAATTACCGCATCAACAGAGAGGGGGAGGGAACAGAGTGCGATTAAAAATGTTTTCAATGAACACATGCAGCAGTTACGGTGATGAGGCCAGTTCAGTGAGACGCTAGAAAACTTCGAGACAATGTCTGTGTTGTAAATCTGGCAAATGGACAAGAGGAAGAAAGGTAAGCTATTTGCAGATCGTAGCAATGTTTAACTTTACAATTATTTTTGGCGTAAATTAAACTGTACGCCTCTTCTCCCAGGATCTCCCACAGAATTAAGGCTGATGGTGGTCGGTAGCAGCGGACACTCTCAGTTTCTACTCACCAACGCCATACTAGGGAGGGAGGAGTTTCCTAAAGACATCACAAGCATTTCTGGCAGCAGGAAGAACACTGGAGAGCTGGCTGGAAGACGAGTGGCTGTGATCAATGGGCCGAACATCTATGACAAGGATATGTCTCCACCCAAGAGGAAGATGGAGCTGAGAAGGTCGAAGTGCTTGTGTATCCCCGGTCCCCACGCCTTCCTTGTTGCTTTTGACATGGACAAAATCTCCCCCAATGACATAAAAACCCAGAGACTGATGAAGGAGCGCTTTGGGAGTCACTGTCTGAGGCACTGCATGATCCTCCTGGCTTCTGAAATCAATCCAGGGGACGCTGTGTTGGAGGACAAGGTGCAGAAGACCGACTGGCACCTCAGGGAACTCATCGAGAAGTATGGCGGGCGCTTTCACATTTTCAGCAAGAACTGGCGAGATCGCAGCCGGGACAGGGAGCTGCTGCAGAAGATAGAGAGGATGGTGGCATCCGTAGGCGGGGGCTACTTCTCCAGCAGAACGTTCCAGAAGGCGGAGGACTACGTGAAGAAGGAGGAGAAGAAGCTCCGGAAGCAGAGGGCAGCAGAGATAGAGAAGGCATGGACCGAGATGGAGAAGCAGTACATAGCGGACGAGTTGTATCACCAGAAGGACATCTACACCGCCAACGTTGGCGCTGAGATCAGAGCCAAGGCAGAGATGGACAACGGGTGGCTCAGAACATCCCTGGCCAGAGGGCTGGGGACAGGTTTTGTTGTGGGGGCTGTTATGGGAGCACTGGTGGGCTCTATAGAGGGTCCAGGTGGGATGGTTCTTTATGGGATCATAGGTGGTGCAGTTGGAGGATCAGCAGGAGGAACAGCCCAGGTAGCTATAAAGCATATGGAGGACAGAGTGGCTCCACCTGCCAGACTCAACTTTAACTCAATCTTTATCAATCGCTTCTTCACAGCTCCTCGACCATGACAACGTGGCTCTGCTGTCTTTTCTGATTTTGTGATTTGCACTTCAGGGCCTGTTGATTACTTCTGGTCAAAAACAACAACTCTCACAGCTATTAGACAGTACGTTACTTAATTTGAAATAAATGTAGTTGTGATAACTGAGAGCGTGTTTGCTGTTTGATTTCACTTTCATTCCGTAAATACATGCCCTTCTTTTTCCAGCCACCATTTCCTGGAGTGTTGCGGCGTGGGTTGGTTAAAGTGTAGCTCAGATAACATCCAGGGTGGAGTTTTAACTGGGAGTGCCATTGTCTGAAGCTCTGCCCCTTTCCACAGCACTCATACATACCTTAGTGCACCTGTCAACCATTGTAGTCTCTGTGTTACCTTGAAACTCAGAAAGGAAGCAGAGCAGGTCATCCGCAGCGATCAGCCAGAGGTAAGAGCATATTTCCAACTTTGGGCTTTTTCTTTCCTGTTTCTCTTTTGATGAAATATACTTATCAGGCCTCTGAATCGGTGACGAACACGTTACATAAGCAGAGGTTGTTTCCTGACTTCATGTCAACACCAGAGCACAATGGAGACTGTTCGTGAGAAACAACCTAAAGCACTCAGTGATCACCACGCTGTGTTGAGCTGACATTGAGACGGCTTGCCTGCTACCTGTTCGACTGCATGCTTCTCATCGCATCTCATCTTTTACTTTGCTGCTTCAGTTCTCTTGCACAATGAGCAAAAAAATACATTCTTTCTCATATGTAAGAGAGCAAAAACCCCACAAGATATCACGGTAGAGATTGAATGGGCAGGTTCAGTGGCATGGCATGATTCATTATCATTATCATTATATAATGAGAGGAATGCTGCGGTGAACTGGAACATGACGTCCCCTCCTCTGGAATGACAGAGTGCCTCATAAAGTATTTTTCGATCGCAATAAAGAGCCAATACTATAATCATGACAATAAATCATGCCAATACTGTGTACAGTACCGCTGTTATATAACCACTTTATTTCAGAGGAACATGTTTCATGTTTTACTATGCATTGTTCAACAGAATTTTGGTAGAACCACTGGATTAAACAACCTTGAAGTAACTGATAAAAATATATATATGACTTTTGTGTAAGGTCCTTTCTCTCCTCTCTCTCTGAAAAATCTTTTCCTCATACTTGGTTGACACTGTTACCATCATGTCATTGCCAATTTTAGGGAATGGCCTCAACCATCAGCCTCCTCTCTGAGAAGCACTTTCTGTGCGCCCTGTGCCGACACATCTTCACCAGCCCGGTGACCATACCGTGCGGACACAGCTTCTGCTTGTCCTGCCTGAGCCACTACTGGGCGCGGCACCAGTCCAAATATTGCCCCCACTGTAAGAGGGTGTTCACTGACAGGCCCGACCTCAGTGTCAATCGCATCCTGGCAGACATCTCTGACAACTACAGGAAGACTCGGCCACAGCAACCGCCGGAAGAGGAATTGGTATGGTTTTTTTTTTGGTCAATAATAAATAAATAATCAGAGAATATAACCTGAAATAATTAATAAATCTGGTATGTTTGTGTCAGGTTATAGATGTTGAGCAGATGATCCAGGAAAGGCAGCAGAAGATAGAGAGGTTGAAATATTCTCTCGAGGTGCAGAAGGTGCGTTCAAAACCCCCACGAAAACATGTGGAACACTTTGTCTATTGCTTAAAATGCCTACAGTTGAATGATGATGGTGTCCAATCAGAGCTCTTACCTGAGGGAGGTACGAGAGAGCCAGAAAGTCTTCTCTGCCTTGGTGTACGCAATGGAGAAGAGCCACAAAGCAGTTGTCAGTGCGATCGAGGAGAGACAGAGAGATGAGGAGAAGCGAGTGCAGACGCTGGTGAAGGAGCTGGAACAGGAGATCCAGGAGCTGAGGAAGGAGACCTCCCAGTCTGACCACCAGATTTCTATGAGAGGCAATCAGAGTGACGACACAATGCAAATGAACTTGGTGAGCATCTTCATCTGTGACACGACCAGTGTCTCAGTGAAATGTTTACAGCTTATCTTTCTGTCACCCAGAGCAATGTTTCCTTCTTGGACATGAAGGACTGGTCCAAGGTTACTATAGAGACCGACCCTTGTGTTGGGGTTACCAGACGTGCACTCTCCGACATTATGGACAAGTTGAAAGCAGAAGTCAACAGGCTCTCCAAATCTGGTCAGTCACACATTTCTCAAACGTTTCTCTCACATCAAGCACTAAATCAACATTAGTGACTTTTTCTTCTCCTGCTGTTTTTCCTCTACAGAACTTAAAAGAACAGAGAAATACACAGGTAAGACTTTGTACACACGCAAACTAATATTAGAGAGAAATGTGCTTAATATGTTATAGATTGATCCTTCGACTTTTAATTAGTTATTAATGGCAGAGTGATTTGTGTAACAGGAGGACTTTGAGTCTGCATCTTCTATGTCACTACCAATATGAGGGTTATGCAATTTTGAAAGAGTGATTAAGACCCCTCCCAACCCTTGTCCTATGTTAATTGTCCCATTCTTGACCTTCTCTCATCCCTCTTTGTCAGTGGATGTCAATCTGAGCGCCAAAACAGCCCACCCCTACCTCTCTGTCTCGGAGGACAGGAAACAGGTGAAGCACACGGACAAGCTTCAGGAGGTGCCGGATCACCCCAAGCGCTTTGACCGTGTGGCGAACGTGCTGGCTAAGGAAAGCTTCGCCAGTGGGAGGTGTTACTGGGAGGTGGAGGTCGGGGAGAAACTTGAGTGGAGCCTGGGTGTCGTCAAGCAGTCCATAAACAGGAAAGGCAAGTTCACCGTCTGCCCTGCTAATGGTTTCTGGACTTTAAGCCTCAGGGCCGGAGGCCAGTACATTGCCAACACCTCTCCCATCACCCCATTGGCCCTGGAGCAGAGGCCCAGGAAGCTGGGTGTGTTTGTGGACTACACAGAGGGCCGCGTGTCCTTCTACTGCATAGAATCTGGGGTCCACATCCACACCTTCACAGACACTTTCACCGACAGGCTTCATCCCTTCTTCAGTCCTGGTCGCCTGTACGGAGGCAAAAATGCTGCCCCTCTAATCATCGGCTCCAGTTTTTGCAGCATCTGAGAATCAGTCTCACTTCCAAAACAGCCCCTGTTTTTCCTCGATAATATATTTAATAATTTATATGAACATCTACTGTGAACCACATTTTTCCTGTCAGAACAGTGAACACAGGTTTTTCAAGGCCCGACTCCCAACACTTGAAAAACTTCAATGAAACCCATAAGCAGATTGAAAAGGATGGAGGAGGTTGGGAGAAAAGAGAAGGCTCTCATAAAAGAACAAGTGAGTCAAAGTCAAAGACAGAGGAGAAACTGGGCTGCTGAGCTGGACGGATGGAAGGGGGTGCAGGGTTGGGACAGAGGTTGACGAGGAGCAGGGGGAGGGAGGGCACAGCAAAACAGCAGGGCATTGTGCTCGTACACCAGGCACTGGGAGACACACTCAAACACGTTCACGCATTCACACAATAACACGGCCGTGCACACAAGCGCATGCTTCTGCCCACTGCCACAGTGACTCGCGCTGGCATCTGGGAGGGCAGCCCCATCTCCACTCCTGTCCTGGGCTGTCGGAGCTGATAGAACCCCCCCCCTCCTCCTGTCACTGTAGTCCAGCTGACCCCTCAGACAGAGCCGTCCCTGCTCTTCAGCCTTCCTGTGGACTAAAGTTAATTCTCAGGGGCCGTCATTCACTACTCAGAGCGTCCACACCTGATCTACACAAGCCCGAGGACCAGCAACACCGGTCTGTGGACCAAGGACAGCAGAGACCACCATACTTCATCTGAGGTAAATATCCTGGCAAAAAAGTGGCAACGACGACACATTTGTGACATGAAATGAAGAGAATAGAAATAATATTTCCTGTCAGTGTTCTGTTATATTGGTTAAACGGTATTCTGCTCATAAAAGGCAAAACACTAGTTGTACTCAAACTAGGGGGACAATTAAGGACTTAAGACATTTTGCTTCAACATGAATTAATGCACAGGGATTTATAACATTCTTGTTTCTCAGACTGAATATCTCATTTTTATCTCCTATGTAAACAACACAGGTGACATTGTTCTAGAAGAAAATATCCCCAATTGGATAGGTATTTATAAAATATAGATTTCTGGGTCAGAGCTTGTTACTTTTATTTGTATTAATCTATCAGAAGCACTTATGGAGGATTTGATTCACATAATTGGTGCAGTAGGGACACTGAGTGCTGTGATAAATAGATGATACAGGTCTTCCTGGCCCACTCCACAAGCCTTCATGAAAGCTGCTTGTGTTCAGAGTCTCCTCATGTTTTTCTGAGATAATCCACTCACCCGGCAACGCGTAGCTTCACACCCACAGCTATGTCAAAGAGAGCTATTCTCTGTGCTTCACTGGAATCCACTAAACATGGGCCTCCCTGCCCAAATATTTATGATAACTACTTACCCCATTAGTTTTTGTCCTGCTTGGCTAATGAAATGTTTTCAAAAGTAGCAACAAGTTATTCATCATTTTCGTATTTTCAACTGCGAGTCTAGATTCATTTACACTGAGTCTCATTTTCTCTCAATTTTAGGATACCCAACCTGAATTTTGAGGATCCAGTGACGGAGCACGACATCTGCAGAGCTGTAGACAGTCACATTTGTGGGACTATAACTGGGCCCTCTGTAACAGACTGAGACTAAGACCAATCCATTTGATCTCAAGAAAACATCTGTCACCATGGCAACAACAGGCATGCAGTTGCTGGGCCTGATCATGTCCCTTGTGGGCTGGGTGAGCGGGGCGGTAGTCTGTGCCCTCCCCCTGTGGAGGGTCACTGCCTTCATCGGTAACAACATAGTGACGGCTCAGATCATTTGGGAAGGCCTCTGGATGAATTGCATTGTGCAGAGCACAGGTCAGATCCAGTGTAAGGTATATGACAGCTTGCTGGCTCTGCCCAGTGACATGCAGGCGGCCCGGGGTCTCACTGTCTTCTCTGTCCTGCTCTGTGGCCTGGCTCTGGCTCTGGGGGTCCTAGGAGTCAAGTGCACTAAGTGCGTGGGTGTAAACAGCCTCAAAGCCCGCATTGCTCGCATCTCTGGAGTCCTCTTCGCCATCGCAGGGTTCCTCTACCTTGTGCCTGTCTGCTGGACTGCTCACTCCATCATCCGGGATTTCTATGACCCACATGTCGCAGCTCCACACAAGCGAGAGCTGGGCCCTGCCCTCTACATTGGCTGGGGGGCCTCAGCCTTGCTCCTCATTGGTGGATCTCTGCTGTATGCCGGGTCAAGTCCCCCTGGCATCCCAGGCTCTCCCACTTTCAGCAGTGGAGAGAGTAGTCCTCGCAGGGCACCTGCCTCACAAGTTAAAGGTTATGTCTAAGTTCACTGAATCTGAATACCATCAAGTCTCACAGACCCATCCCAAAAGATGACAAACCTGTTTTCCATCCTTTTGATTTTGCTCCTTGTAATGATTTTATATTTAATGTTGTACCAGTTTGCTTTTTTTCTTTAAAAAGCCATAGGAGGCTGTTTAGAGAAAATGAACTCATTCTATATGATTTCACACCTGATCCTCAAATAACATCTTTTCTCTGTCTGTCACTGTAAAATGCAATAAAGTTTTGGTTGTCCAATTCTCCTACAAAAGGAAATTTGTGTGTTTTCTAAATTCTCCATGAACACTTATATAAAATCCCTTCATACAATCATCCAACCATATGTGTTCGAGAGACTAAGCACTTGTTAAGGCAAATCTTTGTTTGCCTCATTGATGTAATGCTTCTATGTGTTCTGCTGAGTGGAACAATAGGACAATGGGGGTGTGTGTACATTGGTGGTGGGGCCATATCGTGCGTCTATGTGTGAGAGAGTCTGTTTGTGTAAACTCAGTTCCAAGGAAAATATTTTATTTTCAATTTATTTTATGAAAAGTTCCACATACAGTGACCCAGACTCAGTTGATCTCAAAACACATCTTACTCATTTATAATAATTACAATTCATGTTTCCGATTAACTTTAAATTCCAAAAACTATTTCACAAAATAAAATGATAAAATGTCTTGGAGTTAAATCTGTTTTTTGACATATTTGTTAGGGTTTACACTGCCTCATCAGTTTTTCTCTCTGTTTGTGACAGCAGAGGACAGAGCAACCACAATGCCACATTACTGACACTACAACACAACCATAACAATGGACATCAGTGTTCTAAGTGCCAGGTAGTGACTCATTCATGACCTAAGCAGGCCTTTATCAATGCTGGTAAAGTAATGCTGTGAATACAGTAAGACAAACTGTGATTTACACTGCACCATTTACACTGTAATCAGTGCATGCAATCCTTGTACAATTTTACCAATATTACCAAGAATAATGGGTAATATACTTTATAAGAAGCTAAATTATCCACAGGCTCAACCACAGAACTTGAGTTGGAGTTTGATGTCACCATGTTGCCAGGCCACCAGACTTACAGTATTGTCTTCATTTTCTGAGGATATACAGTATGTTTGAATTTATTCTGTTTCAAGAGACCTCAAAACAAAAGAAAGTTTTGGAAATGGCTGTGGAAACTGAATGGCTTTGCATGTGGTATAAAAATGGCATCAGAGTAATAAGTGCACTAAGGTCAATATGATATGAGCCTTTCTAGTTTAATGTTTGCGAACATTGAACCTTTGACCATGCCTAGCAGTTGCGTCACATGGTACCTGAAGTGAGATGTCAAGTTGAACTACCGGAGGTCAAAAATTATTATCAAAGATTATCAGTGAATCTGTTACAGCAGCTTGACTGATTGAAACTGTCCCTCACTGTACATAGCAGGTTCTTTATTTCCTGCAGTCACTTAGAAATGTCAGTCACTCCAAAAGCTGAAATGTTAAAATTGAAAATGAAAATTGAAAATTAACAATTTGTATAATTTAGATTAATACAAAGGAGTATTAGGCTAGTAAAATTCGGGCCACAATTAGAGGAAAAAAATGAAGATTAAAGTAAATAAGATCAAAGTAGATCAATGACACTCTATAGACTCAATGGATTCCAATCACTGATTATTACACACAGAAAAAAAACAATAAAATAAAACGAGAACAATAGGGTTCCGCAGCTTTTGCTGCTTGGACCCCCGAACAACCCGACAGCAACAACAACAACAACAACAACAACAACAACAACAACAACAACAACAATCTTACACACTGCAACTTTAAATAAATAAACTCTCAAATCTTCCTGTGGGTTTTAAATTCCAGTCATTAGGAGGAGCAAAGCCCCACGCTTCGCTCTTTCTGCGCCGGAAGCAGGAAGCAGGAAGTAGGAAGAGCAGTACAGCTGTGCTCCGTGGCTAACAGTGAAGCTAGCAGGCTAACCTCAGTGGTGGAAGTACCAGGCTCGGTTGACCAGACAAGATCCCCTCCGGCGACTTTGACGCTCCGAATCCACCATGGGCAAAGGCGGAGGCACCTTTGAGAGGCTTCTCGGTGAGTTACCCGCACATTTGTCAAGTTGACGGTTTATCAGCCAAGTGTGAGTCAAAGTGCGACGTCTCCCAGCGCATTGTTTTGACAGACGCTGGGGCTGTGGCTCCCGGGCCGGCTAATCTTAGCCTGCTAACACATTCGCTGCTATTGTTTGGTTCGGTTCAGGCTAACTACCTTTTTATCAACCCGGCTAATTAGCTGGTCGAATCTTATTGATCCCTAATTCTGTTTAGATCGGGATCTTAGCAGACCCTTGTCTTTTATGTTGTTGTTCAGCGATTAGCAGAAGAAAAAAACCTGTCGATTCTGTTCAGACAAGATCACACACTGACCTGGATATAGCCACACAAGTTAATGTGTGACTCTCACCATGGCAGCCAGTTTATAATCACAACAGGTTGATTCGGTAGCAGCTAATCTCTTCCCGTTTGAGATACATGTTGAATTTTTCATCTTTATTTTAAACTGCGCTTGTCACATTCTAATATTTCAGTTATTTGTTAACTCCAGAACCAAATACAGAAAAATGTGTCTCATCATGCTGCAGGTGAAGGTGGAGCCATGAATCGAGCTGCAGATTAGAAAGATAAACAAATCTGAGCATACTAGTTAATAACAAGTGAACTGACACCTCATGATATCCCAGATTATTTCTTATGGTCTGGTCATCTGACTGGTTTATGTAATAACCTTCAATCTACATGTTGGTGTGGTGTAGCAGCTACGTTGTGGTAGACATTAGATAGTAATGTTATATATTTTCACCAGATAAAGCCACCAGTCAGCTGCTGCTGGAGACAGACTGGGAATCCATCCTGCAGATCTGTGATCTCATTCGACAAGGAGACACACAGTGAGTGACTGCTAATCTCTGTCAGCATTCATTTAAATACACGAAATTGACAATTGTGTTTTTGTATTTTAGAGGAATAATAACCATTGATCAACGTTTGTGTTTTTTCTTACAGGGCCAAATATGCTATCGGAGCTATTAAGAAGAAGCTGAATGACAAAAATCCACATGTGGCCCTGTACGGACTGGAGGTAAAATATTACACTGCTGGCAAATAAAATTACATATTATGACAAATTAACACGTAAATGTACAGTTCTGCTGTATGTTTGTATTCTGATGCTTATTCTTGGGAGGGATATGGTTGTTGTAGTGAGTAATAATGGCCTCCCCCCTCAGGTGCTTGAGTCAGTCGTGAAGAACTGTGGCCAGACAGTCCATGATGAGGTGGCAAGCAAACAGACTATGGAGGAACTGAAGGATCTGCTCAAGGTCATTGCATTTATTTATGTCTTGGACATCACACTGCTGCAGTTTAATTATTAATAACTATCCACTAATACAATTATCCAGTTTTATGATTTTACTGACTTGACTGTTATGTAATGAGAAAAATGCATGATAACAGTCACAATCTTTAACCAGTTTAACAAGTAGAGGAAAGTTTTGTACAGTTCTTTTCTCAACAGACAAGTTGATTTGTCTGAGCATCTTTCTCACCATCACTGGATAATGGTTCACTGCCATCAAGCAGCAGGCTGCAGTTCAGCATGAGCAAGCAATATTTGATTGGACCCTCACTGTACCATGTGACGCAGGCTCCGGCAGCCAATGCTGGCTTCCTCTTCCTGATGATGTCACTGACTTGTGACAGGAGGATTTTTCAGACTAAAGCAAGGGACTTCCCGTTAGGCCTCTTGTCATCTTACTTGAAACAGTTTGCTCAGTCGTTTCAGTGTTGTTCAACAACGGAGTGATAAAACTTAAAAACAAGAAGGACTTAAAGGTGTTTTTAAAAATACATTTGCTTTACTCTGAGTGGTTCTTTTTCCACCAGAAGCAGACGGAACCTAATGTCAGAAACAAGATCCTTTACCTGATCCAGGCCTGGGCTCACGCCTTCCGCAATGAACCTAAATACAAAGTGGTTCAAGACACTTATCAGATTATGAAAGTTGAAGGTAAGTGGCCACATGCTTATGTTCTGTTTGTATTTATGGAATAATGGCCTAGATAAATGTTTTCAGACCCTGTCTTGACTACAGTTAAATCTTTGAACAAATTAATAATACAGAATATTTTTTGCATTTCCAACAAATTGTATCATGTTATTGTCACTGTCAACCATGGTGTCTGCAACTACTGAAAAGTTTAAAAGCCTTTTAATTCAGTCAACCTGAAACAGGTCTCAGAAATACTTAAACCATTTTTTTTATTTGGTGTGTGTCTTTTATTGCCTCAATAGGTCACGTGTTCCCTGAGTTCAAGGAGAGTGATGCAATGTTTGCAGCTGAAAGAGTGAGACATTTTGGTTTTTCATATTTCACTGTGGTAGATGAAGGTTTGATAAATGATTGATTTCTGAAGGAACCTGGATTTAATTCTAGATGAACACAGTACAATTTGCTGCAGGACATGAATACAGAGCATGTATATGTACGCCAGGCTCTGATTAGTCTGCATATCAGTAATATTTGATGTATGTTTATTTTCTAGGCCCCAGACTGGGTTGATGCTGAGGAGTGCCATAGGTGCAGAGTCCAGTTTGGAGTCATGACAAGAAAGGTAGGCCAGGCTTTAGGGTAACTAGGCCACTTGCACACTTGCAGATTTATGGTTTCCTTCATTCAGTTATAGGTGTGTGTGTGTGTGCGTGTGCGTGTGCGTGTGCGTGTGCGTGTGTGTGTGTGTGTGTGTGTGTGTGTTTTGCGCATGTGAGGAACTTAACCTTTATTGCTTTTCCAGCACCACTGTCGAGCCTGTGGCCAGATTTTCTGTGGCAAGTGTTCGTCCAAGTACTCCACCATTCCGAAGTTTGGCATTGAAAAGGAAGTGCGTGTGTGCGAGCCCTGCTTTGAGCTGCTCAACAAGTGAGTACTGTAAAAATGTATTTAAGTATAGTGACCTAAGTCAGCAAAGTAAATGGTTCACTAGCTTGTAAAGACTGGTTGTACAACTTAACATAGTAGTGAGAGCATTGCTATGATGAATTTATATTCAATTTCTGTTAATAGATACTTAAACATACATTTTACACACTGGACCTTTAAATAACCCTTTTATGCTATTGAGATTCAATTGGCTTGTATCTATTCTGAACTCAAATTCAAGCCTGAATGAGCCTATAAACATAAGTGATTTCAAAACAAAATGTAGATAATGCTTCAGTGTTAACAGTTTTAGTGTTTTTCTGTTGCTTTTTTATATTATTCCCTCATCCCCTTTACCCCACCAGCCACCCCTCCCTCTCTCCTCCACTTAGGAAAGCTGAAGGCAAAGCCCCGGGTTCCACAGGTACTCCTGAACTGCCTCCTGAGTACCTCACTAGCCCACTGTCCCAACAGTCACAGGTACTGTAGTTGTTATGGAACTATATATAGGTGCTTTTACAGTCCTAAGTTTTCCTTTGGTCTTACCTCTGCTCCCTTCTCCTAACAGATGCCACCCAAGAGAGATGAGGCAGCACTGCAGGAGGAGGAGGAGCTGCAGCTGGCCATTGCCCTGTCCCAAAGTGAGGCTGAGGAGAAGGAGCGCATGGTGAGTTGCTTACTCAAGTGTTAACTTCATATTTTTTAAAGCCTGTTAACAGAGAAAAACTGACCCATAGATGTGTCTTTACAGAGGAATAAGAACTCGTACTCGGTGTATCCCAAAGCTGATCCCACCCCAGTGACCTCCTCAGCACCACCAGTCAGCACCCTCTACACTTCCCCTGTGGTTAGAATTCTCTTCTGGCCAAATACATTGTAGATGCAACCAAATATTTTTATTATTTTATTTAATTGCCATCATGAAATACTTTCTCTCTCTCTCTCTCTCTCTCCAGAACTCCTCTGCTCCATCAGCTGAAGATGTAGACCCTGAGGTACATATGCTGTCTTTCTCCTCTTCAAAACCTTTGTTATTATCGCTACAAATGCTATGTCTTGGATTTACTAATGTCTGTCGCAATGTTCCAGCTCGCCCGTTACCTGAACAGAACATACTGGGAGAAGAAACAGGAAGAGGCTCGCAAGAGTCCCACCCCATCAGCCCCTGCCCCTGTGCCAATGGCTGAGCCCCTTCCAGCAATCACTCAGCCTGTAGAGACGCATGTCCCTGTCCAGCCGGTCAGCATAGTGGAGGTATATTGAAATATTATGCCAATGGTGGATGTAAGAAGCAGTATTTTAATTGTTAGCTGAAATGAGATGGGCAAACCACAACTGACCTTTGGCCCCTTGCCTTCCTCTTGTCTCTGCCCTCAGCAGCAGTACCAGAATGGGGAGTCAGAAGAGAACCATGAGCAGTTTTTGAAGGCTCTGCAGAACGCCGTCTCCACTTTCCTCAACCGGATGAAAAGCAACCACATGCGTGGACGCAGCATCACCAATGACAGCGCTGTGCTCTCCCTCTTCCAGTCCATCAATAACATGCATCCGCAGCTCCTGGACATCCTCAACCAGCTGGATGAGAAGCGATGTGAGTGTTGGCGTTTCGTGAGTATGTTGCCTCTTTTTGTGTCTCTCTGTGCATCTAACCTCTGACCTATGGCGTTGACAGTGTACTATGAGGGGCTGCAGGACAAACTGGCTCAGGTGCGCGACGCCCGGGCAGCTCTCAACGCCCTTCGTGACGAACACAGGGAGAAGCTGCGTCGCGCTGCAGAGGAGGCAGAGAGGCAGAGACAGATCCAGCTGGCACAGAAACTGGAGATAATGAGGCAGAAAAAACAGGTAAAGAAATGACGCTCTCAGATTAGCATACAGATGGCTATTCTGTTCTATCAGCGCACTAAGAGGTCTTTGGTGATGAATTGCAGGAGTACCTGGAGATGCAAAGACAGCTGGCCATCCAGCGCCTCCAGGAGCAGGAAAAGGAGCGGCAGATGCGGCTGGAGCAGCAGAAGCACACAATCCA
Source organism: Pseudorhombus dupliciocellatus (assembly GCA_016785235.1). Taxonomy (NCBI): domain Eukaryota; kingdom Metazoa; phylum Chordata; class Actinopteri; order Pleuronectiformes; family Paralichthyidae; genus Pseudorhombus; species Pseudorhombus dupliciocellatus. Next base: position 99,011 of record JAFBJW010000074.1, read on the forward strand.
GATGAGAGCCCAGATGCCTGCGTTCTCTCTGCCCTACGCCCAGGTACACACTGTGATCTGATGTCTGTCACACTGGTTCTGCTGATCTCACCAGCTGCACTTCAACAGAGAACTTCATCATCACCATGTACTATTAGTCCTCACATTAACTAACCCTCTCTTGTGGCAGTCTTCTTTATGTATGAAAACAGCCGATTCATTTCATCTCTCATATTAGTTGGTTAATATGATAGTGCCTCATTTAAAATGGCTAGTAACACCACAGATATATACTTTCTTGAGTAAATGTCTAAACTGTCTGTATATGCTGTTTCACAGATGCAGTCTTTGCCACCGAATGTGGCAGGAGGGGTGGTGTACCAGCCTGGTGCTCCACCCAGCTACCCAGGCACCTTCAGCCCCGCTGGTTCTGTGGAGGGTTCACCCATGCATAACATCTATATGAACCAGCCCGGGCAGACTGCACCTCCACAGTATCAGGCAATGCCTGGTGCTGCCACAGGTGAGAAGGTCAACAAGCAAATGGTTGCTTTAAAGATAGAAAATATGTACTGTGTTTTGGGATTACGCATTCCCGTTTAATGAAGTGTGTGACTGTCCTCCTCTTCATCCAGATCCAAATATGGTTAATGCTTACATGTACCAGGCTGCGGGCACAAATGGGCAGCCTGCCCCCCCTCCTGGTCAAGCCCCACCCACTACAAGTCCACCCTACTCCAACTATCAACCCACACCCACACAGGGCTACCAGGTCTGAATGTCTCCCACTTTCAGTTTTATGATCAGCACTTATAGTACTGTCCAATATGTTATGTATTATAGAACTGTCTCACTGACTTTTACTCTGGCTCTGTGCAGAATGTGGTCTCTCAGGCCCAGAGTATGCCTCCCATGTCCCAGGCTGCACCCACAAATGGTATGGGCTATATGGGCTACCAGCCATACGCCATGCAGAACATGATTTCAGCATTGCCAGGACAGGACCCTAATATGCCCCCTCAACAGCCATACATGCAAGGCCAACAGCCCATGTACCAGCAGGTCAGTTGTTATTTTATTATTTGTTTTTTTATATTGTTATATTATTTCCTCCTGTCACCATGTATAAGTTGCAAAAACTTAGCGGCTCACTAAGATGGAAAAAAAAAATCTGTGTTTTTGGATTAATTGTCCTCTTTTTACTTATTTGTCCCTTTCTTGATAGGTGGCTCCCCCCGGTGCCCCTCAGCAGCAACAGCAGCAGGTGGCACAGCAGCAGACCCCTCAGGCTGTGCCGGGCAGCGCAGAGGCACAGCTCATCTCCTTTGACTGAAAGCCCACAAGCTGCAGGCCCCCCACACACTACGTCATCTTTCTCTTCCTTCAGTCTTTCCTCTCCCCCTCTGGACTCTCAGAATGCCCTCTGGAAACACACACGCCTTCAACCTTCCACCAAGCTATGATGTTGTGGCAACGTGAAATATTGTGATGATATTGCTCTCCTTGCCTCTCTCCCACTGAATTATGGGAATGTGGGGTGGAAGCTGTGAGAGAGGGCACCATAATCCAGACCCCCTCCACCCCCCCATCCACCTGACATGTATGTAGTACTTCCTTATCAAATGAATTACTGAAGCTCAGAAATAGTTGTGGTATTAAAGTTAAACATGAATAAGAAAATATAACAAATTAGGAGGAGAAAAAAATAACCACATAACCATCCTTTGTCTCATATTTTTCTAAAGCAAAATTTGCATGTTAAGTTTTAATTGTTTTCAGGAATGGAAGTTAAATATTGCAGTTTTGGGAGCGCATGAGAGACACCAGAGTTTGTGCTTTTTTTTTAAAGGTCATGGTCGTGTGGTAAAGTGTCTTTGGTTCGAAACCACAGTCACAGATCCTGAAATATATGGCGCTAACTTTCCACCCCCATCCGATTCACGGCTTGACATTCCAGTTTTAGTTTTCAGTTGCATCCCCTCTATGCACACAGATACTCACACACTTGGGTCCCCTTATCTTGCTTTGGCATTTATTTGTTGTGCACTGCTCGGAATTTTAGTGTCTTAATGTTGTTTCTGAGATGATGAAATACGGATAATACACTGTGGGGAGATATTAGATGGGTTGTTTTATCCTCAGTGAATATACATCCATAAATTAGTCACTGACAGTACTTTAAAATGTGCAAACTAAACCAGTTAAGCAACTCTAAAAGCATCAGACATCCTTTTTTATTAAAATAACTTGTGTTGCTGAACCACGAAGAACACAAAGAAGCATAGGATCCTACATTGGTTTAGTTGAAACACTCATAGTTGAGGGTATCTACAAAATAAGTACAGGTGGGCATTCTTTGTTTTTTTTCAAGCGTACTTTGCTCTCAAGGTGTGGAAATTATTGCAGGGTGAACATGATGTGCTGCATGTATGTACCACATGCCCAATAAGTGATTTCTGTAACCAGTCAGTTTCCATCTGTGAACTTTATTCCATCGTGCTGATCTGTCTGACAAAGTAATTTTGAAATTATATTTAATAAATATCTGGTTCCTATTGTCCACCTGCTTCATCTTGTTTCTGGATTCTGACACAGGTGTAAATGATTTCAAGAACTTTTATTAATTGAGCTTCACAGTGTACTAAAGAGAAAAGTTCTCCTTTGTGCAGTTTGGCTTTTTCTTACATTTTTCTGAAGATGAGGCATTTGTTGTAGTCTTCCATCTCGATCTGGAAATAAAACGTAACAGGTGTAACAGCATCCTCAAGGTTATTACAGAGTCATTACCACCAGCTACAATAAACCACTCACAATCCTTTCCATACGCATCCCGTTCCCATAGGCCAGCTGTCTCAGTACATCCATGTCTGGAAGACCCCACTCTGGATTCCTGTGTAACAAGATAAAACATCAGTCTCTCAAGTTTCTTTTGTTATGTTGCAGTGAAATAAATGCCCGCTCACATTTTTCGAATCTCTTCATCCAGGTGTTCGTTACAGCTTGGTGTAATTGTGCCGTTGATGGCATACACCTGAAACAAAATGAATTTGAAATCACCTGTCTTGTTATACTTTAACAATATTCAATTTTAAAGGGTTAAAATACTTATAAATATGTTTTTACATACCCCATATGTTATCAGAAGGCCATTTTGTTTGAGGATCTGACCTGCTCCACTGAACACACCCTTAAAAAGAAATTAGAAACTGGTATTGGCTCATTTGAAAAAAAAACCATGAGGTGCGGTGTCATTCTCTACCATTGTTACATGGCCTGACTTACTTGTGCTGTTTTGAAGGGGCTGTACTGCAGCAAATTGATGGCAATAATAACATCACAGGAGTTGAGAGAGAGGCCGGCCCATTTCTCCCAAGGTTGGCTAGCGTCAAGGTGGACAGGCTGTTGAATCGTCTTGGCGTGGGTCGCAGCGATGTAGGCCTTGATACTGTGAAAAGGTTATGTCAGCAATTTAGCCTCCAAGTTCATTAGATTCCCACAAATGTTACTGCAGGAGCTGGAAGGATTTCAGGTTGTCTCAGGAAGCTCATAACACAATTTAGTTTCATTCTGTCATTCTTTCATTCTGGCGTACATTAAACAGCATCACTACCAACCTGTCACGAGACTCCTCTGTAATATCTGACGGTTGCCAGGTGACAAAGGGCATTTTTTGGGCAAAGCGTATTACATGCTGCCCGGTTCCAGAGCCCAGCTCTAGGGCGAGCAGCTGCCTGTGGGACTGCTCCTCCAACACTTCTTCAAGGACTGAGCACAGACTCTCCCAGTTCCTCTCTGCCTGAGGAGACAGCAGCATGATCTGAAGGAACAGAACAGGAGAACATCACGCTCACTTATTGTACACCACCAGCAGCTGTATTAATCGCCTCCCTCCCTCTTACCTTCACTAGTGCCGGCTGACAGAAATGAGGTGGGAAATAACATAACGGTGGAGGCTGGAATGCGCCGGGTGACTGACAGCAGACGGTGGCACAGATTACATGGTTAAGAGGATTTGGTCTGTGCTCCTCAGGATCCAGAAGAAAACAGACACACCATCAGTTAAATTCACATCTTACAATTGTGTCGGAATATTATGAGAATTACAGAATAAAAAATGTCAGAAAGAAAACTTGTGAAAGGATTTTATTATGTATTACATTTTAGACTTGCTGACATTTATGCGATGCGATGAACAAATAAATTCAACAAAGTAGACTTTTGTTTTTTGTGTGTGTGTATTTACAAGTATGTCCCTCGTGGGCTGCCGTAGTCATTCCAACAGTTCACGCAGGGTATTCTGGGTAGGTCAAGACGCCATGTGCTTTTGAAGCAGCGGACCCAGAAGGAGACTTGTGTGGGTTAAAGTCGGCTCGCATTCTTCAAGACCCCGGGACGAACGGCCCCAGCTCTCGGTCAGCATGTACTGCTCCACACGCTGCCTCCGGACCGCGCTGCGGGCCGCGGCGAACACTCACCGGTACGAGACGAGCTCCCGGGCGGGCAGTAGCCGGTCACGTAACACCGGTGCAGCAGCAGCAGCAGCAGCGGCGGCGGCGGCGGCGGCGTTACCAGATCATCTGTGACCGTCTGTTCTGCTGCTTCAAGGGCAGACACCCAGTCGGTGCCGCCGCTGCCTCTGGTTGTTGGATGTGTAGCGGCTGCGAATGCTGTGCTTGGTGTGAGGGTTAGGAGGAAGCTAACCGTTTTGAACTGGTGTGTGCGTGAAGTAGATAAGCTAATGTTAGCTTAGTGACTTCACCCCCTCAGACTTATAACTCATGTCCATGTAACATCCGCAGGTAGACGGATGCAACATGTCCCGATTATTGGCTTGTCTTAAAGAGCCTTTAACTCTAGGTTATTGCTGTCGCTGTTAGCTTCCTCTCGGTGGGATGAGAGGGCTCCTGTCAGCCAAGGTCACAGTCGAACTGAGAGAAATCCATGTTCTCCTCTTCTGTCTGTGTGTCAGTGTCTGCATCGTCCAAATACAGGCAGGCAGTCGAGCTGTTTTATCAAAGTGGTTGTATTTTCCAGCCTTCACCAAGGAGTGTATACATGCACTACAATTTTACATTAATCACTAGAAATTATTAATGTGAATATTGTTATTTTAATGAACGTTTTCACCAGAATGTCCAGCCCTACTCGCTCCCTGAAAAATGAATGAAAATCATGAAAAATGTCCAGGTGTTAAATGTTAATCACAGTTGAACAGCATTGGCACCAATATTTAACTGGATCTGTCCCGTCAACTAGTTTGATTTGAATGTGCTGAATAGATTTTGGTTAACCTGATAACAAATGAATCAGTGAGAACACAGTTTGAATGTATCCTGATGACAAGACTCAACACATCCTGTGTCTGTGGACATCAACTAATTCATTTTCATGTTCCAGGCAACACCTTCAGCAACAGGCGGTGGCCTTGTGCGCTGTCAGACTCCTGAAGACCAGCCCACCCGTCCATTCAGATCCCATTGCCACCCCTTCGTTGGACGGAGCACCCAAAGAGTATTCCCCTAAAATCCAACAGCTTGTCAAAGACATAGCCAGCCTCACTTTGTTAGAGGTGTCAGACCTCAACATGCTCCTCAAGGTTAGTGGGGGGAAAGTTGAAATCACAGATGGTCTCTTCGGATAGATGTTGTTTCATGTGGAGTCATTCTTTCCTGTGATCACAGAAAACGCTGAACATTCAAGATGTTGGAATGATGCCGATGGCTGGAACAGCAGTGCCTCAGCCTCAGGTGAGCATGATCACAACTATCAATGAAATACACACCACAAACCCATAATTAAGTCGGAGCAATGGTTCCCTAATTATCATTTTCAAACTAATATTTGAGTATCAGTGAATTGCAACTACTATGTTTCCCCAATGGGGTAATTGATGTGCATCTTCTCTCCCTTGTGTGTAACTAGGCTGCAGAGGAGGAGGAAGCACCAGTCAAGAAAGAGAAAACTCACTTCACAGTAAAACTGACGGAATTAAAGGGGGCTGAGAAAGTCAAACTTATAAAGGAGGTGAAGAACTGCATACAAGGCTTGAATCTGGTTCAGGTAAGTGTCATCATGAGTCGTCACTATTGATCTGAGTCATTAAAAAGACCAGTGTGTCATGTTGAACCGAGTAGAGCATCTTGTCGAGAGACATGCCAAACTGATTATCTAAAGAGTGACAGGCTGATTGTCAATGATGACTTCAATTTGACTCATGCAGAACTTGAGAAAGTTTAGTTTTATTGAGCATGTTAATGATTAACAGACATTTAATTGTGATAAAGATTGAATCCAAAGTTTTACACCTGCTCACTACAGTAGTACACCAGAGTAGACCAAATATAAAGCTCTCTGTGTTCTGTCTTCTGGAACTTTCCCAGGTTTCTATTTGGTGGAAACTTTTGGTGATAAGAAATCTTTGGTATAGTTTGGCCTTTAATATTGAGGTTTTTAGACACAGTTTTGAGTCTAATGAGGGTTTAAATATTGTTCCATAATTAATATTGGTCGCTCATTTAAAAAATATCTCTTTGAGTCCTGGGGTGTGTTACCGTGTGTGTAAACACAACCAAACATTTTTTCTCTTTTGTATTCCAGGCTAAGAAACTAGTGGAGTCTCTTCCCCAGGAAATCCGGGCCAACGTATCCAAAGAAGAGGCAGAGAAACTGAAAGCAGCCCTGGAGGCAGCAGGTGGAACCGTGGTTCTAGAGTAGATCATCATTGCCACGTTTTCACCAGTGCTGCTCAAGCACTTCGTCCTTCATTCTATTATTTTGGGTTTTTTTACACAACAAACAAGAGAGAAAACAAAGAAATGCCTTCTGACATTAATCTGGTCTCTCAGCAGCGTCAGGTGGGGCGGTAAGACTCGGACTGAACTTTCCAGGCACACAGCCTGCACATACGGCCGCCCCGCTGTTTGCTCGTCCACATGTCTGCTCATGTGTCTGTCTGATACCTGTGTAGCAAACAAGCTACAGAAACACTGGCCCGGGTGCCAAGTTAGTCAGTTACTCATTGTTGTGTTTGTGTGCGCTTGAGATAAACTCTTCCCAGAAGGATAGATTATGCTTTCAGGACATGGGTCCTATTCCCTTTGATAAAAACAACAGATATTGTATCTAGCGCAATGGATGGCAGGGCTCATTCTGTATATTGCTCATAGAACTGTTAATGTGATTAAAGTTGAAATCTCCATGTTTTCCTTCTCTGTTTTCTTGTATGAGAAATTATGAATATGCAAACATAAGGGAATGTGAAGAAAATGTATTGTCTGCTGAATTTATAGTTTCAAATCTGTTGTGTGAAGAAATTAATATTCTTATCCTAAGTTTTACTGCTTCTGTCCAGCAGAGGTCATCAGATCTTTTATTCACCTCACAGGTTAAGTGGTTGCTATGTTCACACACACAGAAAATCTATGTCCAACTTAAATGGCACACTCACACTGGTACAATGCACCCTAGTAATGTTTTATTATTTATCTGTTTTATTTTTGTTATTTGTCAAATGTGAAGGTTTTTTTTATTACAGCTGAGTCTTCTCTCAGTTGTGTTGCTGTAAAAAGAGGGCTGTACAGAGATACCTCCCAGGGAGCAGCCTAACAGTTATACAGTCTATATTTCATGAACATGTTATTTGGCAACTCAGACTCATTTGCAATGGCAAAAAATGTGTTACACCAACCATAATGTAAATATCCAACATACTCAGTTTCCAGTAAATTCAGTAAGCTGAGTTAAAACCAATACACGGGTCCCCAAAGAGATTATGCTAATATGAGACAATTTCTGATGAATACAACATTTCTCAGATTTCTCAGAATCTCAGATTACCTTACCCAAAGTAAAATTGTCTGAAATACATAGTATTTTTTGCCACATTCAAATTTGCTCCTTGGGTTTAATTTCCTGTATAACTTTGGAAATAAACTGTCATTTAATAAAAAAAACAAACAAACAAACAAAAACACGCACTGACACTTCAGAGACTATGACAACACATCAGCTCATCAGGGCCCCGCCCTCCTCCACTACAAGCAGGAGGCTCCGCCCCTTGAGCAGGTGTGGTCAGGTGTTCGTGATCAGCCAAGACGACGTGGACGCGCGGTTCGGTAACCTCTCTTGTGGTCTGTCGCTGACACGTGCTTATGTCTCAAGCTGCAGAAACTAAGCCGGAGAAAACGAGGACGACGCAAGGAAACGAAAACGCGCACGAGAAGCGACGAAACTGAGAGAACGGGAGAAGTTTCGAGGAGAGACTTTCCTCGAGGAATTCACTTTTGAGTTTTGGCGCGGCGGCAGCGTGACGTCACACGCCGGATTTTGCGGTTTTGCGTTGTTTTGTTTTAACGTTGAAAGTGATTTTGTTTTCACGTTTTATCGCGGACACAGTCGACGGGTCGACCACATCCAGCTCCACCGCTCCTCTTCAAAGGTGAGGTGGTTCTTAACCTTGTTGGAGCTTCTGAACCTCTTAAGTTTCATTCAGTGAACCCTTTGACATTGTTATAATACAATATAATATATATATGCAACAAAAAAATGGGTGATTCAAATTGACTTACTTGATTAACTTATAGTTTTCTGTTTTGCACGGACTTGTTTGTCATGGACACAGGGAGATGTGGTGGGCCCGGTCCAACGTCACAGAACCTGAGCTGTTGAAGAAAGAGTGAGTCACTCATGTTTGATGTTTAGAATCATTATACATGTAGTTCACAGAACACACATATTTAGCAAATATTGTGTTTTGCAAATTAACATCAATATCATAATTTCAATATCATAATTCCATAATTAAAAACAATGGATATGTGTTGATGAATGGTTAAATGTTCAAGAAAATTAATATTTGACCTTTTTTTCTGTCTTTCAGGTCGATCCTCAGGAAGTCAAGATGTTCAGTAGGACCCACTTTTTTTTTAAACTGGGTGGCCGCCGTGCCAACAGCTCCTCAGTCTAATCAACTCTTTTCTCTGATAAATGTTCTGAAGCCCAGGGTTGGTTGGTTCACCTCAGCAGTTCACTTAGGTTAATGATGTAGTGTGGTCTGGTTTGTTTGAAATGGACCGCTGTGCCATTGCTTTCAATTTGTCAATGAGCTTGGTGAAATGTTGATGGCTAACCAGCTTTTCCCTTTTAGGTTTATCAGCAGAGGGTGAGTACATACTTCAAAGTTTTCTCTTTAGACCAGGCTAGATTTTTTTTTTCTAGAACAGGGGAATAAAACCTTGAATTGTGTGTGTCTTTCTTTCATTGAAATGCAAACTGTGTAGAGATGAGGGCTGATTAGCTGAGACCAGGGTTTTGTTTACAATGTTGGTATGTAAATGCAGGTATTCTGCTTTCACCATATTAAAAACTGAGTTTCCACCCCAATCATTGCTCCATTAATCTGTAATACATTCTCAAATTAAAACCTTACCTCCAATCTGCCTTAAACTACATTCATTCTGACATCATTTAATGTCAGAATAGATTACTCAAATTGTATTCATTAATCTTACATAAAAACAATTGTTTACTACCATCTCGACATTAAATCTTCAATTACTCTCGGTTTTGTTAATTATGCGCATCAACTGTGGCTGCTGCTCCATCTTCTGCATTTTTGTTCCTCTTCCATCTCCAAACAATAGATTCTTTTGGATCTAACTCGACATTCAGGGGTCTTTCATACTTTATGGGGTGTGGGTTTTTTCCTCTGGCCACTGTGCCATCTAGGTATTTCCATTTCTCATCAAAGAAGACATCTACCTGCTTGTGCGTCGCTTCCAAATAGTTATTTGCGCGTCCGTTTAAACATCCCTTGTGGATGAACATGTAAGTACCTCTCCATTTTCGCCAGGCCGCCGTGCCATGGCATCGCCTTTCCCGCAGCCAATGTGCCAATCTGTCCTCTTGTCATGGCCACTGTGTCATGACTGGTTTTTCTCGGCCGCCGTGCTGGTCTATCATCTGTCAGTGGCTGCCGTACTACAAAGCCATCGTCCGTTCCAAACACGTATGTCAGGAAATCAGTCAGGCGTATCTCCGTGAAATCATACCTTGGAACCGATTTTTATAATGTAAGAAATCCCTCGCAAAGGGAAACGGAGCATTTAGCTTATTTTAGCCTCTGCTGTATTTTTGGCCCTACAGCTGCAGGGAATGGGTGGAATCATCAGAAATTATCCTCCTTTTAGGTTTTTAATGTGCATTAAGAAGGAAATTAACTTACTGTAGTGGCTGGTTTGGAACTGCTGAGGTGGTTATCTGGAAGACAGGACTGATCTGGTTAGTTGTTGTATATCAGTTTGTACAGAAGGTGCTCTGTCTTAGTTGTGATGCCTGGTACCTGGTGTAGGTTACTCTCTTTTCACAATTGCAACCCCCCCATCCTCCTTTTAGGTTTTTAATGAGCATTAAGAAGGAAATTAACTTACTGTAGTGGCTGGTTTGGAACTGCTGAGGTGGTTATCTGGAAGACAGGACTGATCTGGTTAGTTGTTGTATATCAGTTTATACAGAAGGTGCTCTGTCTTAGTTGTGATGCCTGGTACCTGGTGTAGGTTACTCTCTTTTCACAATTGCAACCCCCCCCCTCCACACACACACACACACACACACACATCCAGTACAGTATATAGTATCCTTGACGAATTTCAATATTCCGCACATTCACCACATTTCAATGAATTTTAATTCCTGGAGCATTAGCATTTTAATTTCCATCACATTTTATTTCCTGGTCGATCCTGCATTTAATTTTTTTTTCCGGCAAATTTTGATCCATATTAGTATTTCACAGTGACCCGGAGGGAGCCAGCCACCATTCAGGTGGCTTATAGATAGATAATCAACTTCTGTTGCAACCCTTGTTGTTTCGTTATTGTTTTGTGTCACATGTTACAGTTGCAGGGATAATGATGGAACAGCCCCCCTAATGACGACAGCCAGGACAGCATGTGAAAACAAGCATGATGAACTGAGAAACGGCTCCTTTTGGAAATGCGACGACATCTGTGAATGTTGGAAGGCTGCATGACACATGGTGAGACATGAGGACAAAAATCCAGACGATGTCAGACTCTTTGAGGGGGAAGATGCTGTTTTGTTATGCACTCAGTCATTGTTTTGAGATGAGCACGCTGACCAACTGAGGTGTGAAGTGAGTGTTGGATGTAAGTTTGTTAATTTTGTTGTTGAGGATATTGGATGTTGTTAGAGTAGGCTGGTAGAAATACATAGGGAACCACTAATTTGAAGGTTCTGGCAATGTGAGAACAATGCATTGATTTAAAGCCTTTCTCCAGATATTTCTCCAGTATTGTCATGGAAACTCCAACAGTAAATCCCCTTGTGTAGCAAAAGGGGTAGGTGTGGCAATTCCACTCAATTACTCAGGAGGGCACTGTGACCACCCCTTACTTGATGTCAAAGGCACTATAGATGAAGATGGACCCAGCCCTCCCCAGGGTGTCTTCAGGTATGTGCATTCAGCTCCTGCTAATTGTTTTTGTTTGTCCCATCTTACAGCTGTATGAATGCAGTGACCTGACCTCAGCAAGCCTTGACCTGATGACCCCGTCTCCGAAAGGAACAGAGCCCTTTACAAAGGCTAACATGGACTGTGCCGCCTCAAGCCAAACACCTCTTCAAAACAAGTACCACCCACACCACAGACTCTGAGACACACAGCATTGCACTGTTTTTATTTTTTAATATGCACTTATCAGGATTGTTTATAATTAATTTATTTGTACGTATGTATGTTTTTTTCCAATATCCCCTGTGTAATTGTGCAGTGAGACAAATTATTTTAACTCTCTTTTAGTCTATTGAATGTTTAACATTATACGTTTACAATAAATAGAAACTGCACAGGGACGTATCACTGTAGGACTGGGCCCCTCAGTCTGTTTTTCCAAGATGTCCAGCTCATTATGGGAAATTGAAATGCAAATTTAAATGAAGATTGCTTGCACTGTCGGTCCTTTTAATTCAACAGGCACTGGAGAACAATTTTTCTTTTTGGAAATGAAGATAATGGTCCACTTAGGTCTCATTGACCAGTCTTGGGTGTTTCTATTTTTTCACAGTGCTTGATAACATTTTAATGTCTCAAGTTTTATAATCATCTCTTTTCCTGATGAAAACACCTCTTGGAATAGCTTGTTGTTGCACGGCAATGACTCATTTTTGCCCAATTTCCTAAAATTTCAATAAGTTGAACAGACACTTTGGCAATGGTGTGCCTAAATAACCCCATAATGAAAAGCAATAAACAGTTTTGGATGCTTTAATAGTTCATAAAATGATGGAGGCATTACTTTATCACGTCTGCAGATTCAATATTGTTTCTTGGACACGACCCAGCTTCTGAATTGACTCTCCCTAAATTTAGCACCATGACTGAATGTGATGTTAACGTTTAACTTGCCAGTATTACTAATTTAATGGTGAGTCAGAATCAGGGTCTGAGAACCTAATGGTGTGAGGACTTTGTTGTTTCAGTTATTATCGATTTAAGAGGGATTAAATATGTTCAAAAACATTTCTGGCTAAACATTATATGGCTTGTTGGTCGTACACATTGGCCTTTCTGTCCAGGCAATGAAGAGATTGATTTTAGCTGCACTGTCGGATGTAGGAGTGGCTCAGATATAGATTAAGATTTACCTTCAATAACAAAGACTCGTTTTATATGCTCACAATAAAGTTTGATGGAATAATTTTCCATGAAATGAAGATAATTGTTGTGAAGGTGATGCATTTCGATGATTTGCCTTGGATGAATTCGATTTAGCTGGCAGAGGTTAGGACAAAGAGCCAACACAAAATTGAATACATCCTGAACTAATACCCACGCGGTGAGACGTTTTTCCACTTCGACTTTCAAACACTGACGAAAATGCATCAATACTTCACATCTTTCTCCCTATTGCCATTTCCTTTCTGTAGATTTGTGTGGGTTCTCCCCCTGCAGCCGTCTTGTTCTGAATCACCCAGACTGCTGTTCCTGGACACCGGCTCTAATCACGATTACATAATTTGATGTGTCATTTTTGTCTGCTTGTGTGTCATTGTCAAAGCTGAGCCCGAGGGCATGTTACGAGGGTCATATCACCCTCGCTGGTAATGAGCTCCTTCCTGTCAATAGTGTATGGACATGTTTCCTGTATCTTAAACTTCTCAGTGAAATAGTAAGATTCTGGCTTTCACCACAGTCTTCGTATTCCTTGATGATTGTTTGGGAACTTAAATGTAGCCATGGCCTGTGTGAGCAGTTCCAGTTGTTGCCAAAGCTGTGCAGCCTCATCATCAATACTTACAAATAAGTACTATAAAAAGCACAGACAGGAAGTCACATATACCATCTCCATGTTCCGTTCTCTGCTGCCATAACACAAAATGAAAGTGACTCATGCGTCCCCATCTCGAGATCAGGCGCTGGGGTGAAAATGCAATGTGATGCATGATTTTTTTTTTCCTTCTCTCCCCCAGCATTATGAATGCAGATCTGAATTATTTCTATTATATGATACAATACCTGTCATGAGCTGTCACTACGCTATGATCTGAGTGTTGATGGTTAAACAAAGGTTACAGACCCTGTAAAAAAGGAAAGTGACTTTAGAATTAGTTTAAAATAATATATCATGAATAATTAATTCACAGAGCAGGTGATTACTCTCTGTAATTACACTGGTGCTTCAATCCCAGGCTCCTTTTTGAAGTATGCTTTCGGTTTGGTCCCATCCACTCCAGGTTTGGGACCCACACTGCAGTCGGCCACCAGGGGAAGAACAAGAGGCTTTGTCTTCACTCTTTGGATAGCTTTAGATACAGACTTTGGTGTGAGCCACAATTCATCATCCTCAGCCCGCAGAGACACCTGATATTATTCCGTGGGTTATTTACTGCCAGTGTCACTGTCAGCATCAGAGTGATGATGGCGGTTGCCAGGGTTTCGAAGCTGTGTCTCTGATGTGAAATAAAAAAAAGACAGATTTGATTTCTATCTGTTCTCAGCCCTGTTGAACGACAAGAGAATCATGTATAAGCCAATAGATGTATGTAAATCAGCTCTTGTGATAGATACTGATGGACTCTGACGTTGCCATCACTGTGCACGACTGCGACGTGTTATATCTGTCCAGGAAGCCATTTAATGGCGCGACAGCTATCATCAGCCACAGTCACTAGCTCAGTGTGAGGGCAAACTGTGGGCAGGTAATAAAAATGAAACAACTCGCACCACGTGAGATTCATCCATCTGCCTACTCCTTTTTCAGTCTATGCCCCGTTTTTCATTTGGTAGGTACCCACTGACGCAGGTGCATGTTTGTTTCCAGCTCTTTATCAGGCACTCTATCACTGGCAGATACAGACTGACCATCACAACATCCACTGGGGAGATGCTTAATGACGTTAATTATGTGCACGCCCCCCCCCCCAGACACACGTATTAATTCACTCAACTCCTCTTTCTTTCCTTTCTCTGTTTACGTTTGTTTCTGGATGAGAGAAAAGCGGAGATGTCAGACTGAAGCTGTGAACTGACTGATCTTGGAGCGAACTTGCAACAAAAACAGAACCTGAGAGAAACGGAACGATTCCCAAACCAGATGTTTGGGATATGATCTTACTTGAACATGGAACCCACTGACGCAGGTGCATGTTTGTTTCCAGCTCTTTATCAGGCACTCTATCACTGGCAGATACAGACTGACCATCACAACATCCACTGGGGAGACGCTTAATGACGTTAATTATGTGCACGCCCCCCCCCCCCCACACACACGTATTAATTCACTCAACTCCTCTTTCTTTCCTTTCTCTGTTTACGTTTGTTTCTGGATGAGAGAAAAGCGGAGATGTCAGACTGAAGCTGTGAACTGACTGATCTTGGAGCGAACTTGCAACAAAAACAGAACCTGAGAGAAACGGAACGATTCCCAAACCAGATGTTTGGGATATGATCTTACTTGAACATGAGGAAAGCATAATTCATAGCTGCAATTATGTCACTGGGTAGATGCTTTTTTTTTTTTTCTGAAAACATCTGAGTGAAGGTTTTATCACACACAGCTCATTCCTCCCTCACAGAGAAGCACGGCTTGGGTTAATACAAGGCTGGAGAGTGTGTTGACAACCTTTTTATCCAAATCTCAGAATGCCATTCCAACCCGATTGCACGCCGCTGTGAGGGGGTGAAAGGTTTCTGCCTCATCCCTGATATCAAACTAAATGGAAAGTCAACACCAGACTAAATCTCTCTCTTCTCTGGATTGATGCGTTGCATTTGGTCAGATTAACCATCTTTGAGCTCGTTGATTGATATGAATGTCCAGCCCAGAGGACACATACATTAGCTCTCAATTACTTTGGCAATTTCAACTCCTCCAGTTTTTAAAGGGAAACATATGCTGAGAGAACAATGTTTACTTAAACAGTGACCCTAACCTCCACTGTCTCCATCCGGCTATAATGGTTTATTAAATATTAGCTATAAATTGCATCCATGTTTAAACTTTCAGCATAAAATAAAAAAAAATCAGATGGGAATGGCGTTTTCCACACTGCTACAGTATACAGCTGTTAACTATTTAATGCAATAGAGATTAATTCAATTGCATTATGTTTCCACATTCTAAGAGCCAGGGGGACAACAACTGTCCCAGTGATTCATATGGCTCCTTAATTTAATTTGTTGACAGGGACATTGGCATTGACTGAAAGTGTCTGGTGTCTGCACTTTTTGTATATTTTGAGGCTGCACACTAACTAAACACAGAGCAGACACAAATCTCACATGTGCAGCCGACAGAGTCGTTTAATAACTTTAATAAGCACCGCTGTCTGGCGACCTCTGGCAGAGGGTTGGGGACCTCGGAAATCCCTTCTCCTGTAATTGGTAGTCCCCTCAGCCTCTGAGTCCTCCTTCCCTCGTTGCAGCATTGGCTTCACGGGGAAGATGACCGCGCAGCTTCCTCTAAATAAAAAGGGCACGCTGTGGTATTCACCTTTTAAAAAGACGCACGCGGGAAATGTGACAATCTGCTTGGGACAACCTTTTCAACAACCCCATGTGGGTTTAATAGCAAGCTAATGATATCTGGATTTGTTTGATTAGTTCTTATATAAGCTATAGGTCATATTTAAAGATGGATGACAAGCAGCCAGGAAGTTCTACTAGCTGCAGAGCACAGGTCCTGATGCTACACCCTCTTTGGTTTGGACCAGCGGCAAAGTCGAGAGAATGAGCAATGGCTTTGCATTATGGAAAGGTTTGTGGCATGGACCGTGGGAGCCAGACGTTACTCGTGAGGTCTGACTGCAGATCAGTGAGTGTACACGCCTCTGTGCTCCATCCTCAGCGTCCTCCCAGCCAGCCAGAGCAGTTATCTTCACCCACACAGGAGTGAAACCCAAGGGCGGGGGGCATCCCAAAGACACATGGGGAGGATCGTGAGTCTTCTGACTAGCTGACCAGAGCCAGTCAGATTTTTGTATTGTCCCGAAAGTCCCCTGTACTTTAAACTGCTGCTTTTGTTTGCTTTGTAAGAGTGTAAGATGCAAGGAAGTGAGAGATCTACAGTGTATGGGGTGTGATGTGTTACGGCGTTCTGAAAAGTCTGTTTTCAAGGACCATCAATAACAAAGGGTACTGGCACACTGTGCCTCCGTCATGCAGCCTCCTCAGAAAGGTCAGACATGACTCCCACATCCATAATAACAGCTGCAAAGATGGAAATGTGCTGCAATACATTAAAAACAATGTTTGAGGACCATTTTCCCTGTCAGGGCAATTTAGAGTTTGCTTTAATTCCACTGCATTCGGTTTGTTCAGCAGGAAGTCACGCTGCAAAACAAAAATGATGTCCGAGCTGTGGCGGTTTGCATCCATCACAATCCAGTGATGCATCAGTGGAAATACAGGAGCTATTAGCCAACCGTGGTAATCATATTGCTTATCAACCTGATATAGGCAGACACTGAGTCAGTGATTCACTGAGTCGGTGAACCCTGCAACCTTTGGTTCCTCCATCACCGACGATGACGACAGGGTGAAAAATAGCCCAGTGGGGGAATTTAGAACTGAACTGACCTTCATTCGAATGGTATAATTAACTTGTTTTGCTCTTAATTCGACTCGAGATTACAGCGAGGTTCTTGAAAAACAGCGACGTCCATTCATGCAGATGTGCAGTTGGTCTGAAGTAGGTCACCACTGGAGGTTATTCTGGTACTCTAAATTTCCCTCTTGTTTTTCCTCAGGCGATGGCATTATATAAAAATTCACATTTAAAGCTCTGACGGATCACATGGTGTGCATTGCTGCAGCGCCGTGTAGTGCATAGGAGACGGGTCATGTGACATTTTGCTAAATTTACTCCAGCCACTGCTTTGCTGACACAGTTTAACTGTAGGACATAATTAAAGCAAACTGCTTAATGACCCTGACAACCTTCCCGTCTTACACGTTCTCACACATTGTGGATCTCCCAAACAGTCTCTTCATATTGTGGAGAGGAAATATTGCGTACTTGACTTTAAACCTACTTGATCAGACCACTTAAAAAACAAAAACAATTTGCTGTTGAACAGGGAGCTATTTGGATAATTGATGGGGGCATGATCTCATGACTCATTAAGAGCTCAGTTCTGAGGCTGTTGTGCTGGTTCCAGTGGGCTGGTTACTTTGGGGCAAGCGGAGGCATCAGCTCTGGGTCTGCGTGGTCTCTGGCAGCTGTGTGGTCGGAGCGGTTGTCTCCTCCAGCAGGAAACCTTGTTTTCACCACCTACCCTCCCAGCATTGCAGTTCCCTGAGTGAGACACACTCCAGTACACGGTTGCTTCACGTCACGTGCTGAGTCCCCTGGCTGTATTTTCCCTCTGTGTTGTGGTATCGTTGGACTGGATTGTTTTTATTTTCTCGTTCCAGGTTTCTACTGTTAGGAAAATATTTCCACGGATGCTATCGTTTTTCTGCCTGTTGCATTTGTTTCCCCTCCCTTACAGACATCACACCACTTAATTCCAGCGTGAAAACAGTTTTGCATCACCTTGACACTCCTGCAAAGGGATTCGTGATAACATGTAATAATCAGTCAAGTCATCGCAGGCTGTTTTTTTTTTTTTTTTTTTTTTTTGGTACATTATTTATTCAAAGGGAAAAAATCTTCACATGTGAATGAGCCGATTGAAAGAGCATGCTGAGCTCACTTTCCCTCACGTCAGCGTGCGGCTGCAGCAACAGTAGTGACTGGCAAAAGAGGCCTGAAGCGCTGCCACTGTGCAGTATTCTTTGGAAAGTATCTGTTAGTAAAGTAAGGGATGCACAATTTGTACTAAATTGACCATAACATGATTGAATACCAGTCTGCTCACCAGAATGAGAGCAGCTTGTGCGGCTCTTAGAACGAGGCGGTGCGCAGGAGCCAGTCTCCATGATAATTACGTTTACTGGTCGTTACAACATGTAGAGTTACATGTTATGTCTTGTGAGACGTCTTATGAGACATTTTTTGTTTTCCTCTTTATTTGCAGCCTTTTTAATCAAGCCAAATATTCACAAATTCGATTTCTGTGCATTTCAGAAAGTGCAAAATCTATTAAATCTGAACGACTGTGACGTCCGTGGTTCCAACGGCCCAATGTTTTTTTTTTTGTGAGTGGTGCAACAGGTCAAATGAAAATAAAGCACAGCAGTGTTCCTCTTCGCTGACGTGTTCCAAACTGGGCTGACGTTTAGTCTGAGTACATTTCTGAAATAAAGTCACATTTCCTTTCCTTCCTCTGGCTCTCACTCAGTTTTATGTTTTGCATAAATGTGCCTGGAGACAGTTTTTTACCCATTAACACATAAGAGCAGCCAAATATTGTTTTGCTGCCACATTATAAAACAATTGCTTTCATTTCCTGTCCTTGCATGTCGTCCAAATTGACTTGATTTAAAATAAACAGTGGATTCACCCGTAAATGCATATTTCAAATAAAGGAAATAGCACCTGGCATTATAGCCGGAACGTTCTTTTAGAGACAAGTTGCTGATGGCTTTAAGGTCGTCATTACAAACCTAATGTGCCTCTCCTATTAAACGGCGGAAGAACACAGTTAGTGGGATATTGTTTTGTTCACACCTTGGCCTCTGATAAAGACGTAATCCCGAGGGAGGTGCATGCAAGTCATTAGCGGAGCCGTGTGCCGGCGACAGGGGACTGAGCGTTTTCCGGCAAAAATGTGAGAGGTCACCAGGTCTCAGTGCTCTGTGCTCTGACCGGCACACGTACAGGAGGTGACTCATCTTTGTGCGCGCTGCGTCCATGACAGCTGACCTTGTTTTCACACAGCAGCGGAACACAGTTGTGCTTTGGAGTTTTTTTTTTTTTCGCAGGAAATAGACAAAGATGAGAATCCAGATGAGTCTTTAACCTGACCTGCAGGTTAGGGTAAACAGGAAGGAAGTCAGGTTGTAAGACAAATGTCGGGGGGGGGGGAGTTAAGCTCTCAATGGACAACACTGGTAGATCTGGTGGTACAGAGGAAACTGACAAGACAAAGTTGAACCAAGTAAAAGGAAACACAGACTAAATATGCAAAGTTAACAAGGCACGAGTAAAACAGATTCAGATGGGACAGGACATGAACCAAGCTGTGTCCCAGGTCAGGACGAGCGCTGCCTTCTAGGCTGCTACGGCCATGAATTCCAAACAGGACCGAGACTAGGAATGGTCTACAGAGAATTTCCTAGATTGGCCTCAGCAGCTTGTCTATTTCTCTTGCTGTTGCTTAGGAACAGAGCTGAGGTCGGACGGGACGAGAAAGTTTTAATGGTTCTTGTTTGAGTGTGAGTTATTCGGGTTGAGTCATTACTCCAGCGTTGGCCGTCTCATCGTCAACCAGCAGCGTTATCTATTTGAAAAAGGGTTTGTCACTAAAGCGCAATGAATCCTGGGATAGGTTGGTTGTGGGAACGATCACACGTTTGAGCCCTTGTTTATCTGGGACGGAGGGATGCATTTAAACGAGCCCTCCAAATGCAATGATCTAATTGTGCCGCAGTTACGTAATCCATCTTCAGATGCAGCTAAAGACAGGAGGTAAAAGTCAAAGTGCACAGTTGGATTATTATTTTATAGATCTTTATATCAATATTTATATATATATCTACTTTTTATTTGGAGTATTTTAGTCGATTTCAGTATCTTCTCCACCACAGTCGGTTTGTTCCACTCTGATGAATTTGCTGAAGTGCTGTTCGTCGTTTTAAAACTAATCTAAACTTCAAGCTCTTATGTTTGAATCCTCGAGTAAAATAAACTTGAGATGTGTTTGATGCATTTCACCGTTGCGACTGGGCAGATTTACCACCGTGTTTGGTTGTGCCTCTCGTTGGATTTCGATGGTGGAACTAACGAGGTGCACTTTGTGTTGCGTTGCAGTCAGATGTGGCCAAAAAAGGTGAAGGAATGTGACGTCCTCCCTGTGAGCGCATGTTTTCCAGCCCGGGCTCTCAAGTACAGTTATTCAGATACGGGAGTGGCTGGAGTGGAGGACATGATTGCCCTCGCCGCCGCACATCGGCTGGGCTTATTTGCATTTTATCTTTTACATCCATTTGTACATGGGTTGAAAAAGTCTCAGGGGAAAGAATGAAACAAGCAAATGATCCGGGGAAATGGCACTTGTGAGATACGCTGTGGACTGGATGGGAACACTGCCGGTGCTTATCAGGTAACAGCCAGAGGAACATGATTAGTAGCGACTCGCCGGCGAACAAGGCGGAGGTATAACTGCTGCAAAGCCTTGGTTCTGTCCGCCACGCTGCATCTAATACAAGCAAAACAGGGTCCATTAATCGCTCTCAGGCACGACCAAAAAGCCTCTTAAACTTGCAACTGATGAATGATCTCTGCTCACATTCACTTGCACAAAAGAAATTAAATCTGCGACGAGTAAAAATATAAAAAAAAAAAAACCCAACAAGGGCCTGTTAGCGTGTGAACAGTAAGCGTGTGTAAAAACCAGTCGTCAGAGAGAACATGAGAAGGGATGACAAGATGCTAACTTTTGCCATCTCTTCACCAGCTTCCAGTGCTGGATAATAATTCCCAGAATGCCCCGCAGCGTGTGTGTTTACAGGGGGCAGCAGCTCTCACGCTGAGCTGCGTGGGTGCAGGCAGGAAACACGTTTCCTCACATGTCGCGCTCAGAGTGACCTTCTCCGAGTAATTTTTGCCTGGCTTCCTTTTTCTAATCACATTCTTTTCCTTCCAATCACATATTGGAATAAGCATGAATGACCCTGCCTCAAGGAATAGTTAGACCCTTAGATATATAGTCTGTCTCCCCTGGGTTGATTACCAGTGTCCTCTTCTTTATATGATTGTTTGCTCTGTTAGTTTGTAGCACGATGCTCAGCATTTCCAGACAGATCACCACGAACCGCAACGGTGAAACTTTGCTTTTTTTCATCATACGCTCTTCAATGCCTCCAAAGTGCACTTTTACACCAGCATCTTTGTAGATATAATCCATATTCATGAAACACTCAGACGTGCTGCTTGTGTGTGGATGAACGGGAAAAGGCCCCTAATTATTCTGCCGCCCTCGCTGCCCTGACCGTTTCCATCAGCGTCTCGTTTGTGCCAGTGTTGGTTCTAATCGTCAACCTATGCGGGGCAAAAGGATTAATCACATTTGAGCACCAACTTTCTCACCCTACTGTCGCCCCCCCCCCCCAGATCAAGTCGACAGCTGCGGCATCGAAGGAAAACAAAGTGAAAACGTGCATAATCAAACAGAGGTTTAAACTGACAGGGCAATCATCTCATCAGGGAGAACGCTGCTGCCACATCACGATCGACACTGTTGACACTGGAGCACCGAGGGGGGAAAATTCAGCCGGAGCTTCCTTTCGACTCAGGAAGAAGTGTAGAAGGTATCGGATGGGAAGAGCAGAACGCACGCTGGTCGACCTTTATGTAATGAAATGCAGATGAGGAAGCCTGAGCTGCACGACATACATTCGTGGAAAAAACTTAAAGGTCACTGAAGTTGGCTGCTGATTTTGGAGGCATGCTGTAGATAATAATTTAAAGTGTTTGCCTTTGGCTGTATCTTGCGTATAATTGTTTGCAAATGGTGCAAGTGTATATGGGTTTGTATGTACCTATAGAGCACTTCACCCTTCAAGCACTTAAAGAAAACGTAGTTTCCATTGTTGGGATAGAAAACTGTGCTGGTCTGGTTCAAATGGCATTACGGCATAATAATTATAATAATAATAAATGATGTTCCCATTTTTACGCTCATGTTATTTCCAGGTGGATTTTTTTTCTTTTAAAGCTAAAACCACCCTATATGGTCAAAGACTGCAGGTGCACTTTGAAGCTCTTTCCTCGTTTTTATTCTTAGAGGGGATTAAAATGTAAATAATTAATTCCTCCCTTCATCTATTAATGAAAACTTCAAAAAATAAACTCAGTATCAAAGTTAACTTTGACATCGCAGCTAAATTGTTGGAAAAAGGACTTCCTCATCAAAAGAAAAATTCTTCATGTCAGAGTCTCTTCTGTGTCTAACACAAAGCCAGCAAATAATTCAGCCACTTTGATTAAACAGGGGAGAATCTCCCCGTTCACATTTTTAAATTACCACTAAAGATGAATAACAGGCTTCTTGAATTCAGGCTACAAATTGAACTTTGCTCACTGCTGAAATAATGACTCTTTTATAACTGTTGGAGTCATCGTTTATTTAACCTCGCAGTGTTGTCGCGCTGCTCATCAGTGACGCTTGCGTGGCTCTGTGAAGAAGGGCGGCCCCATGGCTGCGGGTGTCTCTGTCCCCACCGATGATGTAACGCGCCGCTAAATTAGGAAGAGCTCTTTGTGCTTCTAATTCAAACTGACTCAGAGCTGACGAGGCGGCTTCGTGCCTCTGAGGGTAACTGGTCCGGCCCACGGGGGGGGTGGGGGGGGGGGGCGCTGTGGCTCTGCATGATGGACGCGTGTTAGGCCGCAGGGGGGGGGGGGGGGGGGGGGGGGCGCTGTGGCTCTGCATGATGGACGCGTGTTAGGCCGCAGCGTCATGTAACTCTGTCGCCTGGAAACTTTAGAGCTAATTTGTAACAGCAAATAAGTTTTGGAGCAAGCAGAATGCCGGCCAGATGTTATGATATCAACGTAATGGGACAATGCTGTTGATTACTTTCACCATTAGTTTAAAAGAGTTTGTTCCTGCACGTTATAACATGGTTTATATCAATATAGAATTTCAATTAAAGGCTCATTAAGGGGGGGGGGGGTAGTCACCTGTCAACATGACAGATGCAGCGCTGCCGCTTCAGCCACTGAATACAAGCCGCAGCTGCGATGACAGAAAACAAGCGAAGGGAGGCTTCGAACAGATCGCGGGAAGCAGATGTGTCGCAGAGAGCCAGGCGCCACGCCGATGATCCCACTTCAGTTGTCGTAACCCTCCTCCAACTGCACATTAAACAATCGTGGATCTGGAGCAAACACAGCCTCGTTCTACAGTCAGATGTCACGAGCCAGCTGGAGCTTACAGACCAGGTCAACCCTGGTTCGTGACACGCCCTTCTCTCTACGCACGCCGTCTTAATATGGCGGCCTGTTCAAGCTGCAAAGAGAGGGGCTTTAAAGACACTGGCTGATGATATGATGGAAGGGATGAAGCCCTCATGCCATAGGTGTAAGCTTCAGTCTGGTTGAGTAACAGCCGACATGTAACATACGTTCTGCACATGAACGCACAAAACACACATGGTGTTTGTGGTCAGGATGGCTGTGCACGGTCAACATGAGCTGTTTGCACTCCGTCCCCCTCGCTCGTCGGTGGACGTGGTTAATCAGCTGCTGGACATTAGCACCTCCTCTCCTTTTTTTCCGCCGCACGATTCTTGGACCGCTCACCAAATTCCACTCAATCTGCAGCGAGGTGCGCATCACGGCGTTTCCTACCCAGCCGCTGATTTATTACAACCTGCCTTCCAAAGATAACTCCTTGCCTCCTCCTCCTCCTCCTCCTCCTCCTCACCCCCCCCGCCCCACCTCATCTCGTTCCCTCCACCACAAATACTCCCACGTGCCTCACAAACTCGGAGCTGGAGCGTGGGGCTGTCACAGCTGTGAAACATTTTGACGTCAGGTCCGTGTTCAGTCGGCTGAACGTGGAATCTGGAAACCACAAGGTCTGAGGAAATGGCTGTTTTGTCAGGATGAGTTTTCTTGGGAATTGACACTGTCGGGCAAATTAAAACCCGCTGCGACACAGAGGGAGAGGAGATGCAGAGAAGCGGACAGGAATAGAAACTCGCACCATCTCGTTAAATAAGTTTTACGTTTATGTAATTGAGATGTTCTGTCGTTTCCGCTTTTACCTCATAAAAGGCTGAATTAAAAAGAAACAATGAAAGTCACATTTTCGTCATTCATTATCTACAGTGCTTCTCCTTTGAGGGTCGCACGCGGCATTATGCACACCCAGCACAGCTCATTAGTGAGTCTCAGCTCCGACTAACAAAGACAAACAGCCATTCACATTCACACCCACAGTCTCTATCGACCAACACCGGGCCGGTCTGTCTGTCTGTCTGTGGACCGTGGGAGGAACCAGAGGGAGAACCCATGCAAATACATGCAGTTTTCCTTCTCGATATCTCACTGCAAACCAAATAAAACTGTCTCAAGCTTATCAGTTAACTCTCCCGCCCACTACCATCCAGTTGTTTTCTTTATAGATAAAAAAAATGTCTTCTCTGAGCTACTTTTACTTTTATTTCTTTTTGTGGTTGTTGTTTCCTCTGCAAATAGATAAACCCCATCCAAACTTTTACTTTAGAACCTCTTCTCTTCTTATAATCTTCTGTCTCCTTGATGAATGAGTCTCCGTAGACAATATACCGTCTCCACAATCTGTGTCTCTCCTGCACTTATTTTGCTGATCAGAGCAGACAGTGGGGAGAAAACAGGAGTCGGTGAGAGCAGTCAGCCGGCGCTCGGCGAGCCCTGCTGCGGATCACGCTGCAGATTCCCAGAGAGCACAGGAGGGGAGGGCTGATGTTGCAAAACTGAGGATTAATCTCACAACAGCACAACTGCCCCGGAGTGAAAAACAGGCTTTAAAGAGACACTTTGAATCTCTAGCATGAATCTCAAATCTGTCCTTTGCAGAAAATGCTCCAGTTGTCACCCACAGCGAGGAGCCACGCGACATTTCAGCAACACGGAGAGCGATGCAAGGACAGAGTCTATTTAAAACATATTTGGCTGCACCGCTCTTAATCGGGATTGGAATAATTTGCCATCTGTTTGCCGCGCTTGATGGATATATTTGGTGATTTTTAATCACCTAGCAAAGCAGTCCTAATGAGTGATGCGAGCAGGCGTGGCGGGCAATATTCAAAGGAAAAGGATGTTCGCACACGAGGCTTTAACCCTCTGTATTATGTAATTTCATCCTTGAGGGAACCAATATGTGTGTATGAGGGTATAGGGAAAATGTGCAAATTCAGAATCGGATTAATAGATTTCTATTATGTGAGCACATTATGGTGATAATAAGGAAACCAAGTCCCCTCAGACACCACAGGCTCAGACATCTACCCCCTGACTCTTACTAATCACCTAATCGCTTATAATTAAAATGCTCCCTTCTTTTCTGCTGTTATTTTATATATATATGAAATGAAAGTTGGTGCTGGTTTATGGTTAATATTAGTGAACGCTGATGATCGTGCCTACCCACTGAGAAGCTATGACTCTAATTGCACAACATTGCGTTCATGGACCATTTGGGATCATTCAACAGCAAGACTCCCTGAAGCCATATTGAGACGCAGTCGGTAGAACCCTGCCAGTCTTTGATGAAGATGAACCACAGCTCAGAATCACTGCAATTACCTCAGAGAGAACCCACCAGAACACAGGCAACATGCAAACTCTGGCGAGAAAAAGATCCTGGACTGAAGCAAACGATTGAAATAAACGCTGTGTCTGCCGTCAACCACAGAACAGACTCGGGCTGAAAAAAATCTTGATCCCTGGAGTCAACGAATCACTTAACTCCACAATCCATTCAAAGCCCATTTGACTCGGTTTGATTCAATCAGCTCAAAACCGAGTGATTGGAAAAATGATTCACTGACCTATGAGTGAACCTCGACTCCTCTGAGAGAGAAGAACTGTATTTGATGGCAACACGTGCAAAAAGACTGAGAGACGTGTCAGACATGTCTGCGTGAAATATCTGCCAAGTCCTGACGGGAGCGCTCGCTGTTCGAGGGGAAGGTTTGGATGAATGGTCAAACTTCATGAAGCGTTGTGGAGGGCGAGCAGACATCAGACCGATGCAGACATTATCTAGATAGACTGCCCGGGGCCTTTTGTTTTTGTCTTCGTAAGAGGTTTATATAATTCCTGTTTCGCACGACCCTCTGTGTTCTCTTCCTGTTACTTGTTAAGAATATTCAAGTTCCCGTCACGTGCAAAACAAATGGCTGCTGGCTCTTTTTCAATCTTTTTTATTTTTATTTATTTATTTATTTTATAAACCACGCGTCAAAGGAGCGCGGCAACCGGGACGAGGAGCTGCTTCTGTTATGTTTAAATTTAATCTGCAAGGCAAACAGCTTTCAGTCTCCTGAGGCAAACTAGCTGATACACAAAGTGATGGTGTGATGAAGTGAGAGAGAGAGAGAGAGAGAGGGTAAGTGTGTAAATGTCTTGGGAGGCTCTGTCACCTCTAAACACTGCCTATTGGAAACACTTTGCCTCGGGACAGGACATTAATGCCATGCATCCATACGGGGCTGCAGGGACCCAGAGATAACGGAGTGATGGGAGGCATTAATGTTGCCCTGATTCTGTCTACAATCAAGTGGCCTGACTGCAGCCTATCTGTGCGTTTCCATTACGGCGCTCCTGGTTCCCTTCAGCCCGCCTCTCCCACAGCAGGGACACCTCCAGAGCAGACACCAACTCCACTCAATGATTATTCAATCACACTCAACATAAAGCAATTAAGAGGCCGGCACTAATTTGTAATATTCAATTTGGTTCAACCCGCACATCATTTATTCCTTAGATTGGCGGGAGCTTGTTGAAAAAAACTGATTCAGCGCATGAATTTTAAAGAGAGGAATCCCGCTTGTCCTCTTCGCCCCAAAGCAGTCAGAGCAAGCGTTTTATTTTTAGCCTCTGATTAAGTGCGACAAAGTGAGATAATAAATGCAATCTAGTTTGACGTGTTCACACCTGTGTTCTGGGGATTGCACGTGCAAAGGCATCGTAGAGAATTAAGCGAAAATTGCATCTGAATAATAAAGTAATTGTAAAGTGTGAAGAGATCAAGAAATCAACCAAATCTGCAGTTTCCCTCCTCACAACTTTTAAAATTGTTTTTGCAGTTCCCGTGTTTTTTTTTTTTTGTGCCCTTTATCTTGACAAGGAAATACATTTTTTTAAATCAATTTGGATATTTAAAATTTGTTAATTCCTGCAAGAATAATGACATTTTTTGATGGATGGTCCTCATATTATGTTCATGAAGATATGATGTCTGAGAGGCCCTTGACAAAAGAACTGGGCTTTGCTGCTGGGCTGCCGGTCTCTGGGAAAGTACGATGCTGTTTCCGTTACAAACGAGAAACTGTCAGTGAAGATATAGTGCACTTTGCTTGTTCCTGGCCAAGGCGCCCAAGTGCCGGCTGTTGACGATTGATGAACTCCTAAAAGCCATCACAGCAACTCGTCAAGTAAAGTCCACCGGCGCTGCCCCGCAAATAAATGGCCGTGCGGTTCGAATGAATGCTGTAATCAACAAGGTGGAAACACGAGAGGAAACTTGATGTCCATTTGAGTCTTGGGGCAAAAACAACTACATCCTTACAACAGATGCTACACCCCCCACATCCCTTCACATTAGAGATATTTGCTGTCAGGCTGTCGGTACTTGTTTTCACTTTGCTCCAGCCTCCTGCTCATTTCGCTCGTCTCCCTACAGAGACGACCATCAGTGATTAGGAGCCACAATGGCCCAGTAACAAGAGATGTGGTGCCCTGGATGTGCTGCGTTACATCTGTGAACTGCCGAGAAGCACGTCTCTTTTTATCGAGCAGTCACGTCGGCCTCCTCACCGATCATCAGCTCTGTAAATCCAATGGCTCCTCGAGCTTCCACCCATTATGCTGACTCCCTCACTTGCGAGCGTGGTCACATCTTTAATCAGTGCTCTTAGCATTAAAGGCTCCTTGGTAATACAGGGTCATTTTTTATCTTCCAGCGAGTACTCTTAACACATTATGTGGGCACAGGGATTTATTATTCCACTCACAGAGATATGAGAGCAGCAGCGGTGACTTCATTAACTGTAGCGGCCTCCAAGTATTGCTAGACTTCTACGGTAGACGGCCGTGGTGATCCAACAATCTAGTCCAGAAGTTTCTATTATTTCCATTGACCAGATCTCTTTGTTCCCTGAGGATAAACCCAAATGAATTACAAAGAGTCCCAGCTTTTCCTCAAGCTCCACCACAAAGTCTGTGTTTGTTACTCATTCATACCATAGACTCTCATTTAAATTTGTGACATTGTTATAGTAGAAGCCAAACAAATCTGTTGTAAGGTACGAAGAAAGTTATCACGTACACAGATCTGTTTCTCTTGAACTGACCCTATGGTAAAACATTCCGGTTCCAGTCCATCTATCACTCTCAGGTTCGTGTGGTTGAGAAAATACGGCACTGTATAGATGCACGTGATTGTTGCTCCCACTGTAAAGTTCAGTCTCTATGCATGTCAGCTTTGAGGAGCAGAGCTCTCCAGCTGCAGAGTGACCAGGTGTTGGCAGATAGTGAACGTGCTCCTTTATCCCACTGCAGGTGGTACAGGGGATAAATCCATGCATGCTGGGATGAGCAGACCAATATTTATTACTCCTCAAGTTACAGAGGCTTACAGAAAGGCTGCAGATGCCAACCACAGAGAGACTGTGAGCTGACAGAGGAGTCTGTGGTCAGAGGATGTGGCTTTGTGCTTTAGGGGCAGTGGCTTGTTTCGTAATCAGGGGTCTTATAGATGGATTACAAGAAGAGCGCAATGGAAAATAAGCCTTTTCAATTTCACGACCACATTTTCCTCTGTTTGATAATAGAACATATTGG
Source organism: Pseudorhombus dupliciocellatus (assembly GCA_016785235.1). NCBI lineage: Eukaryota > Metazoa > Chordata > Actinopteri > Pleuronectiformes > Paralichthyidae > Pseudorhombus > Pseudorhombus dupliciocellatus. Next base: position 128,167 of record JAFBJW010000074.1, read on the forward strand.
AGAGGGGATCACAGGAGGGGGAAGAAATACAACGAAATTTATAGCGGCTGAGGGACGCCAAAGGCGTTTTCATGCTGAGTTTGAAACTGGTTTGACCTTTAAGGTTTGACTTTTAAATCTTGCATTCAAAGGATTTAAACTTCCTCATCTGTGAATGCCACTCAGACGGTCAGAGGTGAAATCCTGTGCGACCAGATGCTAATGAAACAGGGTTATAGCTGCTCAGCAGGGCGTCTCAGTCAGGCCGGCAGTGACTGCAACACTCCACTGGCTCCGGGGATTTAGCAAAGTTGTGGGCCTGGACGCACGTCGGGAGAAAATGAGCAGGCGCAAATTCAGAGCAGGAATCCAGCAGGTAAATTTCCGAGTTTGTTTGTTTACATCTGGTGCTCGGCGTTACATTATGCATCGGACGTCCCTCCCCGGCTGCTGAGCAAATGAGTGTGCAGAAAACCAGGCAGACAGCTTTAAATGCCCTGGCCGCTTCTCTTCACCGGAGCGGTTTCTTCCCTGCGAAGGTGCACACAGCGTGAAGCTAATGGAGCCTCTCGCTATACGCTCACCGGCCTCTCCTAATGGTCGGGCCCAAGCGGCATACCAAGTATTCTTGCAAAAGTCTATATCCAGATCATTGAGGTGGTCATTAAACCTTAAACAGGAAGTTAGAGTCGGTCCTTCGGGCGAGGGGAGGACCCAGGGAGGTGACAGTGCAATAAGAAGGTCATGGACTGGTCAGAGAGTCCCATTAGGAAGGTTGCGCAGATGTCAGGGCGTCCTCTTCTGCTCACGAGGCTGATTTTATTGATCTCTGTCGGCATGAAAATCCATTTCGAGGGCATTGTTCTTCAATTCTGGTGGTTTATCTTAACGCTGATGTGCACTTTTGTGTCCAGAACAGAGCTTTTAATGATGTAATCTGGCTAATAAAAGGCAGAGCTGTTCAATGGCGATGAATTATGATGCTGCTGAAATTGAAATTGAACACCCAACAAGGACGACGTCACTTCTTCACAGTTTGAAAGTAGAAGCGTTGACTCCCTAAGAGATTAGGACCTAATCATATCCATTTCATGCAGGTGGATTATTACAGGTCAACAGTTTGTGAATGTGCACGTGTGTAGACTAAAGTGACAAAGCAGGGGTGACAGTTTGTTTATATTCTGCTATCATAGGTCATATAGTGTGCGGTTTCCCTCAGTGCACCTGACAGTAAAGCGCGACATAAAACATGTAGCCTTCGGGAAAGAAGAGGACAAATTGTCCTCCTGCAGGCTGCAATACACATTTTCGCCGCGACACCTCACTCCGTTCGTGCTCCATCTGACTTCATCACCCTCATGGAAATGATTCAGGCACACAGGATGCAGCCAGTACATGCATCTGATTAACTGTGAATAGACAAACATTGCTGGAGATACTGTGGACAGATGGTTTTGCTTTGCAGAGTAGCACCAACGCATATCTTTTTCTTCATGTTATTTCTGTTTTAACAAAAGGTCCGGACCAATATGTCAAACATTTCTGTAACTGAGACGCTGGTGTGAGTTTTAACGGAGGTAAATAAAAACCCCTGGATGAAAAAGGCTGACCGGTCTTTGAGTCGTAGCGGTTTAAAGTGGGACAGATCTTTTTAAGGAACTATTTTCCGGTTGCCCATTTGATTTCAGCCGCCGTCGTTTTCCCAGAGAAACCGTGAAACACAGCAGCAACAACACGACTTTGGCTTCTTCGGGACATTTGCCATGAGCCATAATTGCTGAGTTCCTCACGATGCGCTTGTGTAATCCGGGCTAAAGCACGTAATAGTAACTGCTGTCTTATTGAAATGTGATGAAAACCAGTGAAAAGCCACACGCACTCAATTGAATAACACAGAGGATGAATTCCAATTTAAAAATGCTGCAGGCCTGTGGCTTATTCCAAATTGTCCGAACAGATCGGAATCTGGATCTATGTGAGCTAATGTCTTTATAATTCATACCTGCTGAGTATAATGTGGAGTGATGATATGTATTATACTGTTACATTGTGTACATGATTTTATTTTTTATTTCATACACTCACTTTTTCATTTATGTTGACAGCATGAAGCAAGAGTCTCGGGAAGCTTTCGCTCTTGTCTCTTTGAATCGCGTGCACGCTTTTCAGCAGCAAGTTAAATCAACAGGTTTCTGTCCGTGGGCGGTTGAGGATTTCCCTACCTGCCTGCCCCGATCGACCACGCCGTCTTTTCCACTGTCGGCAGTGGTGCTCTGCGTTTTTGCAAGCGCACGTTCCTCCTTGTGAGGTTTTACCTGAAACTCCTCAGTTTCCATGAGCTGCTGTCCACCGCTGCTAAACCTGGTGTTACTGTGACGCAGAGGAAAAGTGGCTGCAACAGCGCCCAGCCGCAGATTGACATTCACCAAGCGGCGCTTCTCTGTGACATTAAACCAGGAAAGTAATTTATCATGACTGCTATCCGCTAGTTTTGTCCATTAGTGTGAATTAATCACCAAATGTCTAAAAAAAAAAAAAATTACTTGCGTGTCATCTGCTTTAAATGCATGTCCATTAAGCACCCTTATGAAGTCACTTCTTGGAGAATAACAATCGACTGAAACTGTGCCTCATCTTGACACATAATAGAACTGAATTTGTGTCTTTTAAGAAATAGCAGTGTGAAAGCAGTTAGAAGAACCATCACACTCATGTCGGAAATTGCCTTCCTGTCATTGTCAGGGCTTTTTTTCAGTCTACTATTACATCAATTGAAACCATAATTTGCCTGGAAATTATCAGCTTACTCAGAGGTGGAAGCTGTTAAATTACCATGACAGTTTTAAATAAGAATTAGAGTTTGAGCTCAAGAGACTCATCTGCAGCCAACATGTCTCACAACTTTAACTTTCACTTCCCAACTCATTGATACGTTCAGCAGGGACTCCTAGATAAAAGGGCCTCTGGATGACCCAGTCAATGTCTTCCTCTTCAGCTTCTGTCATATAATTAAAGGGGGCATAAAACTATGCAAGGTGAAGGTTTTTTATTACGCTGCCACAGAGGTTACATTTGCTGGGCTTTCAGTAATAGTACAGCTCAGCTGCTAAAGCTAAAGCCTGAGACAAACATCCTCGTCTTAGAGAGGTGAAGCCAGTCTCTTTACAGATGTTTAACTTCTACGTTGCACGCTCAAAGGACGTTTCCAAACATCCTGAAGTGGTGTTTGTTTGTAGCCCCACTGCTGACCACCTGCTCTGAAAGCCTTTCTTCTTTCAATCTCCCCCTGAGAGAAGCGTCTGGTTATCAGACTCGCATCCACGCCAGTGAACGTACCTCACGACCTGTCAGTCACAGCCTCTGTGCTTCCGCCCCCCCCCGCCTCCGAGTGATTGGATTTATCCAGCTGACTCTGTTTGATGGCGATAATCTCATTGCACATTTAGCTGATTTAATTTGGCGTGCTTGTGACCAGGCCGTGCAGGGGTGTTGACAGACTATAAGGCTGTGGTGACGGGGATCTCTCAGATGAGGCTGTGTGTGTGTGTGCGTGCGTGTGTGAAAGCTGAGAGAATCTAAGCATTACAGGGGGCTGTAGTCGTTCTGGTGGATTGGGTTGCAGTGTGCACCCAGGGGACACTGCTGAGCATGAGAGAGACGATAGCTTCTCAAAAGCAGCTAATAAGCTCTAACGACCTGACTGATGGCCTTCATGCATTAACCAGCCCAGTGCGTCCAGCCTCTCTCTGCACCCCTGTCCTCCGCCCTCTGTGGACGAGAGTGAGCGATGCTCATTTAGCCGGGCAACACGCCACACTTGAAACATGAGGAAAGAGCTTTCTGTGTCGTCCGGCTACACTTTAACCATTTGTTACTTTCACAAGCGGAGACAAAAGTGACGTGACACGCATTCATAGTTCAGAGTCAGTTTGGATATAAACGCTCCAGTGGAACGGTTTCTGGTGATTTTTATCATTTTCAAACTGCTGAAGTAAAGAATAGTTCTTTAGCTTGGACAAACAGAGACAGAGAGGAGAATAATAGAGAGGACAGGAAAAAAAAAAAACCCTTGGTGAGAACAGACCTCATTGACATCTGCGCTCTAGAAGCTGCAGCCCTTCAGGCCCTTTTATTTACATTATAGGTGACCAGATCCGATGATTAACAGCTGATGTTATCCCGTGTGACCATTCATTTTACATGGCCCACAGCACACTGGAAACCCAGTGGTGACCATATCAGTCATATGTGCTGGTACATTCAGATGTATGGAATTTAGGGAGCTTGGGAAAAATGTGCAAGTTAAATATTCATTCACAAACATGGCTCTCCAGCTGTGCCATGCTGAGGATCCTGGGAAGCAGCGATAGCGCGAGAGCCAAGAGGCGGACATGAAAGCCCGCCAGAGCGCCGAGGGGGGGGGGGGGGGGGGGGGGGGGCGCGGGGGGGGGGGGGGGGCCGAGGGGGGGGGGGGGCGGGGGGCAGCACATGTGACTTCATAATTACACACAATGGCTGTGCACACATCGGGACGCAAAGCCAGTTCATGGGGCTGAAGGGAAGAACGTAAACATGACATCAATTGACCTTTAGCCCTCAGTATATTTACTCATTGTGCAATATGAAGAAACACAGGAAAGATAATGTTTCCCAGCTTTCTATCTTCTTGTATCCAGAGGATGGAGTGGTTCCATAAGGAAATAGGAACCACTGGTCTTGTTAAAAAAGAAGGATGTGTCAGTAACCGCATTGTTTTTTATCAGAGAGATGGGATATCGCCTGAGAGGCAGTTCTGAAGCCAGCATGAAGAAGCCAAGACAGTTAGTCTGCACATGCGTTCTCCTTTTTATTTTAACGTTGTGAATGTTCACCGATACAAAAAAGCACAGTTAAAATCCTCTTTCACATACATGGTAATTTATTCTTTCACTAGTTGGACAAAGTTTCATAAGTGGACACAATATATGATGAACTGTATACACCTGAACACAGTCTGCTCTCACGGACCGGTCCCTCACACCACATATACTGTACACGACCACCTTGATGAGGAAACACAGAGGAGCCTTCCTGTTTGGGCCTTCTGAGAGCATACATTCAGACAGAACCGTTTTGGTCCAGAGAGGGGAGTGACCCAAGTTGCTGGTTTTAAAAAAAAAAAAAAAAAAAAAAAAAGTGAAAAACATATGGTCACAGTTTAAAATACATGTATCAGTTTGAAATAAAATCTACTTATATACACCACTGAATCCTATTGTACAAAAGGTGCACAACATTCCTTTGTTGACGTGTCAGGATCCAAGCGAGTCTCCTGCCCTGCAGGACGTGAAACACACAAATCGTTGCCTCGGAGCAAGAGCAGCTCCACCGCATGCGTCACGCTCCCAGCTCAGCCCAGCAGCACTTGTGAGCGTCTGGCTGCTCCATTACAGCCCTCAGCAGGTGTTGATGGAAAATAGCCCCAGTTTGCAACATCATTTTTTTTTTTTGGACTGACTTCATGCCAGCGTGCGGCTGCTGTGTAAAACGCAGAGCTGTTATCTGGACGACAAACATGTTGCTGTTGCACTTTGATTTAACTCTAAGCTGCAAAATGACACTGCGTCTTACAATAGGCATGACTTCTAGGAATGTGCTGCGGCGTTGTGGCTGCGTGTGTGAGCGGGGCTGACTCGTATCGACCCCTGACCCCTGAAACCTGTTTCGCTGTTTTACATCAGGGACCCGTGCACACATCTGGAAAACTGAAACACATTCATACCCAACTGAAAATGTACTCTTACACACACACACACACACACACACACACACACACATACATTAAACACATCGACAGCAATCAAATAAATCACATATACACTGTATACACACAGTATTTAGCAATTATAAATTAACATTGTGCAAATAGTCATAGATATCGAGTCAGGCTGAGTTCGTTCTTTCAAAATATTCAGCAACTTAAAAGTTAACTGAATGCTTTTAAAAAATATTCCCTTTTGTCCATGTATTCATAAGCAACTGTACCGCTGCTGATTTAGCTTTATTTGTCTCTAGCACGAGAGGGGTTTTGTTCTTCTTGCAGGCTCCGTACGTGCACTCCACGGGCCCCGCGGACACAGAATAAGGCCAAACACTGTCTGCAGAGGAACCGGCTGCATGCGGTCATTAGCACAGACTCTTTGACTTTTTGGCATCTGCCCAGCGGAGACGCTGATGCGATGTAGCGGCGTGCACACGGCTCGCGATGTCGTTTTAAAACGGTGCGGTCTGCATGCACGACAGCGTCTGTTTCGCACGCCTCTGCCAGAGGTGACGCGTTATATGGAGTCACAGTGTTGACTTCATACTTTATGCATGTGTGGCTTTACAGGTCACGGCTGCACGTCTTTCATCTCAAGGGTCTCTGGGTGAGGATGCTATGAAAACAGGGGGCACGATGGTGCAGAGTGGGGCACATTTACACTGCCACAACTGTAGCACTCCTGCAGTATTTAAGGTTAAGACCCATGTAAAATGATGTGCCATTGTAAAACAGCTAAGCAAGTTGAGCTAGGATCACTTTGGCGTATTTATAATTCATCCCATACCATCACTGTGTGTAAGCCAGGAATAAAAGCAGCTGCCAATTTCCCCTGGGCCCTGGATAGGGGCCACTTGAGCAACGCTGTATGAGGTACACTGGACATAATGTGTCTTCCTTTATGTACATGTTCATCAGAGTCAGTTTGGACAAAAACACCAACACATATCAGAGCAAAAGAAGCAGTGTCCTCTGTGTCCTGCCATCCTTGACTTCTGGGTCACTTGTTTTTTTTTTTTTTTGTGTATACAGTTCAATGTCCAGTTTGTCTTTAACCCCCAGTACCACGTAAACACACACTGACACACAGCACAAATTAAAATAGAGGCTTGAGTGAAGACCCCACGTCCTTTCTTTTCCTTTGTTGCTGTTGCTGCTATTTGAGGTTTCAGGCTTCTTCTTTTTTTTTTTTTTTTTTTTTTTTTTTACTTCATATTATTTTACAGGGCAAATATCTGCCTTTGAGATCCTGTTGTTGCATTGTTCGACATGCAGCAGTTTCTTACACCGTCTGACAAACATCGACATTCACAAAGCTCACAGCACGTCCGGACCCTCGGCGTTGGACGCGTGCCGCGTTTTTTTTTTCCTCCGTTCTCAGGCTGTGGAGAGAGCTGAGCGCTGTTCCGTCTTCCCAGTGTCACTGATATCTGTGCGAAGGCCTCGCTGACAGGTTGCTTCCATTAGCCCAGCTCTTCACAGCCACCCAGCTCGGTATGTCAGGGTCGGACGAGAGCTCGCCGCCCTCCAATTTCCTCACCGAGTTCCCAGAGTCTTTTACAGGTGGCTCTCAGCGTGCTCTCTCTGAGCCTTGTAACACTGCACCTTGTCCGTAAGGCTGATGTCCTCCACCAGGGTGCTGTTGCTGACTGTTCCCTTGTGCAGAGGAGAGGTGCACTGGCCTTCCCCTGTGCTGTGCACCGCGCCGTTATGGCAGCCGGCCACCAGCATGTGCGTCTCCTCTGGGCTGCAGAGCGGCGCAGAGGTTTTGGCAATGTCCGGGAGGTGTGGCAGACGAGAGACGTGGTTCAGCACGCTGCCGGTCTTGGTGTTGGGGGTATTGCTGTAAGTGTGGCGGTATTCCTCCTCGATGTTCCGCCCGAGCTTCCAGCGTTTCCACTTCTTCAGGATCTCAGACTGCACCTGCGGAGAGCACGGAGACCAGTAGTTAACCGCTGTGAAACCAGGAGATCGGTCAGGGGGCCGACGTCTGGTGCGAGTTAAGAGACTCACTTCTTTGTTCACGAAGCAGTACAAGATGGCCACCAGTAGACCCTGTGGAGACAGTAGACACTAAGTCAGTCCTCATAATAGCAACTCACTCATTCATTATTTTGGAAATCAAATGTAGGAAGCTGCAAAAACAAAATCTTGGAGCAATCTTGGATTGCAACAGCCAGTTCCTGGACGATGGATCACGTCTACGACATGCTCTCTAAGCAGCTTTATGCATACACAGTTTCTGTGTTCACCTTACAACCAAGTTCAAACCTGATTGGTCCTCTGCTTCCAGATACTGTAAGTTCACATATTGTGTTTACAGAGATGTGTCCTTGAGGCCATGTCCTCACAAGACCACCTCGTTGGCATCAGTGGTGAGCCAGTGCTCACTCATGCTCATTATCTGTCCCACAGCTGCATTTGTCTGTGACTTTGCGTCCTCGTCTCCCATGCTCTCCTGCTCCTCAAGGCTGTTCCCCTGCTGGTTGGCTGTAATCGTGACACGTGTCATCTGTGTCCCCGTAGCAAAAAGGTCACTGTCATCACGTCAGTTATCAGGGTGGACAGCTCATTATGTTAACGTAATCCCTCCTGACACAGAAGTAAATACAGCTCTTCGCAGTTTTCTGAGAGGTTCAAGATAAGCGCGGAGACGCTCGGACTTCTGAGCAGGTCGATTCAGAGTTAATTATAAGCCTGAGGTTTAATTGTGTTTCCAGCTCTATGTTCTAAGGCGAACAAAGAAAGTTCCATTAAGTTCTGTTTTATCCCATTAAGGCATATTTTATCACGAGTCTCACCTGGAAAGAGGAGAAGAAGAGGTCAATGAAGAGCTTGGTGAGACGCAAACTGATGGTGGTCTTGGTAGATTCGTCCGTCACAAAGATGAAGACCACCTGATGGATGCCCAGCAGGGGGATCAGGGTTAGAGTCGACTTAGCCAACCTGAGAGAGAGGAAAAAGTACAGAGAATAGATCAAGAGAATAAAAACAGCGGTGTACGGTTCAGGGAAAAGGGCTTCAATGTTAGAACTCACCTGATCTTATAATCTGTGTATCTCATTTGGTGCGCCCGAAGTTTTGACACCAGGATTTCAATGATATGGATGAAGATGAGGAAGTTGATCTGCAAAAGGACAGAAGCACCAGTGTGTTTAAACATATTTTAAAATGACAGTTCATCCAGTGTTTCCTCAGTTTCAGCGATCTGATGTCATGCAGAATATTTTACGACGTATGATCTCTGTGCAGCAGTGATGACGGAACAGCTCAAGGCTCTGAGAAATTCCATTTGAAAAACATATTTCCCGATAAACAGAATTTGAACACGGCAAACCTCAGAGGTGGCTATCACAACACCTCTGTGGATGAAACCAAAATAAGCCTCGAGCTGTAACGCCACCAGCTCCAGTTTATTGTATTTGTGATCTATAGTGTTTGTGTGCGCGGCAAAAGGCTTCCTGTTTTCAGGAAACCTTTTCACAGCAGCTGGCATTTCAAAAAGCAGCGGTGTTCTCAGGATGAGGATCACTCATGACGTGACCTTTTGATTCACAACTAAGTTGTTACGGATAATTTACAGGTGGCTGAGAGGAGGAAGTGAAACTGGACCTCATTTGTTCCCATAATTAATGCCGAGGGTTACTAGGAAAGAAACAGTTGCTAGCTCCTGGAACTGTGGGATTTCCACGCAACTTTATCCTGGTTTGTACCATTTTGAAAAGTGAAAACAAAAACAGGAAATTAACGAGTTTTTTTTTAAGGTATAGAGGCCACATCCCGTCTGACAAATTGCAAATACACACTGTATTTAACCTCTACATAATCTATACACACAATACATACACGTAAATGTCTCCTACATGGTATCATATCGTATTTTATATATTTGTATATGCTCTGTTGAATTTGTGGAAGTTGCAGGAATGACTTGAATGGGGAAAGCACACACACACGCAAAGGGAAACAGCGAAACGGGAACCAGCCCTCCCATCCCTGCGACGACTCAAACACAGGAATTCCTGTGAGATACAAGCCACTTAGCAGAATGATTAATGCATGGAAAAATGCTGGCATGCCTGTGTAATTGACCTGACATAAGAGCCATGATAAATCTGACTTATATAAAGGATCAGGACCGGCCTGTGCAGAGCACAATAAAAGGCCTGCTCACAGGAATGAGGAGAGCTGCGCTGATCCACAATCCTCTGACTCTCAACATGTTTCCCAGATGTCTTTTATACTTTCTGAATAAATGAGGCATGTATAATATTAGAGAACAGTGTGTGAATGGAAAAGGAGATGCTGGGTGGGGTGGGACATATATAAATATATACGTATATATATATTCATAGCACTTACATTAATATGAAATATTATCAATTTTAAATGAACTTCTAAAAGTATCTGTGGTGTATGTATTTGAATCTGATATATTGAAAAGAAAAGAAAATGTATGTGTATGATCACAAAATGCAGGAAACAAAGAATGGTATAAGACAGAAGGGGAAATTACCACAACAGCCAGCAGAATGGGGGAACGTATGATCCACCAGTAATTCATGTCTATGTTTTGTCCCCAGCACCTGAAAGAGAAACACAGTGGTGGAAACCTGCATCAGAAATACTCCCATATTTCCCCCCCGGTTTTTTAAAAGTGGCTCATTCCGTCGCACATTTTTATTTATTGCAGCTCTTGCTAAAACCGAAACTGCCCGATGACGAGGAGCCAAAGGTTTTTAAAGCCTCACGTAAGACCATGTGTTTACGCTTTAGAAAGTGTGGCCTTAAAATCCCCTTCACCTCACTTACTGCTGAAGTGTATACGTTAGAACCGATGGGACGGCGTTACAGAGATTTTAGGCACTAGACATTATCGTGACAGATCACAGACACGGCCTCCATATTTGGCGTGCTGCACGAGGCCAGACGTGTCTGTGTGAAATGATGCTTCTGCAGCCCACTCCTCATGTAGTGATTACGTGTTAAATTGGCCTTGAGCTGTATCAACGTTCATACGTTGTGGAGGACGAGCGTCTGCCGTGTGCTGCGGCTACGGCTGAGAAATCAACAAGGATGGAAGGAAGAATGTGTGGCAGGCTGTCTTTTGGCTGCAGAAACAGAAGTGATGGAAAGAGAGAAAGAGCGCAAGAGCGGGAGGGAGGGAGAGCCAATGTGGAAACTTACTCTTGATTTTCATACAGATATTTAGCGACCACCCAGGGGACCAGGAATATTAACGGAGTACCTGCGGAGAAATGAGAACCACCTAAATGCGTGGCGGGGCATGGTCGCGTTTCACCTCTGGCAGACAACACACTGAACTTGCATCCACTGACTCATCTCTGCGGCTCACCCCAGCCGATGCACAGGTAGATTTTGAAGTAGTTCCTCTCGGTGAACACGGTGATCACCAGCAGGTTGTGCAGGTAGATGCCCTCCACCAGCAGCCAGTAGGTGTTGGCCATGATGCTGTATTGCATCATCACCACGGCCATGCGGCAGCTAACCGTTATCTGCAACACAGCGGCGGGTTTTCTTTTTTTACGGGAGCGTGTGTGCTGCTCAGCGTTAGTCGCTCTCTGCGGAGGCTGTGAGTGGGGAGAGGCGGCAGATGGGAGCCGCTCCTCCTGCCCTCGGCGTGCAGATTCTACAAAAGCGGCGTTTAACCCCAGACTCATCCAGCTGTGACCCCCCCCCCCCCCCCCCCCCCCCCCCAGACTCATCCAGCTGTGACCCCCCCCCCCCCCCCCACCCACACACACACACAACACAAACACTCCTCCACAACAGCCTAAACAGTAGAGTAGACCCTCCCTGCATTCAAGGCTCTGTGGCTACCACTGCACTGTACACACCAATATTTTTAGAAATACGTCATCATTGTGGCCATTCAATTCTTCACCAGGTGCCTTTTAGTTTGGTTCTGTTTTGCCAAATTTCTAAGGGACTGTTGATGAGGCAGATAACAGAAGGCAAGAGGCAACTGAAACAGAAAGCAGGATTGTTATCCTCCACACATGCAGACGAGAAACCCCATGTCATTCCTTCATTTTAATAAAGTGGAGGGTGAAATGTGAATTTAGGAAACACAGTCCTCTGCAGCTTGTTGTTTATGAGCAGGTCCCTCACTGTCACTGACCTCATTGTTGACCAGCAGCTCCACTGGAGGCATGGACTCCTGAGGGAGTCCCTGCTCTTGGTCCCTGCTGAGGTCCTGCGATGTGATGTTGGCCACCAGCAGGGCGTCTTTAATGAGGATAGACAGCGCTCGCAGGATGAAGGAGGCAAACAGATTCATGTGGATGTTGTTCCTCATGCAGTGCAGCTTCCTGATGAGAGAAAACACGACTGCACGTTTACGCTTTGTTGGATATAGAATCAGCCGCGGTGGCCATCAACAGGAGCTGATACGAAAGCCGTCGCTACCTGAAGAATATGAGGATACCGAGCGCCAGCACCAGAGCCACCAGAGATAAGGAGTATCCGACTGTGTACATGATCCGGATGTGGCCATAGTACTGCTGCAATTTCATCCAAACACAAACACATGGTGTAAAATTGGTTTCAGTCGAGGTACTGTGGGTCAGAGGTTTACTTTTATTTTCTCTTCAAACAAACAGTGATGTGATGTTTGATGTTCTCTTACCTGACTTGGATTATTAGGGTCACACTCGCTGGTGTTCTTCGTGGCCACCCACTGGCCGTTTGCGTCACATTCCTGATAGACCATACCGTGCTGAACTGCACACACACACACACACACACACACACACACACACACACACAGGGAGCACAGCTATGCTTGTAAGGACACTTCATTGACTTCCATTCATTGTTTACATAACCATAAATTGAACTGTTACCTTAAGAACAGCCAGTTAACCTGACCTAAATCAACATCTATTGCTGTCACTCAGGCTACGTCATTTATGTACCCCACACACACACACACACACACACACACACACACACACTTGTTTTACCAGACACTTTCTCTGCAGGGTATTTTAAATTACTCTCATTATTTCTCATTCGGCGTCGTCCTGCTAACAACAACGACTCTCACCCTCATGGTACCACGGCAGGTACCACGGACACGGCACGCTGACAGTGGCGTTGGGGACTCCATCAGGCCAGCAGGCGTAATTGTCAAATGTTCTGTTGCACACAAGGCCTGAGGAGGGAAAAAGGAAAACTATGAAACGCTAGGGGAGATTCCCTTGTACAGTCGCAGCCCTCTCACTCCCCTCTGCCGTGAGTGCGACCTAAAGTGGTCTTCAGACCGCGGTGTACAGTCGCATGACTTTGAAGTGATGGACTCTGGCAATCATTAGTCTCTTTCATCAGCAGAGTCCTCCAGTCCTCTGCTTGCGGGACACCTTTCATCTTCATAGCAGAGGGAGTAAAAGAGTGCCCGCTGCTGGGGGATGGACAGGGGGACGTTCAGATGTACAATGAGTTCGGTCCCATCTCACCTGCACCTGCTAATTTGCTTGAATACTTATTTGGTGATGTGAGCGCTGCAGAGTGGCAGAGTGGAGTGTTTGTGCTGACAGCATAGAACACCTGGCAGCAGTGTACCATGACCCGAGGGCAGTTTTGTGGCTAAATATTGGACATAAAACATTTTGTATTCATATTGACCCTAGTGTCATGTTGTCAAAGCACTACCAATAATACTCTTTGAATAACAAAATACACAGCTTTTTGCTGCCCTGCCCTGTGGTTGAACACCTCCAGCATTATTGTTGTGATCTCGACCTTTGACCCGCCAAAATTGAATCAGACAGAGGCTGCTAAGTGTTTGGCTCACCGGTGCTCAGCGGGTGCTGGCTGTTGTTGCGGTCGCACTCCTCCATGTACAACTTCAAACTCTCCTTCAGCTTATCCAGGGTGGCAGCGGGAGACACCTGAGGAAGCACACAGCCCACGTGGGTCAGATCGTGCACTGGATGTCGCGGAGGAAAAACGTTGGGAATGTGAGCCCCTCGCTGACGTTGGAGAGAACGCAGGTGCAATCTGTTTCCCTTCACTTCTCATATTCAGTAGCTGTAAACAGCCCATCCTCAAACTGGGGCTGTAATCCATCACCGGGGCGCTGCTCTACTCTAATGTGTTGTCACAAAGGAGGGGGCTGCCGCTGTTGTATAGAAAGACTGCCGTGTTATACACACTCACGCTCGTGTCATTAGCGAACAGTTTGTTTAAGCTTCGGCAGAACGACTCTCTGCACTGTTTCAGAAAGCGACAGGGTGCGTGAGCGCGCTCTCGGGACCCACCTGGACGCTGCAGGAGACGACGAGCGTGGTCAAAAGGAGGAACAGCCGTGACATCCCTCACTCCTGCTGTTGGTGCTGGGAAGGGAAACTGCAGGATGGGGAAGAGTTTTCACCTCATAAGGGGGCTTATCTACGCTCACCACACTGCCTGCGTGACACAGAGACACAGAATCCATTAAAGCCTATAGCAAACACACAGCGTGTTACCTCAGCTGGGCCCAGCGGAACCACAGGATCAAAACAGGAAAAGGCCGGTTCATAGAGTCCTCAATGCCAAGAGCTGAGGGCATGGAGAGGAACAGTTAGTGGGACTTTGATGGGAGAGAAGTGTCGACCATTAGAAAAAGATAAAAAAAAAAGATATCCTGATTAGGTCAATTCACATCCAGGCCATAATGGGTAAAAGATACACAGGCCTGTGGCTCGGCAAGACGGACGACCCAGAGGCACGCTGCGTAGGGCCTCGAGAAGAGCCGAAGCCCTCCAGGAAACGCTGTTAGTCCCATCAGTCAGACAGCTGCAGCTCGGCGGGGCTGCACTTACTCGGTGACTCACAGTTGGCTGCTGTCCGCCCTCATCTCAAAGCCTGTCAGTGTTTTGGTGGAGCGTATGTCAATGTGTGCCAGAGGTCACTCACCTGCGCATCGATCGGCGCCGCAAAACTCCCCCGCGGGAGATTCGCTCGAAGCCGGAGAACGGAACGAAATCTGAAACGTTTCTGCAAAAAACACCTTGACCATGGAAACATTTTTGGCTAAAACGTTTCAAATTCCATTCTGTTCCAGTCTCATGGCGGGGAGGGAGGGAGGGAGGGACCCGTGCTGGCTTGTTTCGAGGGGTTGCTTTTTGTTTACCGGGGGGGCGGGGGGGGGTGGCGTTCTCAGCAGGCTGGGTTTTTGCCGAACATGTCAACAAGCTTGTAAAAGTCTCGTCGGAAAAAAGGCGCCGGGAGCGTCCAGTCACGCTCTGAACATCATCGGCTCTGTACATTACTGAACTCTGAGGGGCAGACTGCAGATCATATCTTCTACAAACAGCCATACTGTCTAAATGGCCTGTTCACTCTAATGACCAGGATGCAGTTACCATTAGCTATAGTACACGGAGACCGATTGTCCCCGGAGCCCGAGAGATCAGAGATACTCTTGTCAGGTCTGACATTAGATCAGGGGCGACTCTTTTGCCTCTGACACCATCAGACGAGCAGAAGTCCTGCCTCTCTGCAGCCAAATAAGAGGCTTCAAACGAACAACACACCCCACAGCATCCATTAGGCCTCTTTATGAAGTACAACAGCTTCATGTGGAACTGACGTACGCTTTAGTGGCATGGGAAAAAAATGTATATACCGGAATTTTAATTTCCTCTCTTTGAAGAAGACTGTTAGATCAGTTCTTACCAAGTAAAGTGATCAGGCATCGTTCTGAGGGTGAGTCATGATCAAGCATGTGTCCGAGCTGAGAGCAGAGGCTGACACGCATGTGGCCGAGCACATGGTCATGCTTACGGCATGAGTGTTGACCGGGGCTTTTTCGTCCCCTCTCTCTCCCTCTCTATCTCTCTCTCGCTCTCTCTCTCACACACACACACACACACACACCAGCCGGTCTACCTGTGACACTTTCTGCAACTTAGCACCAAGAGGGAGCAATGATTAACCAGATTCAGAGTAGAGAGTCCTTGAGGGGGTGCAGTGAGAGGGAATGCCGAAGTGAGAGAGAGAGAGAGAGAGAAATACGGAGAAGAAAAAGAACAACAGTTTCACAACCCTTCCTGGCCCCTGACCCCAATTACATGTCCCAACAATAGGAGCCCCAGCCAGGACATATTTGTAAGATTGACAACAGCAGGTCTCGCAAGATGTCTCTGAATTACTGTGAAAGGCAGATACAAAAAAATGGAGGGCATCATCATTTAAAAAAAAGCCTTATCTTGGTTCATCCTCCAATTGTTGCGTCCCCGTCACCTCCATCATATCTGGAAAAATCTACCCATCCCAGTTGTGGCAGTTTTCCGCTCTGGTGCAGCTGGATAATTTTAGCTGAAACATCACGACATGCCCCGCAGCTGAGCACAAAATGAGGCTTTCTCTAGTACGAACACGCGTTCCTCAAAAACAACACAAAGTTGGGCGTTATTAAAAAGACACGTCCTGCAGGCGTTCGCTCGCTCTGCTCTCTCGCATCGTTCGCACGGATTTGTCACTTGCGAGACGTGTGAGGCACAGGATGATGTGATGGGAGGTGTGAGATGTGGCTCCTGTATTCTGCTGCTGGGTTATCCAGCCAGACCCTCTCGCTGTGGATCCAGATGGTCCGGGCCCTCTGGAACATGTGTCGTTTGACCCCTCCCGCTCTGTTCCATGAAAAAACTTGGAGCTTTGCTCGGCGTTGCTGCACATCTGCTTTAGAGGTGTAAGGTCGGCTGAGAGCCACCGCGCAGAACCATCTTTGTTTGAGCGTGTTTCCTCTGCCTATGCATGCGTCCAATATAGGAAAGCATTTCTGACATTGATGCTTTGCCTGGTATCTTTAAAATTAATACCAGTGAAATTACTAAAATGCTCCATGGACATCGCTCCTTTTGATTGAAAGGACAGAGCCTTTTTGTTTGAATAATACATTTTTATTTATTTATAGTTGAGTAAAAAACAAAACACACTGGCACAAAATGACAAATGAATGACGCGGGGTCCCTGAATGTGCGCTGTGTTCAAGTGCATGTTGGACGGCTCCATACAATGGCCGCTAACAAATACTTTTGTTTTGCTGGAGAGTACTTACCTTTCATTTGATTACACTGTCTCACAAATTAAATTACAAGGGGGGGTGCATGCGTGCATGAATGCAGGGCAGGGGGATTAAAAAACAAACCTCTTGGAAAACACAATAACTCTCCAGCTCAGAGAAAAACGCCCCTGAGCAGCGATCTATAACACAACTTTCCAGATGCATGGAGCCCAGCGAGCTTTAAGCCAAAATCCTGCTGCCATCTTCTTTGAGGCCAAAGTGCATCTATAAAAGTAACGTCGACTAATCCGGCTTTGGTTCAGAGCAGGGACATCAATCGAGTAGATTATCATTAAGGTGAAAACGCAGCGCGGCTATTCTCAGCCGAAGCCAGAGCATGCCTCCGGCCTGCCGATGTTTGTCTGAGCATGACACTGCTGTATGACTCCATCGCGATCTGTGCGCCGGCGATGAAGCAGAGTTCAGAGGAGATGGCCCTGTGGCCCCGCAGCTGCGGGGATTACATGACATCGGCGAAACGTGGGCAGTGCAGGCGGCGTGACTAACGCGATCTTCATTCAGACTGCAAGCTCTGCAAGTGTGTAAATGCTTCATCGATATTTGACGACTTCCTTGAACGACTGATTCAGGTCTGAGGTTTATTTTATTTTTTTCTCCTCAGTACTTCTTCTGAAAGCTGAGACATTTCCAGTACACGACAGAATGTGATTAAGGTCACGACAACGCAGCGGTTTAATATCTACATGACTAAACAGGAAATGCGTCCTGCCGAACGATTCCTGCTGATGTCCTACTTTACCAAAAGTCATGTCAGCATATCATGAATTAAAGCAGATGTTTGACCTGAGGTTGCAGTATAAAGCTGTGGTCAGGAGCACCTGGGTTCTGTCTGTGAGAGTACGTCAGCTGTAAAGATTAAAAAACACTCAAGTCAAAGGGGAAACTTTTCCTGACTTCTCTCTGGTTAGTGTCCTAAATGTACATATACTATTGGAGCACCAGCCTGCTGCATAATTACAACAAGATGTGGCTGTGGAGAATCATAAATAAACTGGAACTTTGCTTCTCTCTTCTGGGAAATGGGGATCTGGGGCCTCCATCCTTCATTTTACAGCGTGATTTAATGGTGAAGGCCTTTCTCTCAACCAGCTCCTGATAAGAAGGCTTCTTCATGTGTGATGGATGGACGTCTGTAATTCTGTTTGGCCTCTGTCGAGGGGCACTGAACATGAAGATCACGTCTCTTCCCCAAAATGGGAAGAGCCCATTTATCTGCAAATATTCCAATAACTTCAGGAGGAAAATGTTCTTCAGGAAATATTCGACATTATCTAAATGCTTTTCACTTGATTATATGTTCAAAAATTCTTCTTGTCCACATCAACATCTGTAAAAATACGGGTAATCGCTGAAGTGTTTCCTCCTGCAGAGGAGAGGGTGATGAAGACTTTTTCTCAGTATTTATCGCCTCCCCTCAAATGTAAGTCATTTTGCTCTGACCGCTATGTTTATGCTCTTTGAGATGGACTGGAAAAGGGACATGGTTGTGTTCTCAGTCATATGTGCGGCGCTGGCAAAAATTGCACCGAGCAACTTTGGAGCATTTCTTTCACCGGGAGAAAACAGAATATTTTCAGCTGTGTGATCAATCATCAAGCAAATGTCGCGCAAGTGAGACAATAAAAACAAACTGCCAGGTCAAAGTTGTGATGTCGGCATTTTACGATGGATTGATCGGAAAAAAATCCAGAAAAGCTTTGAGCAAAGACATTGACTATTGTGTAGTGAAGGGTTTCAGCGGCTGTGTGATGTATCCGAGCCCGTGAGCCGCTCTAAGTGTTTGTCAGCGACCCAGCGGCCGTGTGGGAGAGCGGGGCTCTGATCCTCTTCATTGTTCATGTGTGTTTTTAGCAAACCTTCACATTTCCGATTCAGAGGGCACATGTGAAGGGCGTGGGAGGGAAACAATGAAAGAAAGCCCAGATGCACCTGTATTGTGTGAGAGTGAGTACATCGGGCTTCTCAGGTTTCTCGTGTTTTACATGCGTGTGGGAAGAGTTTCGCTGTTTCATGCGCTCTTTCACGGGTTGGACTTACATACCTGCTCCCCACAGGGAGTTACTGCATTCACCATCCCACACTTTCTGCTTCATACAGGACTCTCTCTACTGTTCTCAGACAGAGATTTTCCTGAAATCATCCACAGCGGCTGTATGCGAGAACTCAAATGTCAAACAGAGAGTTTCTGTGGAGTCTCTCACCTGAAGATTCCAGATATTTCTGCCCTGTTGCCAAACCTCCTCCAATACTCCAGAAGGTCCAATTCTCCAGACATCCACCGGATGTCGTGTCCAAAACCGGCTTATCTTATAATGAAGGAGAGCTGCCATACGCCGAGATGAAGACGTCAACTTCAAGTCTCAGGATGTCCCGATTATTCACCCATTTTATTTATTAAACTGTCTTGTGCACGTCCAGCGTTTGGAAAGGGAGAGTGTCCCTGCTGCCATCGTCCGGCCTCGTGTTTACTCCAGATGATACACAGTCTCGAGAGGTGACCTTTCAGCTCCTGAAGTCGCCTTCCTCGCAGGATCATTTATTTTATATTGCAGCCAGGATCGTGCACTTCATCACACAGTGGTCCAAATGTGCACCACGCAGCTTTTTTTGCTTTTTAGGAGACGACTCTTTGAATCACGAGTCCTCCCGGGCTCAGGAGGTTTCCAACCCGACCGAAACCTTTGGACCGCAAACCTGATTTTGACCCCGTCGCTCTGTTGACAGCCTCCGTGGCCTCAGCCTACCGCTCATTTGACCGCTGGGCTTTACTGACATTCACTGACCCAGCTGCCTCAGAGACAAAGGCAGGAGCTCAAGAAAATCTGAACCTCACTCATGTACAGTAATATCCCTTCACAGCTCACGCTAAGTTTAGATCTCAGGAGCCAGGCGTGCAGTTGGCATGTGCAGCGCCCCACACAGATGGAAACACTGGTCACGCATGTGGTAAGAAATATGTGAATATGTGTCTATACAGACCAGGCATCAGACACCTCGAACACCTTGACTCTGTCAAATTATCAGGACATTTTTGGATTGGACTGAATTTAAAAACCGTAAATTCTGGAATTCTTCCCTAACTTTTGCTATGGTCACACTAAGAATTGACCATCTGAACCACAACGCCTAGAACCCTCTCATCAGCACAACAGAGAAATAATATAGTTCGGCTCAAGCGTCCTCCGAGAGATGCTGTACAAATTCAGCTGGGCGAAACATGCAAACCAGTCAAGTGTGACGAACGGGAAAAACACAGTGTACAGCATCGTGAGGCCCTAAAGACCTGCTGTGTCACAGTAATACATCCCCCTGTGAGTCTGCTACAAATGGGAGCAGAGGACAAAGCGAACGCGGCGAATTCACCTGACAACACTTGCAAGTTTGCACGAGAAATCCAACGCAGCCGTCTGTGCATTAACGTGCACTGTGCTGTGACAGTTTCCAAAAAGCTTTCTCTGGGCCGAATCAACAGCCTTTTGCATGAAAAACGACGACTGCATTCTGGAAAGTGAGCGAGCTGCTTTCATTTCATTCAAGAAAAATATTAGGATTAGGACGCGAAAACGAGCGTGTCCCTCAAAGCCCCCGCGCTGCCTCTCGCTGTTGAGATGTGACAGTGGCTTTTTCTTGCGATGCTCTGACAGAGAACACCTTCACTTGGCCCTGATAAGAGCTGGAGTTCAGGGACAGAAGCCGCTGTTTGACCAATAAACACTGTTATCGCAGACGTGACCGCGCGATAAAACCGTCTAATTAAATCACTTGGCGACGGAAAATCTTTCACACAGACAAAACGGGGGAAAACATAATCATACCAGAAGTCTCAAATCTGCAACTTCAAACAAACACTATCAGCGCTTTCAGGGGAAACTGACGCAAGATCATTGCACTAATGCGTCCGTAATTCGTGTGTGTGTGTGTGTGTGTGTGTGTGTGTGTGTGTGTGATGGCTCTGTGAGAAATTCCATAAATAGAAATGAGGAAATGAGAAACCAGGCTCCAGAGCAAAACAAAGAGCAGAGGAAGAGACAGACAGTGAGCGGCAGGAGAGCAGATGGACTGATTCCCAGTGTGTGGATTCACACCCCAGTAACGCCTTGTAGGAGGGGTTTGCACATCATTACATGATGTTTAATACGAGGATAAATATATTACTGTGCAGCAGACTAGCTCGCACAGGACGCTACTACACTGCACTCATGATGTTTAATGTTTCGAGGTAACTCCAAATAGAGCAGATGAATTATTAAGGGACTGGGTAATCCCTATACCATGTCTTGTATCCGCACCGCTCCATTGTGGAGTGGATACTGGCAGGCGATGTTTATGAGCAGTAATCCCCGGGCCCCTCTGTTGCTCCTCCATCGGCCTGGAATCGACCAAACACTTTTTGTCACACAGCGGCCGCGCGGCGGCGCGGCTCGCTGGACCCCATACATAGATATACGCAGCTTCTGAAACCTTATTTAGGCAGGTGATTTAGCTCTGGGCGGGGGGGAGGACAAACCCAAACATTTACATCAACAACAGGCGAGAGGTCATATTGGGCCGTGTGCTTCGGGGAACATGTGAAAATGTAATTAACCCGGGAAAAAGTGTGCGGCTGTCACGATGAGAGGAGCCCTGGGAGTTTGTGTCTTCTGCATTCTTTAGCTTCTTTAAACACAGATAAGAGGGACACAACACATTACAGATGATATATGGTTTCATTTGCTCCATGTACGTATGAATGATGAATGAACAGCAGTGTACGCTAGTGAAACATGGCTTTAACAATGTTAGGGTTTATTCACTTTATAAATTCATGCAGTACATTTACAGGGTCCTTGTTTCGGCTCAAGGTTTCATTATAACGTGTCTATGAGACAATTAGACTGATCTGAGTGTGACTCGTGTTGGGAGTAAGAAATGACTCTGTTCATTATAATTGATGTGACAGTTGCAACTTAATGACACTTTCATGTGACATTTTGTTTTCCAGAATATCAGGTTTTGCTTAAAATCAATTTCCGGGATGAGTGCATCAGTTATTCTGATCTTTGTTTGGGTGATCAGCTGATAGTAACAAGAAGCTGAAATAAAAGCAGACGCTTATCTTTTGATTTAGGAAGAGGATGTGATTTACCACTTAGCTCAGGCAGATTTTATCGACTTTCTTTTCTGACCTTCAGGCTACAACAGTGATTCAGGTAGAGATATTACTGTAACTGTGTGTGTGTGTGTGTGTGTGTGCACAAATATATCAAAAAACATGAATCATTCAGCTTTGAAATATATTTATCCTTGTGCTGTATAAAATAATGAGTATACGAAACAATACGAGTATATGAGATGAGGAATCAGTGACCTCCGTAATCAGACGTCCGCATGCTCTAACGCTGTCAGTCATCCAGCAGCTCGGGCCCCAGACTCCTCATCTGCTTTATCTCCCTTCATTGCCTCCTCTTAGCGTCTGTCTCATTCTTCATCTAAATGAACTTGATTCCTTAGTTACCATACCACGCGGCAGAGGAAGATGTAACGGCCGGCGCCATCATCTCGGTTATGCCACTCGTCTCTCAGACCCGTGGATACACACTCAAACACACACAGGATCATTGGAGACGCGTCAAGCCTACAGCATGTAAACTCTGCCTCAAGTGTGCAGTGATACTGCCAGAATGATTTTACTGCTCGCTCCGTGTGTTCGAAGACGCCGGCAGCTTGAAAGCAAGAGTGGTAGTTTAATCCTAACAGCAGTCGTGCGGCAATATTTCCTCTAAGAGCTGCGGTGAAAAGGCAAAGTCGGCCTCAAGTGTCTTTTCTTCTCCCATGAAGAGCTGCGCAGGTTCACTTGCTTCAGCTGACCCCACTCATGGACGAATTAACCACGCAAACAATCCGGGCCTCTGGAGCAGATGTTATCTGGAGGCACAGATCAGCGAGCTGAACCCTCTCTCTGTCAAATGCTTCCAGTCATTCAATTAGGGAGGTGTCAGAGACGTGAGCTGAGGTGAGGTTTACAGGCTGTAGAATAACTGGGCAGCGTCGTCGTCTCCTCAGCTGTCAGGAGAAAACGCGGTGCAAGGTAAAAACAATATTAACGAGTTGTGGCGAGCAGCAGGAAAGTGCGAGGCAGATGGAGAATAAATGTGGAGCCTCAGTTTGTGCTCTTCATAATGCGGCTGCAGCCAAATGCACTCCATCCGGTATGGAAGTAAAATAATAATAACTTATTTTCTGACTCTAAAATGTCAGAAACTAAAAGTTGATCATAGACCCAAGGCTGCGATTTTTGTTTAAAGGACACAAAAACGCACCGCTGAAAATATTCACGTTTGAAATTTAAATCGCTGCAAGTGAATGATTTCAGTTTGACTGTCACGCGTTGAACAGCATGCTGACATTTACGAGCACTTGTTCGTGAATTTCAAAGAAGACGAAAATCGATGGAGCAACGAGAGCAACGTCTCCGTGCATTGAATGATCTGTTTTCCGTTTTAAACAGCGCAAAGCCGCCAGTGTTTCTTCTGCAGTGCACTGGTGCGTTCTGGAACACAGCGGCAGCCTGCAGCCACCCTGCAGCCGGCTGTGTAATGCAGGTAACGTAATCAGCAAACAAAGGCTAATTAGGCAGTAAAACAGAGGCGCACACAGACGTATGGACGCACACAGACGAGCACACGTGCTCTCTCCTTTCCATCCCTGTGGGGACCCGCAACTGACTCCATTCACTCCCAAACAAATATGAACCATAGCGTCTGGGCCAGCTCGTCCCTGCAGGCGTCCCCTTCCAACACAGGCAACCGAAAACCTATCCAAAAACCTTTTAGCTCAGAAAGTCGTAAAAGTCTAAAACTGTCCCGGACAGAGACGGAAGGATCCACACAGAGAGACACTGCTCAGAGACAAGTGGACGTTAATCATCCTCAGAGTTCTTCACCCTCGTAGCCAGAAAAGGTTTCTTGTTCAAACGTAAATCCTTATATCATTCAGCACAGGATGGAGTTGTTTAAACATTATTACCGGGGTGACACATGCTCCATTTCTGACCCCTCAGTCCCGTAACCCTGCCGACGTCTCAGCTTGATCTAAGCACGAAATAACCTGCTTTACGACCCATCACCTAAACCTCAAGGACGCTCTGAACCTTTTTATTCAATGCAAACTCATGAGTGCGTGAATTTAAAAAGTCTAATACATATAACATGACCTACGATCTGGAGGCAGGGCACAAATTTAAACACTCATAGGCTCTGACACACACACACACACACACACTGCAGAATCACTAATGAATTCACCTCCTTTAAAGCTTCTCTAATCAAATGCTGAACCCGCGATTTAATTTAAAGAGACTGAAAAGGGACATAGGAAGAGAAGAGGAGTTTGAAGGAGGGCGGATTCATTTGCTCCCTGAGGAGCCACAGTCTGAACGTAGGATGTGGATAGAGTACGAGGACGTCTCAAGCTTCCAAAAAAAAAGAAAAACACCCTCAGCAGAGGCCTGTGGAGCATAAATAATACTCCATAGCAGCAGTGTGTTAGTGTGTGATGAATATTTGATGTGTTTAGCTTATGACAACGTGGCTCGGCAAAGGGAGAGGAGCGTGGTTAACAGCAGCTCTTTAAGGGGAGGAGGAGATGAGGTTTGACAGGAGAGAGCTGCGCAGCCTGGGTGACGGCATGAATCACCGCACTCAGAGACCGAGTGGACCACGGGCAGGTGAGGAGGGTTCGTGGCAGCAAAACAAAAGCCAGGGCAGCAATAACACAGTGTCTGGTGAGATGTCAGCAGATGATTCAACTCAGAGAACCTCTGTTATATCAATCCTCACCTGAAACGGCAGTGACACAGGCTCCAGAGTGAATTAAACATACGAGGTCCGACTTTCTCCGTGGATGGTAACAACTTCACGGACAATACGATTAGAGCATTTACGAAGCTATGCCATGCAGCACTGGAGCAAAACACCAACAGGGCAGCAGCCTGTCTCACTTTGTTTGTTACCTTTACCACAGAAGTTGAATGAATTTTTGTCTCTGTTCATGTGTTTGTCTTGCTGTTATTTAGCAGGAAATGGACACATGACCACGAGACTTGGTGGAAAAATAAAATAAAATAAAATAAAATAAAATAAAATAATTAATTAATTAATTAATAAAAATAATGAGGCATCTTTATAAGACTGGCACTGCAAATGATCTAAATAAAATGATCCAGTGAATTTAAATGTGGGACATTCTAGTTCTTAAATGTTATTGTTCCTTCAAATGACTTCATTAACACCTGCTTAACATTTCTGTGACAGACGTGGGCTCACGGAGCAGGGAGAGTGGTTACTCAATCATACTGTTGTTCTATATTCTGCACTCAAACTGTACTAATGAGGCCGGGTGACATCAGCGAGTGAGTAAGAATAAATGATTCTGTCCTGTGTAAACCATTCCGCGCTGGTGTTATTATTATTTCAGGCCAAGGGAACGTTTCAGCGTCGGTGCGGACTTTGTTGTTCTTGTGACAGGCCACAGCAGGCAGTGTTTGTGAGTATGTGTTGATGGAGGTCAATGTCTCCTGCTGTGTACACAGCACGTCCAGCCCATCCCCATCCAAAACACACTGACATCAGCGGTCGCTTCGGTGACGCACGAGGACGTGTCGTTACTCAGCTCCCACCAAACAATCGCTGCCACTGAAACGGCAAGAGAAAGGCGCCATTCATCGGAAAAAAAGGTGACACGGGCCCAAAAATACGCTCCTGTGGAAGATGTTAGTCTGACAGCGTCTGCAATTCAACGAGCGCGGGCGTCGTTCGGGACAGTTTACCCGTCACAGCGCCAACAGCAGCGCTGAAGGCTGCACTCGCCAGAGGTGGATGCTTTCAGATAAACGTTACTCGCTTTAGTCGTCCGCTCATGTTGAACCGGCAGAGATCAGCACGCTTTAATCCAGAGGAAACTCGGAGATCGTCTTTCCTGCTTGCATTTCGTCTCGTGTGGATTACTGCAGCGCTACTTTAGCTCCTCTTCATCGGCTTCTCATAAATTTGAGAATTGATTCTTAAGGATTTAATGACGACTTTCAAGGCAGATTCAGATTCACATCCATCCTCTGTCACCATCACGTTCTCCTGGCACGAAGCCCTTGTTTACAATACACTACAGTGATTGGATTTTTTCCACATTCTTTCATTTGCCTTGGGACATCAAATCTGTAGGAAACGAGGTTCACTGAATCAGCAATGCAGCACACATTTCCAGCGACAAACGTATGACAAACCCTTCGCACTGAAATGAGCGATGGGCCAGAATTCACAGATCATTTATTTGCGGCTGGAGAAGAGATTTTGAATTTTGAATTTCGAATGGACAGTGGGCGACCCAGCGGCCACGGAAAGGGGCACGGCTGAGAGAGTTTCCAGTTGAGCAGCCGCTGAGATAAACCAACTGTTGTTTGTGCTCTGTACTGTGATAATGGGCTGTGTTGGGGAGCAAAAGAAGCAACACTTGACCCTCGACCCACACACATTACGGGGGAGGAGGGGAAGTATTTATAGTGCCTCGCCGATGCGGCTCTGAGCAAACACAAAATGGCTCAATACTGTTACCTCCTCCAGGGTTTAAAACGCGCTTCAGAGAAAAGCAAAACCTTGTTGTGTTCTTTTATCCTTTAAAAAGCTTTGAAGCACCTCTGCTGGAATCGATTCTCCCGCGCTAAATCTTTTCTTTTTTTTTTTTTTTTGATCCGGCCTGCACCTTGCGTGGAAATGTCTCTGTGCACACTGACGAGGAATTTGCTTCCCACAGGACTGACACGCATGACTGAGATGTGAGCCGGGCACGAGGCCCTGTCACCACCTTTCACCAAGCTTTGATCCACAGTTTGACCAGCCCCGCCCCCGATCAGACACCTGCCGCGGCCCCCGTTTGGCCAGCGCTGCTGCGTGTAGGCTGACCATTAGAGAGTGATCATATAAGCCACGCTGAGCCCGATCGTGTGATTCATCTCGGAGCACAGGACAGCGCAAGTGATGCGTCTCCATTACCACAACCCCCCTGACTCCCCTCAGGCCAGCGTGAGTTATCGACGACCTTACATTTCATTCCAGTCAGAGCCTCCTGATGTGCATATCCCGGTTGATGGAACACAAACTGTGACTGGGCTGGGAACTTATTCCATTTTGTTAAGTTAAAAAAATCACCTTCTGCACGATTACGTTCTCTGTCGCAGCTCCTCTGTAACAAGCTCTCGTGTGTGTGTCATTGTCAATGAGTCCAGCATGAACAGCAGGCAGGTATCCATTGGAAATAATGGACAAACTAATCCCTCTACTTCCCCGAGCATCATCGTCTCCTCTGAACCTCATTCACACACTGGGACTCACTTTGTTGGAATGACTGAGCGAAGACAAGACGGGGGTAATAGAGGCATTTCGGCGTGGGGCTTAGAAGCGAGCCGTCGCGTTGTGAGGGTGAAATAGCAGAGCTCTTAGCCAGCGAAGAATGAAATGATGTGTTGGCTCTCTCCAGAGAAATGTGTCTCTGGTGTTGCTTTATTTACTACACCGTAATCGGTTTTGGGAAATAGATTCAGTGTGCGTGTGAGAAAGTGGGGAAAAAAACGGAATGACGTGATTTTTTTTTCTGATTGTGGCAAGACACACAACTCCAATAACAACGACAGAGATTAATTTAATTTGTGTTTTCGGTGACGGCAGGGAACGGGCCAATCCATTCTGACCCACGCTGCAGAAACAATTCGGCCTGTCCACGTCGAGCAGACTTCTCTGGCATGTCGCATTGATTAATTGGACCGTTTTTCCCCCCAGCTGCAGAGAAGGCAACATTAAAACATTGTCTGGATTTGTTCGCAGAGCCAGGAAGGTAAGATGTTGGCAGCCGCCCAGACCTCAGTAAGTGATGGAATGTGCTGCACTTCATATCTGATTCTGGTTCTGGTATCGAGCGGCGGGCGCGGTGGAAAAAGCAACAGACGCTGCCCAGAGACCCTGCGCTTCATCAGGATGCGGCTCAGGGGAGCAGAGGAGGGGAGAAATTGTTTCAAGTAAACACGCTAGGCGTGAACAAGAAAACAAGAGGAGCCATCTGCTCCGCGCCGCGGCCTTCGTGAGGAACGCCTGCCCCGAACGAAATTCAGACAAAGCGAAAACTCAATGGGAAACGACGACGTGTGACGATCAACCCTCCGAAACTCAAAGGGTTGCCGCTTTTCTGCGGACCCTTTTCTGTTGCTATAGCAAGTGTGTCTATTCTAAAAAAAAAACAAAAAACAAAACCAAAATGACTGATTCGATTTCCCTCCCGAGGTGAAGAGCTCGTTCCGAGGAGGTTCAAGATGTCGTTAAAGGAAGTGACAGTTGCTCTGCGACTGGCACGCTGTTGGCTGTACTTGGGAAGATTTAATAAACTCTCAACTTATCCGTTTAAGTCGGAGAACAAAATCACCCATCACACCGTGGCTCAAAGCAACATGGGAGTCGATGTCTATTCAATAAGCCGTGGATGTTTCCTGCCGCCAACAGGAAGGCATCGGGTCGGATCCTTCCCATTCAGTGGTGTCTATAAACAGAGCGTGTTTGTATATACAGTGTGTCCCTGTGTGTTAGGACAGAAAGAAAGAGAGCACAGCGAGATCAAGATATGGTTTTGCATAAAATGTCGACCCTGGTCTGCGACGCCTTCTCCCACCCCTCTTCACACAAACTGACCTGAGAGAGGACACGCTGTGGAAAGCTGCATCACTTCCTTACTTTTGCTTTTCAAAAAACAAAAAAACAATTGAACTGCTTGAGAATGTGTGCCAGGGTTTGGAATCGGTGCTATGAGTTGAATGGCACACACAGGTCTAAGTGGAGCCCTGCGGCAGTTTCCAGACAGACTCTTATCGCCGCTCTGTTACAATCCAGAGTGACAGCTCTTTGTAGTTGAAGCTATTCTTAGCCTCCCTGGATCCATTGTGGGGCTTCACTTGAACCGGAGCCTGCGGAGCGGCACAGGACGTGCGCGGCCACTCGATGGCTGCTGACACCCGCGCTCTTTCTCACACCTGTCGTCCGTTCAGCCCCCAGGCCATCGCCCCGATCAGGATCTCCTTATCATCTGTCTCTCTTTAGCTCTCTTTATTTTGTTCTCACGCTCGCTCTGCCTGCAGCCTGCCTACCGCCTGCACTTGATTCTGGAAACCACAGAGGAAACGCAGCGAAGAATTTGCAAAACCTCTCTTTCTCTGTTCTCGCTTTCACCTCTTGAGATAGCTCACCGCCAGGAAATCACAAAAGATGCAGCTGTCTTTTTGCGCTAAGCATTTCTTCTTGCTGGCCTCTCTTTAACCTCAGTGCTGCTGCGTGCCGGCCGTGCTATGCATCATCCAAACCAAGTGTCTGAGTCAGTAACAACAAACTGCGAGCTGCAACATGCGTGCTGAGGATGCACCCTGCTGAAGATAACACAATCACATGGTCGACGGTCTGATGCTCTTGTTATGTGTTTGTGGCTTTCTTCGCTGATTTTTTTGTTTCCCCCCATGTGCAAATGTTCAATTATAACAAGTTCCCACCCGACTCCGTGACCCCGTCCGATCCCTTTAATGAGCCGATAACCAGCCCTTAGTACGACTGCATCTCCACACGCGTCTCCAACACTTGATCGGGTCACCCTCAGCGGTGCCGGATCCAAATAAACACATAGATCAGTTCTGTTTGCAAAGATCTAATTATGTTGTTTTAGCCAATCTGGCTGTACAGATGGGTCTTGCATTTGTGTGTGTGTGTGTAAGAGAGAGAGAGAGAGATGTGATCTGAGTGATCGGATCACAAATGCGTGCGTGATGCATCTCGGGCATGTTCACACCTGCGCTCAGAGCTGACCACTTGTGATGAGATCACTCGGCGCAGATGTTAATATCAGGTCTGAGCAGTGGTTGTTTTTCTGGCCTTGGGACGCACGAAACCACCAGGATTGATTTAAAGAAATAAAAACAAGCCACAAAAGTGTTTTCTTCATCTCATGGGCTCTCCTCCAGCGCCGACACAGCTCAGAGAGATTCAATCACTAAAGACTTGACTTGGGTGTCGTGAAAGCACTTGGGTGTCAGATACGTCATATTACATCGAACAGCAGCCATCAACTGTGACAACGCGTGCAGTAAAGTCAAGCGAGTCGGTCGTTCTCTGTCACGTTTCATCCCCAGCTCTGATTTATTCTTCTTCTTGGTGTTTCTGCAGCAGCCGCAGTGACCACAGGCACTGAATGTTTACAGGCAGACGTAACTCTTCCCTTTCGCAGCCCGAATCTCTGACGCTTGACTTGGAGCCAGTCAACACAAGCCAAGCAAATGTTTGCGAATAAGGAGAAAAGTAAAAGAGCGTTGCAGACATAAAAGCAGTTTTTAACCGTGAGGAAGCTGCAGCCTCGGCCACACAGTGGTGGACATGGGAATAGTGCAAGAAGGAGGCCATCCTTAGTCACACAAGGTCATGATGTATTCCTTATTCCATGAAGCCGTTTAAGAGCGGAGGAGCTGTCCTTCCACAGACCTCAGGACGCAGCGTGGAGCTGAACATTCTGTCAAACAGTGCTGCCACAGAGCGCTCATGGGAGATCAGCAAGCACTCACTGCTTCCAGTCTCTGCCCCTCAGGGCAGATCACAGTCCGAGTCCCGCAGCTGCCCAGCTTCTTTCGCCTACACGGCGCACTGCATGCACACACACAGCAAATATATAAGCAACCCTTTAGCATCTGGAATCCCCTCCATAACCCCATGCTCATCATTCTGAATATTCAGCCACGTACATAATGGACCTCCAGACATGAACATTTCACCCTGCCGATTGCAGCAGCACTCTGAAAGCCGAAGACTGAGACTTAATGCATCGCACGGCTGCGCTAATGTGTGTTTGGTATGCATTGAAGCACCTGTATCACCTGCTAATGTTTTCAAATTACCACTTACGACAACATGCAACAAGGCATTACAAGTGCACCTGTATGCACGGACTGTGCAGCTCCTGCAGCTCCCCAGC
Source organism: Pseudorhombus dupliciocellatus (assembly GCA_016785235.1). Lineage (NCBI taxonomy): Eukaryota > Metazoa > Chordata > Actinopteri > Pleuronectiformes > Paralichthyidae > Pseudorhombus > Pseudorhombus dupliciocellatus. The sequence continues at coordinate 159,060 of JAFBJW010000074.1, forward strand.
AGATGTGCCCTGGACATAATAATGAACATGTTTGTTTAGTTATGTGCGAGGAGTGTTGAATGAATGTAGGCTCACCTATTAGACACAATACAGGATGCACAAGGGACCGAGGGCCCACATGTTGTTCTCTCACTCGTGTGACGCTGCCCCAGTGCCTCTAATTAGGATCAAAATCACTCCTGCACAATTAAGTCCCCCAACAATTAAATTTGTATTTATTCTGAGTTAAAGCATAAACAAAGAAGAGCCAGTGTGTTTATTTTGCCCAGTACACGATTAGACACATTCATTCACTAATTTAATAAGCACAAAAAATGCAGCAGCTATTAAAGGTCGTTTTCAACTTGAATATGTTTTTTTTTTTTACCAAAACAAAATGGAAAAAGGTAAACATCTCTCATAACATCTGGTGTTAGCAGTCACGGTGTTCAGTTCAGTCTGCGTCACTGTGGCTGGTGCACATTGAAGAATGTGTCTTTTGTGCAATAAGCAGAATCTACTTTTATTTGTTCGCCGTAGAAACTGATTTTGCAATGTTAGAAAAATGTTAGAATTTGTGCAGTTGAGTTTCACCACAACATTCAGAGTCATGCTGAGCCAGATAAGCAGTGAGAGCCTGCAGGGTGAAGATTAACTGTGAGGCACGAGGAGTTGAGTGCAGAGAAACTACTGTTTGAAGACGTCTCTCATCCGAGCAGCTTCTTCAGTGAACTTCAGCAAAGGCAAATTTGGTTGGGGGGGGGGACACTGCGTAACGTTGTAATTACGCACGACACACCTGTACCTCCACATCCACTGAGACGCGCACGGCCAGTGTGTGTGTGTGTGTGTGTGTGTCAGTGCAGACTGGGCAGCAGACCAACCTCAGATTCCAGATACAGGCTGGTTTAGATAACGCGGCGGTAGAACACGAGCAGTAAGTGGCACTAACTGCACTTGCTACAAATGGAACCACGTTTCCAAAAGGCATGAAGGAACCAGTGACCAATAGTGACCGATGTGTCTGTGACTCCAAGGAATGAGGTTGTTAAAAAGAGCACCAATAAAGAAGCCCAATAAAGTCGTTTATCATTTAAATATGCGCACAGACCTACAAACGTTTCATTTTCCAATGCGAGTGCTGACATTCGGCGCATTTTACGCACGCGTGGAAGAGCCATGAAACTACATATGGAGATAGATCAGCTGGAGAAAGTGAATTACCGTGGACAGCACTGGATTCCGTTGATGTCCCCCGGTCTGCGCTTCACCGCTGCTCATCTTCCGAGCCGCATCTGCCGGACGATATTTCCTCCTCCGCTGTAAAATCCAACTTTCACAATGTGATATGTGGTGCACCTTCAGCTCTTGGAGCCCGAGAACTCTCTCTCTCTCTCTCTCTCTCTCTCTCTCTCTCCTCCGTCCTGCCAGCAGACAACTTCCCTGTCACTGATAAAGAGAGAGTGAAATAAACAAAGTAAATGACAGGGGTCCAGCTGTGTGACAGTGGATGGCACAAGCGGCTGAGTGAGAGCGAGCCGGGCTGCCGCCTGACTCGCGCTCCTTGTACCCGTGTGACGTAAGAGGGGTGGGGGGGTGTCTAACCCTGGGACCAGGTCTCGTGCGTGTGTGTGTGTGTGTGTATGTGTTTCACCAGATCTCTCACCTCAATTCTGACTAGCCTCTGCTTGGGTTTATTATTAGTTATGCTAATAATCGAATCTTCTCCATGAAACATGAAAATTCAAAAACAGAATCATATATTAGTGTTTTACATCTAAATGTTTTACTGCTCTCCCTGCACTCTTTGTTGTCTATTTATTTACCACCAGCTTCAGATCTCAAACGTGTGTGGCCCCATTTTAAAAAAACAATTTGTTGTCCTCCTCAGTTCAGTCAAGCTTTTCTCTGTTGGTTTAAAAAACTGCCACCACCAGCTAGTTAAAACTAAGCGAGAGAGCAAGAGAGCGCCTGAGGTCTCCAAACTTCAGCCCAATTTCATAAATAGTTTATTGGCTCCTTGAACCTTGTCCCACTCCTGCTGTCGTTCCATCAGACTCTATAGTGTGTCTTTAACCTTGGTGAGGCCAGAGGTAGAGCTGATGCTTTTATTTGGCTGGAGTAAAGTTTCTTTCAGAGGGTGAAATTTTGTGAGTGTCAAGTCGAAAAAGATAGATATCGTCTTCGCCGCTGACTCAGTCTGAATTCTGGTTCTCAGGGCCTGTCACATGAGAAATGTGTGTTTGTATGAGATCACGAGATTAGAGCGAGCGAGCGCCTGAATGCATCAAACTGTGTCAACGTATTGAGGCAGTTCTCTGAGTTCCAGCTCTACCTTCTAACACAGACACTCGGCCAGCTAATCAGTCAGATCGCCTCGTGGTGAAATTGACCACACTGGGACTGCAATCCCCCCCTGTTGAGACTCCAATGAGAAGGAGGTGGAGGCTGCTGGAAGCCACTGTCGTGAACAAAACACTGTGGTTCTCCTTGCAAAACAAACACATCCTTTTTTTTGTACGCGAACTTTGCCCACAAACAAAGTTCAAAGACCTTGAGAATGTGTCATTAAGGTCGACAGGCCTGAGGCTAAAGCAACAGACAGGACTCTGCCTTGAATAACATTTTGTAAAACATGTAAAAACTGACATTTGTTATAAAAGTCGTATTTGTTTGTTTTTAAGCAAGATTTTGCAGAAGGATGGCTCCTGGAATATTTTGGAATAAACTTGTTTTCACACTTTGGGATTAAGGGCACTAAGTGTGTCCAATTTGTTTGAATATAAGGAGACTGTTTTGCCTTGGCAGAGGTAATGTCTGTTATCAGAGCCACTTTAGTTTTGGGTTTCCCTCATGATCTTGATTGTTAAACCAATTCCTCCTCGAAAACCGCTTGTCCATTGAGAGTGGCCGATCCCAGCTGACACTGGGCGAGAGGCGGGGTGCACTCTGTTTGTGTCACCAGCGCTTGGCCAACCTACAGAGATAAACAACCTTTCATGCGCACATTCTCCAAAAACCTGACCCGAATCTGCATGTCTGCGTGGGAGGGTGCTGGAGTACCTGGAGACATGAATGAATTGTGCAGAACTGAATCGGAATTTGGACCATGAACCTTCCAGCTGTGAGGGAACAGTGCTAACCCCTGGACCACCATGCCGTCCGCCCCATCTTGGAATGTTTTCTTTTGACCAATTCTCAGTTTTATCCCTCATCCTCTGTTAAACATCCTCTCTTACCTACTGTACCCATAAGAACAGCCGCACATTTAAAGCAGCAGAGGGCAGAGTCACATTCATTGTCCTAGCTGTCGTGTGTTGGAACAGCTGCCATCGAAGGTAGAGAGCATGAATAAGACTTGACTGTGGCGCTGAAAGTGCCTCGAGCTCATTGGAGCACAAAGTGCTATACACTGCCGTCCGCCAGGCGGAAATCACTGCCTCTGTATGGAAATGCTTTTAAATCAGGTGGAAATAATGAAAAGTTACATCAGGCGCCGGGTGCGCACCCCCCATCCTGACATTATGTATAATAGCATTTGAATTAGCCTACTGGCACATTTAGCCTCACTCTGAATTACAACTTCCTCTCGCTTAACCATCATTTGGTATATCACCTCATGCACCTTTTGTTTCCAGCAGCTTGGAATTATCTATAAAAAAGAAAGATCTATCTATAATTTAACAGCACCATGCAATAAGATGTCTTTCGTATACAGTCCCTCAGGCATCACATCTGTTCACATGTGCAAGAGTCTCCTCACTGGAAATAGGTTTTACTATTGTCAAAATGACATAGAAGGAGAGAGAGAACAAGTGTGTGTATATAGGTTAGGGTGGGAATAGCAGTTGCCAGACCATCCAAGAGAGGGAGCCAGGGGACCAATGCAAATTGTTAATAATATTACACATAAAACATTTCAATACTACGCAGTATTTACCTCAATGAATCTGTTTCTCCACAGGTTTCTATCAGTATCTCAAGCTGGTACAAGCTGCTCAATCAGTTTAAGTAGAAAATAGGTTTAATTCAAAATGTAATGTTGAACGTGCATGTAAAACGTGTACTTTGAAGGATTTCTTTGCTTTCCTTCCATGTTAGTGAATCGGACATGGACCAAAAAAAATTGATGGCAATGATGTTTAAGAGTACATTTTTCCCATTATGTGCTGTTTGATGCTATATAAAGAGGGTAAGACTGAGACTATCTTACTATTGACTGAGCACATGCATCTTTACACCGGTCCAGCAGCTCAGTCCCTGATATGGAATATGTGCTATGAATATACATGGTAAAGTAAAAATGACTCTCCTATCCTTTCCAAGGTATTTGATTACATCATAATACCTACATTATATGCATTATGTAAATGTAGTCAGTGGCCATGCTGCTGCTGGAAAGCCTGTGCAGACCGGCAGGTGTAAGGAGCCACACAGTCTGGCTGGCAGCGGGGGTGAGTACAGGACGTTGCAGTGAGCCGTGTTCGGGTCAGCTGCGGTCCAGCCGGTCAGCGCTCAGGTCCTCAGGGACAAGCTTGTTTGGAGTCTGGGCATGTTCTTTGAGTCTGGCCATTCAAGCAGCATTTGGCAGCATCGTGTTTTCCATGGCAGACAATGAGATCAGTGCACGGTGGCACACACAAAAAATTCTTTCATAGTTTGAACCTGATTAGAGGCTTTTGATGTAAATAAACTTGTGATTGGTCAGAAACTCCTGGGTTTACATTCCAGCTCATTGAAAGACAATAACGGTACCAATGTGGGACACAACCCTATAGATGCTTCGTGCTTCACTGGCTCATTATCTACACCATTATCTCCCGTTCAATTCTCTGAGGGTTTTAATGGAGGAAGTGTCTTTCAGGACCATGTGAAAATTTCACCATGAATCCACAGGTCATAAAATCTGAACTTCTTCTCTTTATGGTCAAGTTGTGTGATGCCTATGAGCGAAATGCATTAACCCTTTCTTACCACTTTTGACTTTGAAAACATTGACTCCGTGATGGAAAGCCTTGAGCCGCTGTAATGGAATGAGGTCAGACAGTTGCCGAGCAACACGTAACGGAACAACACATGCATCCCCAAACCAGGCGACTCCAACAGCCAATCTGGGCTTGTTTCCATTCAAGCATTTCCGTCCAAGTGCTCTCCAGCCAGATGTCCATCAGCGGTAATGGCATGGTGTTTGGAGACGGCCTGATGTACAGTCCTGTTGAAAGGCTATCAACTCTGTTCTCACGCTGATCCCTCTGACAGCGAGCAGGCCGGGCCATGATCCTCCCCGGGGAGGCCACTGCGGTACCACCTAATCATCAGAAGTCAAATCTGCCCGCACATGGAGAATCCACACAGGCGTCGCTGATTGTGAACTGGGTGCATGTCAACTGGAGAGGTGTTAAACATGATAGAGGAGTGGTTCTTTGTTATCCACCAGGCCTGTCACATGATTGCTCATATAGCATGCAACCCTTGTAATCATCATACACACACAGTAGCACTACAGTATGATTAAATCGCCCATGTGTGTCATATTAAATATGATATAGCTGCCAAGGTGTTCAAATTAGTTGTGATATCAGTGTTATTTTATGGAAGTCGCGTATCAAAATGTTACAGCCTTAGTCAAAGGCTTTTTTGGAAGTTTGAATAATTTGAATCTTCAAACTTCAGGCAGTTTAAAAAGCTCAAACCTATTCATCAAAAAATCTATTAGCATTTATCACAGGTTTTTATTGGTATATGCTTGTTTTTGGAATTATGTCTTCATGACCGAAAACTGAAATCCCAAACAGAACGGGAACACTTTTGAAGCCACCTTCTTCTCTCGGGAAGTCGAGGAGATGTTTTCACCTTTATTTAGATATTCTGAGTATAGCAGAGTGTCCTTCTGGGATTAACCTTTAGTGACCTATATGTGGATGTTAAAAACCTTTTGTTTCTTCTCTTAATGAAGATCACAGTTGGCCGCTCTGTGGCAGGGCGGCACAAGCATTGTGTATAATTATTCTGAGAACAGCGGCAGGTGTTTATTCCTGTGGACTGCAGAGGTACAATGGAGCTCCGCAGCTCATGTCACAGAGTTGGCCCATGTCCCTGAGTGTAAAAATAGCCATTTGACGAATGGCGTTATCTCCCTATTCACACAACTACTGACCAACAAAGGCATACTCAGTGTAAACCCCCCCCCCCCCCCCCCCCCCCCCCCCCCCCCCCCCCCCCCCCCCCCCCCCCTTCCCTTTTTTTATAAAGCTGTTCCAACTCCCTCCGGGCTTACGTGACATATTTCTTGAGCTCCCATGAACTGCTGAGGAAATGTGATGGAAGTGAAATGTGTCTCTTGTTGTCCAGATGAGCATTCATTCTCAAATCACAAGAGGATGAGTTAGGGTTTTTGTTTCATACGTAAAGAATCCAGGATTCAATTATTCAGTTCACAAGCTCTCAAGTAAATATCTGAGCTGACAAATTATTTAAAAAAACACCAGGGTGCTTGTCTGCTTTTAGAAATATGAAATATTAACTGACAGGAATAATCAAAAAACACATTTTGCTGTTCCTTTAAGATGTATGTGTGCATGCCTGGTTTGTATAATGCAAGTTTGCTGCTTTGTGCTTGAAAAGATTATTTATTTGAGCTAGTTTGCCAAGGTGCAGTGATACTGTTGCTAATTTGCTAATCACTTTAGGTGTTGTGTGTGCATAATTACCGCCGACTGCTGTTATCTATTCAGTCCCCCTCATGGGGTCCCGACCTCTAGTCTGGGAACCAGATTCAGCATCGACTGAGAAAGAGACAGAAAGACAAAAAAAAGAGGATATTATTCTAAACGTGTCTTGTGTCAGCATTTTCACACTATTTTCTGCCTCTTTTCTGCAAAACTGGATATATGATTAATGAGACTCTCGGGTGGATGAGGACTGTGGTATCCCTGGGAGGAAGTCATCCTGTTGTGCTGCTTAAATGATAAAAGATTTCTGCAAACAAAGACTTGGAAATCCTGTCATCACAGCAAAATCAAAACAACCAAACCCTCGATTAGCAACTCATATTCACTGTCTGCTTTACTGGTGTCTAACTCCTGCTCCAGATCGTATTCACTGGCATCTATAATGAATAATAGTTTGTTATTCTAAGTAGCAATTGGCCTTTAATTCCCCATTCACTCAAACTCAACGGAGCCGTCGTTGACTCAACAGGCCCCGTGTAAATGAGATTAAACCAAGAGTGTAATTATGTGTGAAAAGTGGAAAGAGCAGACACAAACAAATTCAAATAGTGGATACAGATAATTGATTATAATAGAGGGACTGATGAACACTGCCCTCTACAGACAATGTGTCCACAGTCTGATGCTGCGTAGCTGCGATTTCTCAGTGTTGTGTAGCTCCTGTGTGATATCGGAGTTTGCGGCGATACGCCCGTGACCTCTCCTCAGTTTGACCCACCTCCGACCTTCTGTCAACTCACCATGCGACGCTGAAAAGGGATATGAGGGGTAGATGACGGATTGATGGACAGCTCCACTTTTCAGTCGCCGTTTCATTTTCTAATTCTTCAAGGCGGCTGAGTGGTACTGTCTTCACAAAGCTCTAAATCACTTCAAAATAGATCTGCCCGTCTCTGGAGCTTGTCCACGTCACTGGGACATAAATCAGCAGCTGTCACTTTTATGAATCCCATTCAGCAGCTCATCCCTTCTCGTGTCCTCGCTTTGAAAACTGATTCAGAAAAAGGCCAAATCGTGTTCTGTTTTTGGTTCAGTAATTAACTCCATTAGGACGCTGCTACTGCCTGAAATCCTGCGTTGTTTATTTGTTGGTTAGCCACCCTGACACCAAGGGGCCATAATTATGGTGATCACTGCTTATTTAGACTGACATAATTGTAGTAATGGGTGGAAAGTTGGTGGGATGCCCGCTCTTCCTATTTTGGCCAAGGGCCATTCAGTTAGCGCCGACTGTTTATGTCCACTTCAAAATGGCATTAAAAGGAATCAGCGCACCCCAAACACACATCTCTGGACCACAGAGCATGAGGATAATTGCAACTTTAACTTCAGATGTGTAATTGACTTCTGCACCGAGGTAATCGGATGCTAGCAATGCTTGTTTTTTTTTTTTATTATGTTCTATTGACTTCTCAGGGCCGCCGTAATAATTTATACTCTTTCTCTGTCCCACTCTCTCTGTGCCTCACCTGTCTGCCGTCACCTGTCTGAGACAGAGGTTTTCTGATTGATGATGTTTCTGCAGGGTGTGTGCGTTCACAGAAAAGTTTCAGTCCTGTTTCCATTTCTTGCTATCGTCCTCCTCCTCCTCCTCCTCCTCCTCCCATCTGTCGTGACGCACACAGGTTGCTGCTGCACCAATTCCCTCTCTGCACAACACTTACAGAGAAATTGCAGAAAATTACCGAGCAGTATTGTGCAATATTTTCCTGTGTTTGTACTTGTTGTTTCATTAGTAATCTACAGTCTCATTGGATTGTGTTCTAGGTGTCGCTTAAACACTAATTTCATGTGTACAGCAACAGGTACTAGCACTGCCTGTGCATCCATTTCAAACAAAAATCATTTTTCCGAATTCTGTGTGACTTCCTGCACGCGATGGGGAATACTTCTCTAATCGACATAAACTTCAGATTATCTCTCTGACATGCTGATTAAACTAGATATTTTGTAGAGTATGTTTTTTAGAACCAAATTCTTTTTCACTTTGACCTTTGGCTGATCAGCTCCAAAAGCTAAGCATCTGGAGAATCTTGTTGGGTAAAAATCTGTCCAACCACCCACGCTAACACGCACACACACACACAGAGACTGGTGAAAACAACACTCTGCCTCTGGCTTCACCAGCTGGGTTATAATCACTCTCTGGCTGTCCAGTGCGTGCGGGTGGTTTCTGCAGAATAGCAGCTCATATTCTAATTTTTATTTTATTTTATTTTGGTTTTGGCATCTTGACCCACGGAAGGATTGTGTGTGATAACCACACACTGCCTCCTGCTATAACATTAGCACATTGTAGACAGACTAAAAGACGTGTGAACGTAAGCTGTGACTCAACGCTGCTGCAATTATATGAATCAGTGAAGCATCCAAGAATAAGTCCAGTTTGCTTTAGTTCTAATGATGTTATATTGACGTAGATTTTTCCAAGATTATGATTCATACATTTTGCACGTTTTGTCTTACTCCAAACAATGAAAATAGAGCTGGATGTGAACACATTACCCAGGCAGAGAAATAGAAAGGAAACCACGAGGATAAGAGAAAACAACTGCAGCTGTCACACAGGGACAAGTACGTCCAGCGCTCAGCACCTGTTGATAGGAGACCTTTTAATGTATTTAAAATGAAACACATGAAAGTGTGAAGAGTTTCAGCGGGTAGGAAGGAGGTGAAAGACAAGTCTCAGGCGGTCCTGGAGAATTTCATATAGAGTAAATAAAATGTCACAGTTTTCAAGAGAGACCCTGCAGCACTCATGAAATGCTGACGATGAAGAGCAGACCACTACTGCCCCCTGCAAAGAGATAAAGCAACCACACGGAGAGTGTCTCTCTCTCTCTCTCTCTCTCTCTCTCCCTCCCTCCCTCCCTCCCTCTCCCACTCTCTTTCGTGATTTACACATGAGAAAGACAACAGATCGATGTGGGTTTTGTCTTTGTGGTCAGATGGGAACAGAAAACATTCAGTCTGATTCTCCAGGAACCACCACTGTGAAACAATCAATCCCAACACAACCACTGTGTGGGACCACACCTCCTGCACACAGGCTCCACGCAGCTCTTCCCACCTGCAGCTGTTACATGATGTATGCTTTGCAGGGATTCTCCACTGTGGTTTCCTCCATGTGCATGAGTGAGAGAAGAGTGAGGGGGCTTTTAGTTTTCATCAAAGGGACGGAAACACGTTTGCTATAAAATAAAGAAAACAAGTGACTAGGGACAATGACCTGGGTTCAGCGTCTCCAGTGAGCAGGAGATGGGTATAATGGGCAATAAGGACGACACATATAAACCCACAGCATCACCATAACCATCCCACAAGACCCCCTGAATCCATTTCAAATAGAAAACCAAGGACACTCGGTCCAATACTAAATCTTCAGTGACATAGTTTTTTGTTTAATGCGCTGCTGTCGAGGATCCACAGAGGCGCCTCAACAAACAGCCTTCAACTGGGAGACTCATTATTCCCATGGCATCAAAAAAATCCTCCCCTCCTGGTCAACGTCAAATCCACGACACTCCACAGAAGTTATAAATATGAAGCCCACAAATACCCACTGATGTTTAAAGACGCCGCATCCCACGAACAACAAATATTCCAAAACTGGTGAGTAAGACACCACGTTTTATTATTTTGACAAAGCTCCACAGGTTAATTAGACTTTTGTGTTTTGCTTTTCATGTCAGTCACTCATCACAATTGAATTGTCATATTCAGTTCAATTATACTCATTTGTATAGCAACAAGGCTCAAGGCACTTAACATGTAAGACATTTCATTAAAGTGAACATGGAAAATGGTAGTTAATAAAAATTAATAGAGTGGTATTTATGGTTACAGCTGTGGGATATAAAAACTTCCATTAAAAAATTTATATTATAATGTGACGGATGTTGTTTAAAGACGGTGAAGCCAAGGGCTCGGTAATTAAATAACAAATAAATGAAACATTGTGTGCCACGAGAATATTATGTAAATGTTCATATATAGCCACTGTGATCAATCAATTGACAATTCAATGAAAACTGTTCCAGCTTCATTATTAAATGAAAAAAACATAAAAAGTAATAAGATGAAACAAATTATTTTTTCAGGGTAGAAATTCAAAAAGTGTTTAAAGAAAGAAACTCGATAAAGTCTCAATCTCCAGGGGAAAGCATCTTTAACAAAATGTATGAGTCTCAGTGTGTGTGTGTGTGTGTGTGTGGCCTGAGGTGGAGTCAACAGCAGAGGTAGATGAGAGACGCAACCCACCGAGGGAGAGCAGGGAACAAAGGTCCACATTTAACCAGAATAGGCCCCTTGATGGTTGTACAAGGAACGATCACAGCCTCTGGCTTCAACAGTCCCTTCACTGGAGGCCGGGGGCTCAGGTGTACCGCATGTGAGCCCTCTCACATTTTCAAAGCGGTTGTGTTAATCAGCCTGACTCAGAGGGGCTGTAAATAGTCCCAGCACTGAGCAGAACTTGACATTCAAGGGAAAAAACGGTAAAAGATTTTTAAAAAGAGTTTTCGTTCGTGGTCCTTCGAAGCCAGGGACACCTGTGGCGGTTTACTTGATGTCTGACTCCCGTTATTATTCCATCAATCCAGCCGCTATTCAATTTATTTTCCATGTTATCGTCCTTTTGCGGCTCAGAAATTAGCTTAAGGTACATCTAAATGTCAGATGCAGGCTTTTAAGATCTCCAGGAAATCACTGGATCACTGAATTTCCACTGCCCTTACAAACAGCAGCCTTGTCTACATGCACAGGAGCAACTTTGCCATTCTAATTCGGGAGTAGCTGCCCTTTATATTCTGCCGCGAAAGGGTGGAGCTTTTATCATGATTCCCTTAAGTGAGTTACATGTCCCTCAGTCCAGGGAGTCGTGTTTCCCAGAGGGGAGTCCGCACCCAGACACAATAACATGATAACAGCCCGAGGAGAAGCCCTGACGGTGTTTGTAACGTGTTCGCTCACCTCACTCTGCAACCCACTGCTTCTGGGAATTCACCTCCCAGCAGGATGAAACATTCTAATAAATAACACTGACAACTGGTCAGACTTTGAGGACATTTTCAAAATGCAGAATTGTGATTTACTGTTCAATATCATACTTTGAGATTGACATTGACCTTGACCACTGTAATCAAGTGGATGTGTGAGTCTGAGTGAGTCTCTCAGGATTCCCTTTCAAAGGCAAAAAAGAAAATTGACCATGACCTTGACTGCCAAGACCGACGTGAACATTGGTTCCAAAATGGCAAAAAAAAGTGACTTAGTTCACCCTTTATTGAAACAGAGCTTTCATGTTCCAAGCTATAAACTCCCCCTTTCTTGTTCTCTCATCAGTTTCTGCAGTTGAATTAACATGGAAAGAAATGTGTCCTGGCCTCTCAACGTGACCTTTGCCCCCACGCAATTCCCTCAACTCAATTCCACGGGTGACATCAACGCCACGGTGAAACCCTTCAGTGTGTTCGATGGGTGTGACCATCAGGTGGAGGGCATCCTCTTTGACCTGACCCTTCAGTGCATCAACTTCTTTATTGGGATCCCCGCCAACATACTCGTCCTGGCAGTCCTCGTCCGCAATCGCAAAGAACCCTCCACCTCGGACGTGTACCTCGGCTGCCTGGCCTTCATGGATCTGTACTTCAGCACCATACCCCCCATTAGTTTAACAAACCTTTACCACTGGCAGAGTAAGGGGGTGTGGTCCGCCATCAAGTTCTCCTACGGCGTGAAAGACACCAGCGGCCCCTTGTTTCTGTCCTGCATCTGCCTGGATCGCTTCGTGGCCGTGCTCTTTCCGATTCAGTTTGGGCAGCTCAAGAACATCATGTACAGGCTGACCCTCTCCGTCCTGGTGCTGTGCCTCACCTTTGCCTATTCGGCTGCTAAGACCGTCGGAGGCCTCCCCAACTTTGAGAAGGTGTTCACAGGTGAGATCCTGGCAACGTTCACCTGGATGGTCCTGTGTAACGGGAGCATCCTGTGGGCGCTGAGAAGATCCCGCGGTGCAGGGAAAGACGAGATGCACCCCATGAAGCGGAGAGCCTTCAAGATGGTGCTGTCCATCCTCTGTATTATTGTGTTCAACTACCTGCCCCCGGTGGCACTGTTCCCCTTCGAAGACTACTACTCCCCTGATGCGTTTCGCTGCTACGTGCAGCCCGTGGGCTTCGCCTTCCTCAACATCAGCAGCACCATCCAGCCGCTTGTTTACCTGTGTCGTCTGGAGAAGATGTCTGCCCTCTCAGAGACCTGCGTTAAGAGATGTTGCCCCTGTGTCGCTGCGGGGAATAACAAGACGGCACCTGTGCAAAGTTCTTGAGATTCCCATTCGAATACTACGCAGTTTATTATTTGTGTATTTAAAGAGGAGCTCAGTACTGTGAATCAAACTGCCATTGCTTTAATTGCTCTGTACTTCTGTGATTGTGTTTGTATATGCAGAGTAGTTGTTTTATTGCAGAAAACAATGTGTACATATTGAAATATGAGGGAAAATGGAAAACCGCGGTTTGTTTCTAGATTTAATTTATTTTGTTCTTGTAAATTATTTGTATTATCACACTTACATGTGCACTCCAAAGCTGCTGTCTTTACTGTATATCCAGAATCCTTCAAAATATCTGTTTGACTTTGGCGCCACCATGTGTACAAAACAGACTAATAAATTGCACCAGCTCCAATCCCTCCAGAATAAAACACCATCTCACCAGTGAGCCGCTCCTTTACTCGAGGAGAGGGAAAATTGCCGGAGCAAAAATTTTAACTGGAAAACAAGCGAGACATGTGTTGTTGTTTTTATATCCTGCTGGGGACTTAAACCTGAATGAGTTTATGTTAGCTTGGCATGAAGACTGGAGCCTGGGTTAGCACAGATCTCTGCAAAGGTAAGAGCAGCGCCTCTAAAGCAGTTCTTCATGTTACAGGACGGTTGTCTAAAGGACAGTCATTTGCCTCAACAGTGGATTGTGCACTTCAGTTTTTGTTCCCTTGTTTTTGATTTCATTGTTGTTACATACCTAAATGATTATTTAAAGCACAAGCTATAATGTGTTAATGAGGGAGTCAATCATGACAGGACCATTGGAAAGAGCCTGGCTAGCAGCAAAATGTCTTTGATAAAGAATAGTTTCTTTATCCATTACCATGACAACCAGACCATTTTATCCGGTTATTGACGCAACATTGTTACGAGAACCTTCTCGGGCAGTATTCTCAGTGGATGGCTGCTCTGTGTGTAAAAATATGGGAGTAAGGTTTCAGTGAAAATGTGGGCGAATGAAAAAATGAGCGTGTTGTCAGCAGGGTCAAGAAAAGACACTGTCCCTTTGTTGTAATCCAGTTGCACTTTGATTTGTTTTGGCGTCCTTGAGAGTGTCAGTGGAGTGGGAGGAGAGGTCATGGCCCTGAACTCTCCGTCCCGGAAACACAAAGTCCAGAAGCCATTTTCGGGCCTGGCAGAGACTTCAGCGTTCCTCGGCACAGACAGAGAAGCCACGCCCAGGAGCCAGTCCTGATTATTTCCTGTCTCCACGACCCAGTGGTGACTTCCTGACCCAAGAGGCATCATGGCCACCACTTCGGCACTAATGTGGAAGCGCTCCGGGTTGTCGGGGCAACAGCCTGGCTGCTTTGTGTAGTGGAGGGAAGTGAGGCTGTCAGACAGGATGAGGCAGGGGTGCGCTGTGTTTGGGTCCAAAGTCACAGGAGCTAAAAGACAGGAAGTGAGCCGCAAAGATTTATACTTATGCTCTTTTAGTTTCTGCGGCTGAGGATAAAATGAAATGAACTCACTGTAGTCGATGTGGTGCAACATCTTCTCCCACACTCTGTACTTGAGGTTGCAGAGATGATTGGTCATGTCGATCAGTAATCCAGACATGTTGTCGGTACCGAGCACAGTGCTTCTGCTTCTGTCGTAACATTACATATCTGACTCTGAGCAATGGCACAGCGTACACACGTCAATGCAAGGGAAACGCGGAAACATATTTCTGTTTGCCTACCTGTCTTGAGTGGCTTTAAAATTCTGAAAAGATAATAAAACACTGTCACACTTCTGGAACCAATAAAAAGGCCTGAGTGAAGTGCAGTGTGCCGACCTTCAGCAGAACCATGTCGTCTTCTTGCAGCTGCTCCTGTATGACGGAAATGGTCTCTGCGATGGACAGCACTTCTGCGGACAGTTCCTTGATCTTATCCTTCATCCCTGCCACCTTCTCCTCTTCCTCTTGCTTCACAGCTGCTAGCCTGGCCGCCTCCTCCTGATGGAGCTCCTGATGCAGCTGCTCAAAATGCCTCCTGATCAGCCTTTGCGTTTCTAGTGCCTGATTCTGCGAGAGACGGCTGCAGATTAGGACTGGGTTTGTTTAGTGTTAATGAGGCCGTCGTCAAAAGCTGTACCTTGATGAACTTGGACATGTCCGTGGAGGTCCGCTGAATTTCTTTGAGGCTCTCCACTTTCTCTTGCAGGAGTTTGAGGGTCAAAGCGAGTTCATCCTGCAGAGTCAGACAGGGCTCAGGCAGAAGCACTGTGGGAATGTTAGGCCTCCATCGATCACTAAAGGGCAACTGCGTGGATTGTCAAGACTTTCAGGAAAGACTTGTCAAGCAGCATTGTGGCTGTAGGTGTTACTGTGAATACTTCATGCGCACCAAAACAACAGTGAGCAATTGAAAAAGCAACTCTCTGCTTTTCTTTTTCTCCCCCTTACCTTACAGTCCAGCACGGCCTCTTCTATGGGCAAGCAGTCATGGGTCTTGTGAAGTTTAGATGACTGACACACAACGCAGATGGGCTGCTGGTCGACCTGACAGAAGAGTTTCAACATCTCCCCGTGGAGGCGGCAGTTCGTCTTTTCCTCCAGTGCCACGGACGCCCGGCTCCTGGCATCCAGCAAAGCCTCACAGATGTTTTTCAGGGCCAGGTTGGTGGGGGGGTTGGACTTGGTGGCTCTTTTCCTGCAGACCGGACAGTCACGTAGGCCTGTTTCCCAGCAGTGCCTTAGACAGATCCTGCAGAAGCTGTGGCTACATGACAGCAAGACAGGGTCTGTGAAAATGTCCTGGCACACGGGGCAAGTGAGATCCTCCTCTGGCAGTGACATGATCCCCCCTGTCATGTGTAGTAAATGTGAATCCAAGCAGCAGGCACCTTTGAAGGACTCCACACAGACAACTCGTCAAACTTGCCTTCACGGTGCAGCAACCGCCTCAAGTGTTCCTCGCACAAAGTGGCAAATGCTCTTGGGTTTCCTGTGCATGACTTGTGTGGGAGTAACTTAAATCATGAGGCAGAGTGAGACACACTGTATGTGGCGGAGCAAGGGAACAGGAAATAGAGCCCCATTGGTCAGGTTGTTCGCAGCGCTGAAAGCAGGTCAGTAACTCGGTGCATGTTTTGGAATGCAATCATTCTGTATACTAAGGTAAATGTTTTAGCGTTGACGTCCATGTCAACACCTCGGGGGGGTGCGCACTGACAAAGCCCTCAGGGTGTTTGTCAAGTACGCACAGATACTTATAAGAGATGCAGCAGTTGAACTTTGAAGATCGTTTTAATTTTAATCTTCAAAACTACGGAATTGCATTTATTTAAAAAAACATTTTAAAAATCTTTACTCTTGAACATGCTCTTCACATGCTTAAAATTCCACTTGTAGAATATTTGTCAAATAGAGCACTGGGTAAAATAATAGGTTGTTTAGTGTCTCTTAGTGTCTCCACGCTATTTGTATGTCACTGTGTTTATCTTGAATATTCACCTGCATACAAAATAAGGAACCCTGAAAAGCAGTTGATTAAATATGTGGCTGGAGAAGGTAGATGAAAGAACAGAGAGAGCATTAGAGTGTCACAGAAGCAGGTTGTTTTTCTGATTGTGTGTGACACATTTCCTTGAATGAATCTAATTTTAGACTTGGTCTTGACTCGGAGTTTGAGCAGTTGGGAGGGTGGAGAATATGTCTTGTTGATTTAGCAACAGCCTCTTTGGCAGTTACACAGATTGACATGATAACCTGTGCAACCTGAACGGTTTGGCTGGAGGGCTTCACGGACACGTTATTACCTCCGCTGAGGAGATTTGTTCTGTGTCGGTTTGTTTGTTTGTTAATTGGTTTTTCCTGTCTTTCCTCAATATTGGGCCTTTTCAACATTGTCCTTGATTTCTCAGCCATTTCTGTAATAATAAGCATGGACCGCACGGTGACGTCGTCCAAGGACAAGATACAGAACTACATGCAAAATAATCCCAATAAGAACAGTCAGCACGGAAACAATGTTCCAGCTCAACCTGATTCATTTTGTCTGTCCTTGTCCTTTCAATCCCGGCCTGAAATCTGGTGATGAGCTCATGGTGGCTCACAATGTGCAACACTGTTAAAACTGCACAGCACTGACCTTGATGGTCACAGTGTGCAGCAACAATGGACCTTTTTTTTTTTTTTTTTTGCAGTGTGCGTTCGTGCACAGGGGCGTGCGTGCGTGGGTTCACTCAGTACGTGAGAATAATGGGAGTCTCGTTGATCGACTGCTGCGCCTCCTCGCGCCCTCTCCGCCATTTCCACAGCTCCTGATTCCTCCCTCTCTCCTCCGGTCTGTGGTTGCCATGGTGATGACGTCACATCGCCCAATTTAGTCCAATGGACGCTTTAGGGGGGCGGGGCAACGCAACCCACTGCTGCTGCTGCTGAAGCCATCTTCCCCTGGACCTGGTTTCCTTCTCTCGTCTCCTACTCAAAGCATCCTCGACTCCTACATCGGCAAAATGCGCGAAATCGTTCATCTTCAAGCCGGACAGTGCGGGAACCAGATCGGAGCTAAGGTATTTATCTGAATTTCTCTTTCTCTACTTTTAATTTCTTTTAGTATTCTGCGGAGCCAGCCCTGCAGACACGCCTCAAATCCATCATCCTGGAAGTAATCTCAGTGCGGTGTCTTTGCTTTTCAAATCCTCCATAATGCACGAAAGAGGACACAGAAGCATGCATGGGGATATTTTTGACTTACTTGATTATTGCACGTAATATTGGCGTCGGATGCGTCTCCCTGTGCTGCAGACGATTATGTAAGGAGGCTGGAGTAGTAATGCAGCCTCACTGTGTCACTATAGGAACAGCCTCCCCTCCCCCATCACATCATGACCTAGTTAATCTCATTTTTTTCTGCAAAAAGAGATCCAGTTTGAAACAAATCCAATCCAACGTTGCATTCATTTAAACACTGGCACAATTCAATGTCGTGTTTTTGAGCTGATTAAAAACAGTGTGCTCTAATAATAGCAACGGCTGCTTATCAGATTTAAAGCCATTTGCCTGATTACCCCAGAGACACATTTCAGACTCACGCTATAATGACGTGTACCCTGTGTTTGAAATTAGCTGCTGGTTTGGCGGGTTGTGTCTCCGTCTATTGTTGAGTATTTTCAGCGTGTTCTATTATTTGTGTCAGCCCTGGTCTGAATGAACACCGGCTTCTCCCTCTCCCCCTGCCACGCCTGTTTTTCTCTCTCAGTTCTGGGAGGTGATCAGCGATGAGCATGGCATCGATCTCACTGGTTCCTACCATGGAGACAGCGATCTGCAGCTGGACAGGATCAGCGTCTACTACAATGAGGCCTCGGGTAGGATTTAAGTGACAAACACTCATAGCATCTCCCCAGCTTTCCTACTGCTCATTATGATTTGCATACACAAATCTGTGGATTTTATTGAATTGACATAGTCGATCCATTTCAGGTGGAAAGTACGTACCCCGAGCCATCCTGGTGGACCTGGAGCCCGGCACCATGGATTCAGTCCGGTCTGGGCCCTTCGGGCAGATCTTTAGGCCTGACAACTTTGTCTTCGGTGAGCTGTGTGAACCTCACTACAGTGAATCAGATCAGAATGTAGTTCGGTCGCCAGTGATTCCCACATCAGCTAAGCTAAGTGCCATGCTCTTCGTTTGTAGGCCAGAGTGGAGCAGGCAACAACTGGGCCAAGGGCCACTACACGGAGGGAGCTGAGCTGGTGGACTCCGTCCTGGATGTGGTGAGGAAAGAGGCTGAGAGCTGCGACTGCCTGCAGGGCTTCCAGCTCACCCACTCCCTGGGCGGCGGCACTGGCTCCGGCATGGGCACCCTGCTCATCAGCAAAATCCGTGAAGAGTACCCCGACCGCATCATGAACACCTTCAGCGTGGTGCCGTCCCCTAAAGTGTCCGACACTGTGGTGGAGCCCTACAACGCCACCCTCTCCGTCCACCAGCTCGTGGAAAACACTGACGAGACCTACTGCATCGATAATGAAGCCCTCTATGACATCTGCTTCCGCACGCTGAAACTCACCACTCCCACCTACGGGGATCTGAACCATTTGGTGTCAGCCACCATGAGCGGCGTGACCACCTGCCTGCGCTTCCCCGGTCAGCTCAACGCCGATCTCCGTAAACTGGCTGTCAACATGGTGCCCTTCCCCCGTCTCCACTTCTTCATGCCTGGCTTCGCCCCCCTCACCAGCAGGGGCAGCCAGCAGTACCGCGCCCTGTCCGTGCCCGAGCTCACCCAGCAGATGTTCGATGCCAAGAACATGATGGCCGCCTGTGACCCACGCCACGGCCGCTACCTCACCGTGGCGGCGGTGTTCCGCGGCCGCATGTCCATGAAGGAGGTGGACGAGCAAATGTTGAATGTGCAGAACAAGAACAGCAGCTACTTCGTCGAATGGATCCCCAACAACGTGAAGACCGCCGTCTGTGACATCCCTCCCCGCGGTCTCAAGATGGCGGCCACTTTCATCGGCAACAGCACGGCCATCCAAGAGCTGTTCAAGCGAATCTCCGAGCAGTTCACCGCCATGTTCCGTCGCAAGGCTTTCCTGCACTGGTACACCGGCGAGGGCATGGATGAGATGGAGTTCACCGAAGCCGAGAGCAACATGAACGACCTGGTGTCAGAGTACCAGCAATACCAGGACGCCACCGCTGAGGAGGGCGAGTTCGAGGAAGAGGGCGAGGAGGAGGTCGCCTAAAAACCTCGAACCCATGCAGCGACCACTAATTTTTTCACCCCACCCATCTCCCCCGATTCCACCATCGTTCCTTCCCATTCGGCTGCACTGAAAAGTTCTTAGCATCTAGTTTGCTGTTGCTCTAGAGTTAGACATTGATGCTACTAGTAATGTTTATGTTCACATGTTTTCGTTTGTTGTGGATGATTTATTTAAATCCTGAAATCTGTTCTGTCAGTGCCTTGCCAAATTCAGCAGCAAGGGATTTAAACTGTGAAGCCTTGAAATGAGAGGAAAATAAAACCTGATTTAAAAAAAAGGCCGATTTTGTTGCCTCTGACTTTTTTAATGATGGATTCACTATAAATTCATAAAGTTGCTGGACTGTGGGAAGTGAGAACACTCCACACCAACCCCCACCGGCATGGGAAATCTTAAAAAACACCATGATTGATCCAGATTAAATATTTCTTCCACTTAAAAGACACTTCAAAGGAAACTGTGCTGTCATGTGAAAACATTTATGGGTAAGGAACATACCGATCAGTTGTTGGAATAGGAAATTATCTTTGGTTGTTTTCATAAAGAAAGAATCCTGTTAAAAGCACAGGCTGGGCTCTTGTTCCTGTTGAAATAAGTTCTACCTGATCACAGCTCCTTATCGGCTGAAGTTTAGATAAGCCGGTCTTATCAGGAGTCACACTGAATGTGTGAACGTTTTCTCCAGAACTCCCTGTCTCCAGTTTCCAATAGTACCACAGCACGGATGGGGGTTAACCAAAACACTATTAGTTCTTCAATATACATCCTTTCTTAATGTTCTAAAACCTGTACTTAATGAAACTGCTGATTGCAAAATGATAACAATATCATTCTGACAAAAAAGGTGACAATGAAAGATCCAGGATCTGCACCAAAATCAATTTAGTTCCCTCCCAACTCGTCTTACCTCCTCCCATCAAGTCTCGTGGTAATCCATCCTGTACATTTAGTTTAAACTTGCTTCAAAACGTAATCTGATAAAAGATCAGGCTCACTTTACATTTTTTTCATGACATCGCCAATGATAGGAGTTCCCCAGAGCGACTCTGACAATGGCCTTATTGTTCAAGTGACTTTCTCAGGTGTTTTGAGGGACTGAACATTTTATTCTCCCAGTGCTTATCTCCTGTTTTATCCTGAAACCTTCCCCCGCACAAACACACAGTAACGTACCACTAGAGCTTGGTGAATGTTTTGTTAGGTTTAATTACTCATCTATTGTACAAACATGTTGTTATTTATTGGACAGAAACAATGAATAAATAAGCTGTGACACTGTGACAAAGATGCTGCTTGACTACGATGCCTTATGCACTTCATGGCCGATCTCATGACGTGAAAATGATTAAATGATGCAACATTTACATTTGTGTGATTTAAAAAAATACTTAAAGTGTAAACAACCGTTTGATTTGTGCAGGGTTTAATTTCCCAGTGTAACCTCATTTTAATCAAACAGCAGGTTACTTTGTTTGTCTACTCTCATTGTAAGGACAAACACACGATCAGTTGTAAATGCATTGGACTCATGTGAGGACTCTGTGGTAAAATATAAAGTTTGAGGTAAACAATCAGCGTAGATTTTTTTTTTTTACAATAAACTGAATACACTGAATATTAAGGCGACTGAAATAGGCAACATGTCAATATGGAAAGAACTAGTAATAAAATATTGCAGCTCCTGTCCTGCTTGAAATGCTCAACTGTCCCACAGCGGTCAGTTAATGCATCATGTGAAGGTGGCCCTCTCACGACACTGTGGGATGCATCTCAAATGAGTCGCTCCTCCTTTGGTAGCTTTAGTGCGTCCGGTGCTGCCACGCTGCGCACCCCGGACTGCTCCTCAGCACTGGGTCTGTACGTCCCCTCGGTCTGCCTCTTCTTTTTCACCACGCAGAAAAGCCAGCCAAGCACCGCCAAGACGATGGCCAAGACACCCAGAGTGACCGTGGGGGCCACGATAGCTGCAAGGTTGGGTCCCTGCCAGTGGAAAACCACGGGATTAGGGCTCAGTTGTGTGAAAACTGGAAACTTTCTGAGGTTATTTACTGAGCGCGATAAATGTTTTCACTCACATTAGTTTTATTTGAAGGGGTGTTATTTCCAAGGTAGGTCGAATTCCCTGTAAGAAGAGCAGAAACATTTGAAATGGGTGTGATGACGCTGTACTAACTAAACTGAAGATTTTACATTGTTTACTGCAGATTAAACAACAGGATGCAGTGTGTTGATCAGTAAACGTTAGTGGTGCCAGTAAGCAGATTTGGTGACCTCTGACAGAACTAAACCTCAATCCAATTGTTTACAGTGTTACTGCCGAGCTCAGCTAAAGGGAAGCTGCAGTGCACATTACACACGTAGAAAGGGTTGCTGGACATAAAAACAGATGGTCCCATATTACGCCCAAGGTGCCTTCACGCTTACATATTGACCCCTGCTAAACTGGGCCCCTGCACGTCTGATCAACTGATCACCTTAACAGCCTTATCAGTATTAATAGGCCAGAACACTTTATGCTGCTAACACCTGCTAATACACACTGTTGGTAACCTAACCTTGTCTTAAATCATAGGTTTAACTTTCCTTACTTGAAGACTTTTGTTGAAATAGACAGCCTCCACTGATTCACTGTCCAAAGTTCAACACTCTCTTAAACACTGTTAACAAATTGTGACCTTCAAAAACATAATACTTCACACGGGTAAACTCACTTTTTCCTGGATTTGTGACTTTGCTTTTCGAAGAAGAAGAACCAGCCACCCAGCAGAAAGTGCCCTTTAGCCCAATGAACACTTTGAAGTCAACAAAAGTACAATACAGCAGTCATCCTGCCACTGTGGGTCTATTGCTGTTCCTTCTTATTTTATCCATGACCGGCCATGTGATTAGAGAGGGACATCATGAAACTACACAGTGACCACTTGAGCAGGAGAGTGGATGGGGGGGGGGGGGGGGCAGAAGCTTAGGAATGCGGGGGGGGGGGGGGGGGGGGGTGCAGAAGCTTAGGAATGCCGAGAGAACTGCAGCCATACAGTCAGCTGAGTCACACAACGCACTGGTCTGGCGTATTGACAAAAATAAAACCCACAAAACTCCTGTTGTGCTGTTTGTTTGCTTTCAGCTTAACAGCTCTGTGAGGAAAAACGCTAAGTATGCATTTCCGAAACCAACCCGAGGCAGACTTTGTGAGTCAATCATTCACTAGGACAAATAGTAAACTTTGCAAGGACATAAGTACAACCTGATAACAGGGGTTTACAGGAGTGGGGGAATCCGACCACAGAATGCATTCCACAATAGATTTTTTTAAATAAATTGAATTACTAATAATTAGCTCAGACTGGGTATGAATCCGATGTACCTGTTCCTCATACACACCCCTGTTAAATCATCTCTTAAGTCCGTTTTTGCTGACAAGCCTGTACAAGTTACAGATTTGCACTGGAATGTCTCCAATATTTTTTTAAAGTGTTTATCATTGCAGGATTCAGTGTGTGTGTGCTCATGTGTGCAGGTGTGGTCACGGGGATGGTTTCTCTCAGTGCTGAGGATGAAGAGATGGTTACTGACTCACCCCACGCAGGATCGCTGCTCAGCAGTAACAGTAAAACACTCCCGGCCACAGCTCCGGGGATTGTCAGCACGTCCGGATATGCTTCCATATCTAGCCCGGGGCCAAGTGCGAGCAGACTGGGGACCTCGGCGCGTCAGCTTGGGCCCATGTCATCGGTCACTCGGTGGACATGTGGTCCTCCTGGGACTGCTGGACACACACATTGTTGTCAGTAATGTTAGACACATGTGTTTCACCACTTTCTGAGTCACACACTCAGCCTGATGCTGAATCATAAACCGGCTCAAACAACAGGAACAAATAATAACCTATAAATAGCTCGTGTATTAAAAGCTTCAGGGAGATTTAACCTATTCCTCATTCACAACATTACTGTAATTATAATATAATAATTACTATAGAACAGATGGTGATCTATTCTTTGCACTGGAAATGCAAGCACTTACCATTGATCCGGATGTTTACAGGTGGTCGAGGCAAAACGGGAAGCACCGAGCAGATCGATCCCTCACGAATGAACCATGTCGCTTCCGCCTCACCTTGTCAAAAATGGAAAGCGCAGCAAGTGGTTAAGTCCAGGGACGGTGACATCCTACGACGCGAAACAAGTGCGCCTTTACGCACAAACGAGCCAGAATGGATCCTCCGGCAGCAGCCAGGCTACATCCCCGACTTCACGACCAGTTGGTGCTTTTATGCAAAGCAGTATTTGGTCTCTCTTCAAATTCGCCATTGGTCACATGGTTGAGTTTCGTGTTACATTACCTGAGCGCAGTTATCTACCTGCAGCGGCGGCGGCGCACAGATCCCTCTTTGTGCAAAGTGGAAGAAAAAGGCTGTGTGGGGAAGTGGAGCAGAGCAGAGCCAGTTCCTCCTGCTACCTTAAAACAACTCCCTCAGAATAACCTGCCTTCATTAAAAATAACTCAAGTCACCTTCGTGTTATTGTCTCCGGCGTCTATTCTGCGTGGAATCGTTGATAGGGAGTTGTTAGCAGTGGGAAGGTGCCAGGTTGCTCTAACAACCTGCTCCACTTCTGTGTTTGACTGAACTCCCTGCCCAGCTCTTACCTAGCAACCTGTCTGTCTGATGGTGGTGGTGGCGGCATGGAACAGCGCCCCCGCCAGGTTTCATGCTTCCCAACATGAGAGAGCATATCAACATTCCTGAGATGTTTGGAGGATGAATTCGGCGGCCAGCTGGTCCAGTGGACTCTAATCCTCCCATAATCTCTCCTCAGACTCACAGGGGCAAAAAAGAAAAGCAAGAAAGGGGACTGCTGCTCTAGGACTAATCTGTGGTGGTCAGGGTTTTCTCTGTGAGAGGACTGAGTGTGTGGCTTCCCTCTGACCGTAACATGCATGTGCCTATTATATAAATATCTATAGCATTTCAGTTACAGAAATTCTAAGACTCCTTTGTTGATTTTATGATTTACTCTCAGAAATGAAAATAAAAGAGTCAGTCTGAGTCAGTCAAACTGTAAATACGTTTTCATATTAGATCCTAAAGGCACACAGTAGAGCCCTCTGTACCAATGCCTGACAGTCTCCCTGTGGAACCCCATTAAATTATTTAGATCTGGATTTTAATTTGGATCAGCAATAAATGGCACTCTCATCAATATCAGTCTCCAAAACAAACTCAAGATCTATGAACTATTATGTGTAAAAGGGGCTCAATCTAATTTGCCTCCAGATCCAGACCCACAGTTAAAATGTTATTGATCCCTATAATGTAGTTCAAAGTAGTTCAAAGTGAATTATTTTTTCAACACGTCGTATCTCCTCGTTAGTATAGTGGTGAGTATCCCCGCCTGTCACGCGGGAGACCGGGGTTCAATTCCCCGACGGGGAGAATTTATTTTTTCACTTTTAGATCTTTACTTGGTTACTCACTTACTTGGTGGTTTTCATGCGTTTAGGACTGATCATCTTATTATTTATGGCATTATTGTTGTTATACGAACTATAAGTTGTAGTTGGTCCACTTTATGCTATCCTGCGGCCAGGGGGCAGTATTGTCACTTTGCCTTTCATGTGATGGGGCCGCTCGGTTGCGTCTGTGTTGCCGTAGGCGCGGTAACACGGTCAAAGCGGCGGGAGAGCAGTTCACGCGCTCACGTTTAACTCAAGCTGTGTTTATTGAACACTAGCTGGGCCAACAGGGGGGATTCTGCCGTAAAACCAAGACTCGACTTAGGGAGAAGTCTCTGGTGTCACTGTAACTGCTGTTTGGGTCGTCTTCGCTTTGGCAGTGTCGCGTTGAAAGCTTTTCCCGGGAAACTGGTCTGGTTTACGGTTAGCTCGCTGCAGCTCTCCCGCAACAATGGCGAAGGTGCAGGTCCTGAATGTGGCGGTCCTGGATAACCCGAGTCCCTTCAGAAACCCCTTCCAGTTTGAGATAACGTTCGAGTGTATGGAGGACCTCCCCGAAGGTAGGCTCCACCGCTGCGCGACGAACACTGCTAACCACTGTGTCTTAGCATGTTGCTATTTTGTGTGTGTCAGACAAATGCTAACGGCTAGCTTCTTTATATACAGTCTATGCGGCTAACGCGGAATTAGCAGGTCGAGCTAACTCATAAACATTAAGTCCGAGGGTTGAGGGATCCGTGCTCAGATCATATCATTCAATGAAGCTCAGCATTACGCTAATGTTTACTATTATTACAATTTAAATTGAAAGAATGTGATACCTCTAGAGCTACACATACTAAAGTGAAAGTATTTGTTGATTTTTTGGTATTTGCTATTACTGCTGTAAAACGCACTGCACAATTCCGTTTATACACTAATTTACTAAAACTCTAGTTAATAGTACATTACTCCAAACAGCAGACTTGTTGTATCAGACTGCATTGGATCCGTTTTAACCTGGTGTTCCTGCACTATACTGTGGTGTGACGCCTACTGTGGGGTTAAGCTCAATACTGTCATTACCTAAGGTTGATCTAAGCCATCTGATAGGGGCATGCACAGTTCAGCTACCCCTGATAGAGAGCACAGCCCCAGGGTAGAGACCCAGGGACCCAAATGTGCAGAGCTTGGCTACATTGCCACCCAGTCTAATGTTGATCATCAGATCAGATTGCTAATATCCGTTTTTTTTAATTGAATCAATTTCCTTTCTTAAAGACTTGGAATGGAAGATAATCTACGTTGGATCAGCAGAGAGTGAAGAATATGACCAAGTCCTTGACTCTGTCCTGGTTGGACCGGTACCTGCTGGGAGACACATGTTTGTATTTCAGGTGTGTCTGGATCAGTCCAAAACAACATTGAATTAAATGGTCAAATTGGACTGACTGAATGTTTATATTCTGGTCCTTTTAATCAGAAATGATTTCTGAATGTGCTATGATTCCAGTCTGGGTGGTACAGACATACAACTCCTGAAATGAAGACATCTATTTTTTTTTCCCTCTGACAGGCTGATGCTCCAAACACTGGATTGATCCCTGAAAGCGATGCTGTCGGTGTAACCGTGGTGCTGATCACCTGTACTTATCGTGGCCAGGAATTCATTCGCATTGGCTACTACGTGAACAACGAATACACAGATCCGGAGCTTCGGGAAAATCCACCAATCAAGCCAGACTACACTCAGGTCAGATTATGCTTATTTATTTCATTTTAATTAATATTGGGAATTCAAGAATTGGGGGATTGTCACTGAACAACACTGATTTCCAGCGGGGGGAGTTTTCTGCACCAAATAGATTTGATATTTTGCTATTTGTATAGAACTTCCTGCCAACCAGATCTAAATATAATATGGTTCAATGTTTTCCATTTCAGCTTCAGAGAAATATTCTGGCATCAAACCCACGTGTTACCAGGTTCCATATAAACTGGGAAGGTTGTGCAGAGCGAATGGAAGACTCTGAAAATGTGGATCCTTCATCCAACTCCATGCTCCCTCCATCCTGTCTCCCAGGCAAGGCCCCACCCTTAGGGCTACTACCGGATAATTCTATGGACTGCTTGTAGAGACGAACCAGAAGATGTGGCGATGATCCAAAAGGTGATATATCACAGAACGAGACCTTATTATTGAAGAATGCCTGTGGACATTCCAGTGTGGATGTACAAAAATCTTTGCCTTAAAGCTGCACTTATTTCAGTGAGGCTTGTTGTCACAAAGGACGCTCATCTCCTTGGCATCAGATGAGAGTTTGTTCTAAGGTTCTGAGATTTTGAACATCATGAATAATCATCACTTATAGCTGGGGAGTTCCTTGCCATGATGCTGAAAGCAATATGGAAATACTTAAACTCACAGAAGGAAAAACAGATAATAAATACTCCAGCTGGACTGAAACAAACAGAAAGCTGTGATGAGATGTTTTTTTCTTCTGCGTTTTTTTTGGTGCAAAAATTAATTTGTACCCATTTAAGAGGATTTCAGCACTTAAGCAATAGGCAAATAAATTGCAATATGTTGCTGTGCAAGAATGGTATTAACTGCCGTTACCTTTGTGTTCAAATTCCAAATGCACTTCAAATGTTTTCTCATTGTGGAGTTTGGGGTGGGCTTTGTGTGGGCTGTTTCACTTCATCTGTGTTTTTTCTGTTTGCAGTTTTGTGTTCCAAATAAAAGAACGTTGTATTTGTTATGTTGCTGTCTGACTGCAAGGACTGTCTTTCCCCTAGTTGTTGTGCATAGTTTGTCTCCATGTTCATTACAGAAAGGAAACTTAATAATAACCTATTTTTAATACTTAATAATCTACATCCAAATTGTCCTTAACATTTAAAACATAACTTGACACAGAGCAGATTGCAAATTCTGGAACACAAATGTCAATGTAAGTATACCCTTGTATTTTCACATTTGTCTAAAAATAGCCTGTTAACGTCACACCCAATCATAGATGGGTTGGGTAGAAGGGGTGGCTATAGGCTACAGAACTAGCTTTGAAAAATACTCCAGTGCAAATGATGTAAACACTACAAGATCTCTGGCCTACGCGTATTTTCTGCACCAAACAGAGTCTAACGAATGCAGACAGTTTATATTTGAAGACTTTCATAAAAAATAATAAAAACAGTTTGGGGCGTTTGTGCTACAAGCAAGTCCGGGAGGCGGGACAAAGCCTTTTAACGGGCGAATCAAATCAATGCACCGATTGGCTGTGTTGACGCTCATCCAATCGGCGCTCGAGTCTTGACCTCTGTCACGTAAGCGTCTTTGGGTGCAGCCAATCGGAGCCAGACAGAGGCGGAACCAGCCAGATGGATGACTGGAGTTTCCCTTGCGGTCTGAAGATTAATGGAAGGGGGGGTCTGTTGATTTTAGTAATCGACTATCAGATGATCGGTCCCATTGCGCTTGACGGCTGCTTCAGGAATGAATGGAGGGAGATCCATTTGAAATAAGCAACAGCGGAGAAAACGAATAACCCGGACGGCACTTTTGTTTCCCGGGTCTCAGCTGAAAAGGCCTGACTACAAGAGATAGCACCTGGGTAGGTCAGGCCAGGATACGACTGCGAGGGACGCTAAAAGCTAAAGGCTGCCTGCTCGGTAAACAGACGGAAAAAACGGTTCGACGATCTCGAATGGTCCGGACTGGATTTAGGATAAACGAAGCCTGATCTGGAAGCAAAGGACAGTCGAGTGCCGCCCTGACCTGCCGGTGCTCGCTTGGAAATTGACAAGCTAAACGCTACCAAGCTAACATCCACTGGTTATCTCTGCTAGCAGCCGTGCTAGCCTAGCTAACTCGAAGCGTTAGGTTTAGCTGCGAACTTGGATATAATCGCCCGGCTGGAGGTTGTGTTTCGTCGCGGGGGCAGTATTTGGGGAGAAATATATTCACACCCATTGGTCAATAATGGTAGCTGATAGCTAGTAGCTAGCTGTCAGCTTCATTGAGACTTGTCGACTGCGCTAAGAGGTGTAGCATCACTCCACGACTTGTACAGGAGAAGTCAGCCCGGACCCGGGGACTCCACCATCAGCCTGCCATCATGGGCAACACGCCCACCGCAAAGAAGGGCAATGAGATGGAGAGTGGTGAGTACCCCGAACCGGTGGCTGCAGCCGCTGCACACATCAGTCGTCTGGTTGTCTCTCGATATTCATTTCCTGATCACCATATTGCCCGAGACGCGAAAAGTCCAAGGTAGCACCCATGCAATGCACCGAGGCCCAGTGATCTGCCTTCATAACAACACCACACTGCACAGTTTTTTTTTTTTGCTAAACTTGGCTGATACCTGTGGTCTTTCACGTCCACACTCAAACTTGAAGGCCTAGCATCCCAGCAGAACAGCATTGGATGTTATTCATTCTCCCCGCTGATTCTGTGGGAAAGCTCGTGATTAAAAGCCCCAGGTTATATTCAGAGGTACGAGGCAAGGATGACAAAAACTGGCCTTATACAACAGTCATAGGTTTCCTTGCGGTTCTTGTGTTTCAGATGTTTTTTTTTTCTCTCCCTCTAATCAAAAGGTTATGAAAGGCTGGAATAACATTGCAAACCTAAAGCCTGGTGTGTGTGTGTTTTAGTAACCCATTTCACAACAAAGATCCCCCCTTCAATGCAACATAGTCTTATGATTCTACAGATGTATTTCAGGATGTTCAAGTAAGTGATGAGTTGACTCTTAATCTAATGTGGCCACACTCACAGGCTGGGCTTGACAGTTGGTGAGTGGAGGGGAGTCGGCTGTTATCAGTGAAAGAAAAGAGGAAAAAAAAAAAAAAACACCAGGACCGGGTCATATGATGCATGAGGGCGATCCTCTTCAGGCAGAAACTTGGAGTTGAGGAGTCTCTTGAACATCATGTGATGAGCAGCATTTAGAACAAGGGCACTTGTATGTGTCACCACGTACATGTGTGCAAATGTTGATGTGCGTGACAGAGCGAGGGATGCTCTGCTGTCACTAATCCTTTTCTGTACGCTTGCTCTCCGCAACTTTTTGTTTTGTTAAATTGCTTCTCTGTCATTATGTTGTTGTTTTAAATTATAAAACTCCATAAGACAAATTGCAATTGTGAACATCACGTACCTCAGTATTAACTACAAAATTACAGGAAGTTTCTGTGTGGTTGTTACACTTTCACTCCATTTCATGCTTTTCTATGACACCATAACTAACGTTCAAGTGCGCAAAGTCTGAACAGCTATCTACAAAATGAGTGTCAGCTCCTCGCTGCAGGTAGAGAGTAGGTGCGAAGAATGGCCTTCAGTCCCACTGTACCGCTAACCCATCTGGGAACCTCTAACAAAGCCCATGACTTTCACATTTCCTCAAACGTGTTTTCATAAGGTTTAGAGATTGCAAAAAATATAACAACTGGAATGTTTTAGCCAAGGACATTGGAGGTAATGCCGGTGGGAGGTTCACTTCACATCCTTATCAGCCTGATCACTCTGGACCCACCCCGATCCCCTGAGACAGGTGCGGACCAGGGGTCCGGAGGCTTACTCAGGTCTGTAATTTTCCACAGAGCAGCCAGAGATTAAGGACAATGTAGCAGCTCAGTTTGGTTTCTATGGAAAATAGGAAAGGAAGTGTTGAGAGCTGGTTCAGGTGCACAGGCCCTGTTTCCTCTGAACTTTCCAGTCAGGCGAAGATGAGCGGAGCTGCGGCTCCAGTATGAAAAGCGGATTTCTGGCCCACAGGAAGAAGCAGGGCGGACAGACACTGTGAACTGCAAGAGGAAGTGAAGGAGCGAGGAAGGTCCAGCCCAGACTCTGCACTGTTGTTTATCGCCTGTACTGCTCCATGGGCTAAACGCAGCCAACCTGGACAGCTGTAACTTTTGACTAAGAAGACATTTTTTGTTAATATACTCTCTGGAATTCCGGCTTGATTAGATCTACTGGACGTACTGCACAGTTGAGGCTCTACACAGACTGTCGGCTGGCTTCCTTCAGCCTTTTAGGATGTCTGTTATTCACAGGCTGGCAGGAAGGCTGTTTCATCGAGCCAGGCCTTGTTTAGGGGACACAGGCAGTGGAGAAGGCAGATATGACCAACCACAAGAGGAGCTAGAGGCTCGCTGCTGGCGTGAGTTTTCATTCTGAAGCTGGACAGGAGTGTGGGTTAGGGGTGGAGCTGTGGCTAGTGCTACTAACTTAGCCAGTCAGGCTGTGCTCAAGTTCACACAAATAGACAATAATAATCAAGTTCATCAGTTTTTATTTCTTGATAATGTTCGTTATCAGTTTTCATCTCATGTCCTGATGCGTGTCTGCTGTTGGCATTGGTGGGGATCGTTTATACTGGCACACATTAGTATTTGTGGACTTAAGTCAAGATGTATATGTATGTAGGCTTGAGTCTATGTATACAAATACACTTGTGTATACACAGAGCTGCTTTTGTTTGGCTCTACTTTGTTACCGGTTGTTTTGTAGTTACTGTTCGACCAAAGCATTTCTCAGTTACCTACCATGCTAAATGTATCTAAACACAGATTTAAAGTTGTGCGATGACTTCCTTGGCTTTATAGTTCTTCTCACTGCTATTTTAAATCCATCAGAGTGTTAGTAGTGCTTGATATTTAGGAAATCCTTTTCTTTTACTTTCACTCACTTATCACAACCAGCCCTGACACGGAGGATTTTTGTATTGAATGTTGTGCATTTTGGATTTGGCCATATAATGAGGTGGCACCCTGTCAAAGTGCACCTCCCTCTGTCTATAAATATCTGTGTGGTTCACGTCCTGCCCCTGCTCTGCACACAGCTGGTTTGTATAACAGGCGCAGGTTTGGGTTTGGATCGCTCATCACTTCCTGTCTCCAGTAAAAAGGGGCTTTGTTATAAGCTTGCACTGATTACCAGTGGACCTTACGGTTGAAATGCCAATCAGCCAGCTCAGATAAGCTTACCGTACTGTTGGCAAGCCAACATGCTGCCATGAAACAATCCTGAGATGCAATATCCAGCAGCAGTCCAAGCAAAACCAAAGATGGAGTTCAGCAATCTCAAAAGGAACACGGGTTTCCTTCTGGTTCTCACGTCAGGGGGTGTGGTGGTTGTGTGAATCATTGTATGTGTTGTCCTTAATCTTTTAAATGGTGCTGCTGAAAATGCCTCTTCTGCAGAAATGAGGATTCTCAGAGGATACACCGGGGAACATGTTTTTGTTTTCAACTGTGTCACAGCCTCCCACCACTGAACATATAGGCATGAAGATGACCAATACCTCAGCCAAGGAGTGTGCATTTGTATGTGTGTTCAGTATCAAGGAGAATAATGCAAAACATCCTGGTTGAGATAATGTGAAACTTGGATGGAAGGATGTGGAATCCATTTTGTTCTTCACATTCTTAAAACATTTTCATGGATCTCTTACAGAATAATTCAGGGATTTTAATGACAGTAAAATCCAGCATGTTTCGAGGTCTGATAATCATGAGTGTGGGCAGATCCAAATGAAAATGCAGAGTGAGTGAATTAAAATGTGGTTTCATAACAGGACAGTTGGGCCTTTAATGGAATTTTGCTGAGGGGTGGGGTTTGACATCAACATATTTCCAAGGAATAATTTGATAATATTCACAAACGTTAAGGCAACAAAACCAGGCAACTTTTGAAGCTCTGTATTTCACGTCCAACAAAAAAAGATAATCCCAAAGTGAGACTCTACAAGTTTGATTTAAGGGTGGTAGTGATACTTTGCAGTTTTAATAAATCACCACCCAATGAAACTGACAGATCTCTGCACTTAAACTGTCTTCCGCATGTAGTTGAATATATGTGAATGGAACAGCAAACTGTCAGACGACCAATCAGCTCAGGTCTGTCAGTTTTTCTGCTCCTTTATTGGTCAGTGATTGATCTGCACTGGGTTGTGTATTTCTCACCTTTACACACATGCAAACACCTTCCTAGATTACACACAGCGCTGGTTTCCCTCTGATGGTTTTCTTCCGCACTACACAGGGCTGCTCACTCTCTTAACAAGGCCTGTTGTAAAGTGGGACCCGATTTGGTGCGCTTCACAGTTAAATGTCGGTCAGCTCGCCCTAATATAACCCTTCTGTTCCTGCGTCAGAGTGGGGCCATTGAGGCCCTGCAGGGGAGCGATGGAGGATTGATTTTTTGAGGATCAATTCAACAGTGGCATTACAGATTCTCTGTTGCATCTGTGCAGGGAGGCAAAAGTTTCCCAATGGTCTGTGGACTCCTGCTTTTACTTTCAGGTTGTTGTTTCTTTTTAAACACCCAGATCAGCTTGGAAAGTGTTTCGTGGCAGATGTGGCTTCTTATGCTAATAAGTTGTAGCTGCATCTAGATTTGTCTTGCCCATCTCCAGGGTCTCTTACTTGGGCCTAGTTTTCCATAGGACTCTCTCTGGGTTGGATAAATATACCAGCTACAGTTTTAAGCTCCTCCCCTGATGATCATGCCCCTGTTAAGATCAATATATAGCTTGTGTGTGTGTGTGTGTGTGTGGTCACCACGAGAGGGAACAGCACGGAGTACTTTGTGTGTAAATATTGATACAAACCAAGCAAGGGTCCAAATTGATCTGTGCGACTGTAACGGGTGCAGCGGCGCTCTCCATGCTATGTTTGACAGCACACAGGAGGTGTATGCAACTTTCAGAACTAGGTCCCGGCCGAAAGCGACAGTCACAGGATTTGCTGAAGATTTTCCGCCCGCAGACAAGGACTCTTGACTTGGTTTCTGTGGATGCTCCTCGGGGGCCCCAAGATCTGACCCGAGCGCTCACCGACGGGGAGGATAGGTCATGAGTCAGTGGCTGTGAGGAAGGCAGAAGAACAGGGGACACTTTGCAGGGCTAATGTGTGACAGGAAGAGCTCCAGAAGGCATGCAGGGAAGAGGGAGTCATCCTCACGCTCAAGTGAATCTGGGTCGCGCCCGGCAGACACAGCAGCACCAGAGGTACCCATAGTCATCCCAGATGGTAAGGAGTTTGGGGTTACAGGAGAGGTATTGTGTTGAGCCGACACTCCCAAGGGAGAGTCTGGATGAAGATAGAGAGATTTCCTTACAGCAGCATCCACATTTTGCTTCTGAGCAGCTTCGAGTTATGACAGGAATAGCTCAATTTAACTCGTGCTAGTGGGAGTTGAGCAACTTTCTCTGGAAATGTTTTCTCCCCAGTGACCTGTCCGCTTCCACTGTGGGAGCAGCAGTGCTCTGGACATGTTTATGCGAACTTTGGTCTCGGCTGCTCTCGCTGGCTTTCTCTCATCCTATTGTTGGAGCCACTGGTCTTTGGAGAATTAGCAGGAAATCACATTTGTTAGATGAGGGATTAAGCTCCAATTAGTTGTGTGTGTGTTTACGAGAAACAAAAACGCATGAGAGGTGTGTGTGTAGAAAGTTGCCTCTAGATTACAGTGCAATTTCACTATTGACAGCTGACTGGCTTTATTTGAACTGTGCCTCAGGCTGCTGCTTTCCATTGATTACTCTGACATTCCATATTATCCTGAGGTGCGTCATGTTTCCACTGTTTTTCCAACTGTTTAGAAATGACTATAAATAAGATGTCTTTAGTTTTGCCCTTATCCACAATCATTCTTTGCAACAATATTGGACAAATTAACAGAATCCAACCTTAATTCCCTTGTGTCCTGGACTAACAGTAGCAACATCCCAGCTGCTGGGGTAGCGAGTGTCCTTTAAACTACTCCACATATAGGGAGGAGGAATGAGGAAGAACTGGTTATCTACACGTTCCCACAGAGCATTGTGATTAGCCCCATAAAGATAAGAGCAAGAAAATTGTACTTCTCCATGACACTGTGTGCCAGGCTGTCAAATGTGTTCATATGCACATGGCTGTCGGCAGTGTTTTTTGCTTTCCCATGGTTGGATACCTGGACAAAACTGAGTTTGGGTTGGGATCCTTCATGTTGGGCTGGGCTGTCTGTTTTGATATTTCTACTCCGCCCTTGTCTGTAATCAAGGAACACATCAGACTGTGGTTGAGCTCTCAGCAGTCACTCCTTATTAATTACTTATTTATTGTCCTCTCAACTTCAGAATAGGGCAAACTATCAACTGTTGATATCAACTGTTTCTCCAGGCCTATTGACAGTAAATCGTTTCAGGCCTCAAAAGCCTGCCAGCAACATATGTTTTAAACACTACACTCAAACTTTTCTTTCGTAATTGAGTTCCACATTGAGGTCAATCCCGTGTCCAACTTTTCCCATGCATTATGCGCACGCATGGTATTTGTGTATGTGAAGGGCAGCGGCTGCCTCCAGCGTGTGCACTCCGGATGCACCCTTTACAGATGTAATGCAGCTGAATGTGCACAGATTGAAACGCTTGTCCACAACCTGCCACAGGTTCAATTTAACATGGCAAGTCACAGAGTCGGTCTTTTGTAGCTGTGGTGCCTTAGATGCTTGTTGGCGGTCGGTGCCTTATCTGAAAATGAGTCTCCTTTGTTGCATGTGTCCAAAAATATTTGCCCTGTGTTTCAGGGTCTCTCACATGCTTTCCGGCAAACGCTCGCTAAGACGTCACTCAAGTGGCTTCATTTGTTTTGTTCTTTCCCATAATGCCGAACGCAGTGAGTGGGGTCACTCAGCTTTAAATGTGCATTTATCCTCACACCTTCTGAACATTTTTGCAGCTGTGATCATTATAGTGGGTCATAGACAGGTGGGGAATTGACTTGTTGTAATTTGTTCTCTGAGTGAGATGGCAGATTAGTGTTAAAATCAACCTCAGTCTAATTTTGTAATTCAGATAGATTTACACTTGCAGCAGAAGCAGATGTTTAGATCTAAGCAGAAGATTGCAGACTGTCATCAGATCATAGACCCATTATTAATGTTAATGTACACATAGCATGTATCATGCTCTATTAGGGGACTACGTCAGAAATTCCCCCACATGACTGTGAAACAGTACTGTTGTGGTGTCCTCTGGGCCTCGGTGATTAGGTTAGGTTGACCCGTTCCACAAAATCCTTATTAGTTTGGACTTGTTGCTGTTTTTAAACAAACAAACTTTTTTTTTAATGAATATGCCCTTTGTTCCTATTTACAGTGAAGGAGTTTCTTGCCAAAGCCAAAGAAGATTTCTTGAAGAAATGGGAGAATCCAGCACAGGTGAGCTTAAATGAAAATGTCTACTCTTTTTTGGTCTAATCATGCTTTGCCAGAGTGACATAAAACCAGGAATCGATTGTGCTTTAAGCTAAGAATGTTTTCATTTATGTGTGCAGAGGCAGATTAGTGTGATGATGCAGTTCATAATGAATGAACCAGACTTTGTTTCTCTGCTTGTTCTTGCTCTCAGGCAGAATCATGGGAACAGCTCTGCACATGATCAAATTAATTCCAATGTATTTTTATAGAGCCATGGCCCCCTCTGCTGGGCTGATGTGGACATACGTATACATTCGCTACAATGGGTGCACTCAAGGACCAAAATGTCAACATGTTAAATTCAGCAGGTTTAACTCGCAGTGCATCAGTTGTCTGATCCCATTTTGCGGCGGAATCATTTCGTGTGATAGTTAAACTGCAGCAGGACTCTTCCTGGTTTGTTGTTGTTGTTTGTTCTCACTGACTTCCTCCTCTACCCTTCAGCAAACTGCGGCATTGGACCACTTTGAGCGCTTGAAGACCTTGGGCACTGGTTCATTCGGTCGAGTCATGCTGGTTAAACACAAAGAGTCGGGCCAGCATTTTGCCATGAAAATACTTGACAAACAGAAGGTACAGTACTCACACTGTCCAGGTACTCAGTTTTGTTTATGATAATAATGTTTACCGTGATAATACAGTGTTGTAATGGGCTGGCAGCTCCATGAACAAAGAAGGGACTGTGACCATCCTATAGCATTGTATGTGCCCTATATGCAGTTGGTTTTTACTTAAAGTGGCCACAGTGTCACAGATTTTCAGTATTATACAAGCGCAGGCTGAACTACACAACTTTCAAAGTGTCAGATCGCTGTGTAGTTCATACTACATGACTGACTGGTGACAGCAGGTCACGTGGTCTCTAAGAGAAATCCTCGGGCAGTACGTCTACTCTAAGAGTTCACACATAATGACTGGCAACCAGCTTTGAGACATTTGACAACTAGGGGAACATCCGGTTTAAAATCATGTGGGGCTGAAGGAGCTCATGTGAGATACAGGTATGGAAGAAACGCATTAAAACAGTTTGGATGAAATTATTGATCCTCTTATTTTTCTCCATGTTCAAATATGTCTGGCGAACTCGTGTCCTAAATAAGCCTCCTGCCTGTTTCCTCCCAGGTCGTCAAGCTGAAGCAGATAGAGCACACGCTAAACGAGAAGCGTATCCTGCAAGCTGTCAGCTTTCCCTTTCTGGTGCGACTGGAGCACTCTTTTAAGGTACGCATTAGATGGGTTCATGCACGTGCACCCCACGTTTCTGTGCGTCTTTCATGTCAAAGTAAGACTCGTCTCATCTCTTTGCAGGACAACAGTAATCTGTATATGATAATGGAGTATGTCCCCGGGGGTGAAATGTTCTCACACTTGAGGAGAATTGGTAGATTCAGGTGAGTTGACATTTAACATACTCTACTGAAATATTTCAATGTGCTGCTGGTTGAATATTAATGCTGTCACCGGATTTTATATTTGCAGTGAACCACACGCCCGCTTCTACGCAGCCCAGATTGTACTGACCTTCGAATACCTTCACTCACTGGATCTCATCTACCGAGATCTGAAGCCAGAGAACCTGCTCATTGACCACCAAGGTTACATACAGGCAAGGGTTGCATGTTTCCATTCCCGGTCATCAAGAACAATTCATGGGCGATAGCGTAGTGTGCGGTTTAGTTCTCAGCGATGTGCATTCTCTCCCTCAGGTGACAGATTTTGGCTTTGCGAAAAGGGTGAAGGGCCGAACCTGGACACTTTGCGGGACCCCAGAGTACTTGGCCCCAGAGATCATCCTCAGTAAGGTCGGTGTCCCGTCCAGCGTAAACAACACTGCTTTCCATATGAAGGACAGTGTTGTTAAATCCTCCTGATCTCACTTGATTAAAAATGCTGCTTGAGTCTGCGTTTGAGGGCATACTTGACTGTCCTGTATCTTCTTTGTGTTTTCCAGGGTTACAACAAAGCAGTGGATTGGTGGGCTCTGGGAGTGCTGATATATGAGATGGCTGCTGGTTACCCCCCCTTCTTCGCCGACCAGCCAATTCAGATTTACGAGAAGATTGTATCAGGGAAGGTGAGTTTACCTCAATAGCCCTTTGGTTTTGATACGATTAATGGTTTAACATCACAGCACAGTACACAGTAGTACACTGCGGCACAACAGAGATACATAAACAAAACCTAAAAATTAGCTTTTAAACCCTTCTTTGATTAATGCTGATCGTAGAAAAGCATAGCGCTTTGGTAAGCATAAGCATGTGCTAGCACTTTTAGCATGTGTTGTTGCAACACATCTCACAACAGTATAAAGCCACAGATTTGCAGTTCACTAGGCATGTACACGTCATACAGGGTCACGTGTACTTAGACATGTGACTTAATGGTTTGAATCTGGTTTGTAGCATCCCTTGAATCTGTCGAATTTCAGCGGTATTTGAGCTAAACCTGTGAGTATTTGACCTTGGCGACACGGGTCACATCTCGCTGGTCTGCCTGCACCAACAAATCACGCTGAACTTCAACATCAGTGTCCCCACTGATGTTGAAGTTGAGATGTCATTAATACGCTTGCTCTTATCTATAAGCATCACTCCCGGTCTGGCCCTACCCAGCATGACTGAACCACATCATTCACACATTTTTTTGAATCCTCCCCAGGTTCGCTTTCCCTCTCACTTCAGCTCAGACCTGAAGGATCTGCTGAGAAATTTGCTCCAGGTGGACCTGACCAAGCGCTTTGGCAACCTCAGGAATGGAGTCAACGATATCAAGGGCCACAAGTGGTTTGCCACCACTGATTGGATAGCCATCTACCAGAGGAAGGTGAGAGACTAGATTTCAAAAAGCCGTCATATGTACAACTCCTGTTTTTTAAATCCAAAGGGCAGATGGAGAAAGCCTCGGGTCGGCCTTTAGTACATCTGTGCTTTCTCACAGATGATACATTACAAGTGGTTTGTGTTAATTACGGAGCCTTCTGTGGCCTTGAGTCTCTCGATGAGTCGACAGTGCATCATTCATCGATTCTCTGCTGTGTGTGTGTTCTAGGTGGAAGCTCCCTTTATTCCTAAGTGCAAAGGCCCCGGCGACACGAGCAACTTTGACGACTACGAGGAAGAGGAAATCAGAGTCTCCTTCACAGAGAAGTGTGCAAAGGAGTTTTCTGAGTTCTAGATTCCAACCATGAGTAGCAGAGAGAGAAAGAGTGAGAGAAAGAGCGAGAGAGACAGGCATTTAGAAGGTAAAAGGGGGTCTGAAGACAGGAAGCGCTAGGGTGGACTGCTAACTTGCTTATTTGTGATGACGACAACAATGTAAAATCCCCCCAGTGGAAATGTAGGCAAAGTGAAGAAAGATCCAGCAGAACCAGCAGTGTTGCCTTTTCTGATTTTTTCTCAGCTGTTACCTATTTGTTTTATTTATCCCTCTTGTGTTTGTGGCAGGGGCTCGAGAAGAACAGACATAGGTTGTGGCTGTTCAGCTAGACTTGTATCTCTCTGGTGGTGTAATGACACGTTTTAAGTCTTTGCAGGTTGAGGCATTGATTTTTCTGTTAAGGTACTGAATCTGCTATAGGCTCCTTTTTTTCCCCTTTTTTCCTGAGCGGGCCCCTCTCTGCGAGCTTCTCGAGGGGCGATTGTTGTATCTTGTCACCCAGCCCCCACCTCTCCCCCTCCATATCTCCATTCTGAATCTGTCCAAGCAATACCAAGTCCAACAGATGTGCCTATCATAATGCCAACTGGTTGGAAAAACTGCGTCGAAAGCATTGGTGCAGAGCTTTGGCTATGGTGGCAAATGGCCTTTGTGCCCGTTGTGGTTCACAGCTTGAAAACTCTCTGCGCCTGCCTTTGTCTGCTCAGTGTGGCATGATTATTGGGGAGATGAGGATGATGCGCTCACTGCTCGCAGCTGAAGCAGTGGGGATCTCTGTGATCGGCGAGGAAATGATTTATCACAGTAAACTTCATCAGGGTCTTACTGCTTTCGGGGACCTGTAAGAGATGGTAAACATGAGGTCTGCATTTAAATCTGTCTTTCTCTTAGCTGAATTTATTAGAGCATTTAAAAGAAAAATCCTATTGGTGATCATTTTGTCCTTTTTTGTCAATCTCTGTGCTTGTGTGTTATTTAGTGCTCAAGGGTGGGTTAAAAAGCTGTGGTTTAGCAGCAACTAACATTGTGGTCACACTCCTGACTATTGTTTATTTAATTCATAGTACATTTATACATCATATATATCTTTATATATATGATAGAAATCGAAAGATCCATCTTTTTCCACTTCGTCTCATAGCTGTGAAAGTGAATTAATTAATAAACAACAAATACAAATTCTGCCAAACTTGCAAACTGAGAACACTGCAAAGTTTTCTGTCTGTAACCGATGGTGGCAGATTTTAATACGCAAAAAAGTAGCAAAATGTTTCCACAAAGTGTGCATGTTATTTTTGTACAATATCACTTTTAAAGATGGCATAGCATTGTGCTGTACTCGTGATGAGGTACCGGAGCCGGTGGATAACATGCGAAACTTGAGGCAGACTCTCGGCTGACTCTCTGTTTTGAAGATGGAACAAGACCCAGATAAATGTCAGAAAGTTCTTCTGGCTTCTGTTCACGACTCAGTTTAAAGGACAGTTTGCTGATTAAGTCACTGACCTTGTGTGCTTCACCTTCTCTTGTATATACCTTACATATAACACATTCACATAGACTTGCAGTCCAACCAGAATTTGGGGACCGCATCGATTTGGAGTGGGGTTTATTTCTTTATTTAATTTTTTTTTTTTTTTTTTTTTTTTTTTTTTTTTTTTTTTGGTTTGTTGACTGAACACATTGTTTTGGTTTGATGAAGGATGTTTGCTTTCACCCGCCCCACTCTTCTCCTCCACGTTCCGCCACCCTCCATAGCCCCCTAGGTGCTAGACTTTTGTCCATCTCACTGAAAAGCTTCTGTGAACTGTTTGATGTGCATCACTCTATTTGTCAAATCTTGTAACATGAAATTTCTGAGAATGTTCTTTCGACTCTAAATGATTCGGGTTAGGCTTGAGTAATTCTTTTTTGGGAGTCTCTTTAATGTATTTAAGACGAATCGCAGGATAACCTTTTTGAATGTCTTGAACTGTCTGATGGAGATGTGTTCAATGCTGTGTGGAAATGACGTGTATTCTTTATAATACATATTTCTCTGATGAGCTTGGTTTTTCTTGCATGTGGTAAAAGCAAGACAACCCCCCCCCCACCCCACCCCCATCCTCTGATCCTCGGAGCTGAGACGACGATAGCGTAAGCTCAGTTTCCACAGCCGACAGCCTCGTCACCATTTAAACCTTTCATTCATGCGCATCACGTTCAGCAATGCAGTGGATCACCAACCAACTTGTCCAGTCTTTTGCAAATAGTGAAGCACATGCCACACTTTTTCAAATGTCCTATTTATTGATTTTTT
The DNA here is from genome assembly GCA_016785235.1 of Pseudorhombus dupliciocellatus. Taxonomy (NCBI): domain Eukaryota; kingdom Metazoa; phylum Chordata; class Actinopteri; order Pleuronectiformes; family Paralichthyidae; genus Pseudorhombus; species Pseudorhombus dupliciocellatus. The sequence goes on from JAFBJW010000074.1 coordinate 200,943, forward strand.
TTTTTTGCTAATTCCTTAAAACATTAAAGACACAATGTAAAGCTTTGAAGAGAGCACATGAAATATCTTTATGTTCTGGCTAATGAGTAGAAAGGCAATGCCACCATCTTAATGCTGTTTTGTTTTTTTTTGTTTTTCTTGTTTTTGTTTCCCCTCCCCACCACCCACTCAAAACTTCTTGTCAGTTGTCTTTTTATCAGCTAAACACTATCAACTGATTTGTGCTCGGCATGAGTTGCTCTCCTGTGTTTTCCTTTGGTCTTCATCAGGTTTTTCACACACTCTTCATTCGAACATAACACTTTTTACATCTGAGATGTTTTGCGTTCATATTTTCTAATTGTATTTTCAAAAAAAAAGTGAGAAAAAGAAAAAGCAAAAACAGAACATTAATCTTTTCCTCATGACCTGGGTACAGTGATTGTGTAGTCTATTGTACCTTTTGGGAAACAATACTGTATATCCTTGCCTTTGACAGTCTTAACTATCTTACCCTCTGGAGAACTTGACAGATACCCTTAGAACACAATGAGTATGTTAAAAAAAAATACATAAAGTAATATTTTGCAAAATGTATCATTCCAATAAAGTTTTACTTGTTAAGACTAATATGTCTGGGTTATATATACATATATATATATAAACTCTCAATTCAGCTTGCACAGTATCACACTCGGCTCAATGGGGTGAACCCCATTTTGTAAAAAGAAATGATTTTTCCATGACATGACAATCTGAAGGAAGATGTTTGTTTGCAGCTTCAGGCTTCTGTCAGGACTGGATCAGAGGGACACAGTTTTTGGTAGGTAATGACGGATGCTGTATTTTCACTGTCTTGTCAGTTATTGTGAATGTTTTAGGAGCCTGGCGGATGCAATTGAATAATGCAGCGTTGTGTTCAACCTGTCACAGTATGGCGTCAGTACACCAGCCAGCGCTCAGCACCCCTCTCAGAAACGATCCACACCCTCATTTTTTAGGATTGCATCTGGATGTGTCAGTACAACGTAAAGGGCTGGAGAGAGGCATTGTGATGGTTTGAAATGAATTTTGATAACTTAAAGACCACTGATTGTGTTTGAGGCCTTCCTTTAAGGATCAGATGTTTTGGACTTTAGCGGGTCTACTGTGTCAATGATCAAATCACATTATTTCTCCAATGTGCTGAACAATGTCAACAGATTGAAAGCAGCATGAGCATTTAAAAGAACTGATTATTTGTTTTACTGGATATAATACTTTTTACTTTGAGACTGTGAGGAGGGTGCAGCATGTGGACTCCAGCTGTTTATATTCTAATAAAACCCACAGTGAGTTCAGACCACTCTGACTAACGCACTAAAGTGTCTCTGCAGGGAGCTTCAGCCGCTTCATCAACTGATAATACCAGTTTCTGGTGAAACAACTTTTTCCAAGTGGAGTCCTCAGGCAGCCATTGGGGCGCACATGGGGCCGAGTGCGCGCGCACGTCCCCATCCAGGACTGCTCATTCCACCTTAAATGGAAAAAAACCCACCCTCTCGAGTGAAACTTTTCGCTGTAATCCTTCGCTCCACCTTAAGCGCACACGCAAACGCAGGAGGCGTTCAGCGAGGTTTCCGCTTCTCAGTCGGGCTCGGACCGCGGCGCACGAAAAACAGAGTGACGAACGCGGCTTGACGCACCGAGCGAAGAGGAGAAGAGCGAAAAGAACCGAGCGGGGAGAGATGTCCGAGTCCAAGTACCGAGAGTGGATCCTGGACACCATCGACTCGCTGCGGTCGCGGAAAGCCCGGCCGGACTTGGAGAGAATTTGCCGAATGGTCCGAAGACGACACGGGTCCGAGCCCGACCGAACCTGCGCGGAGCTGGAGAAACTGATCCAGGAGCAGACGGTGCTCAAAGTTAACTACAAGGGCTCCGTCTCGTACCGGAACGCCGCCAAGGTGCAGCGGAGGAGCCGCAAAAAGGACGATTTAACGTTAGCGGCGTCGGCGAGACGGAGCGCGGTGGAAGACGCCAGCCACTCGGACTTGAGCAACGGGGACAGCGCTCTCGGTCCCGCTGACCAGGACGAGGAGGACCTGGAGGTACGTTGACGCGAGGAGGACATGTTTCCCCGGGCTCATTGTCATATCACATCACGGCGCATTAACAGGTGGAGATAGGAGCTCGGTATGCGGGGCTGCGGGTGGTTCTCGTTGCAAACGTGTCTGTAGTGTGTCCTCGCGGGGAGTGGTGAGGGGGGAGTGATTGTTTTTTGCAAGTGCACCCGAAAAAAAAACTGCCGCAGACGGGGAGCGGCGGTTGGACCTCGCTCGAGCGCTACCGAGGTGGAGGAGAGAGAAAAAAAAAAAAACAGAAGGTGCGCGTGAAGTGGGAGCGTGGCACGTTTGACACGGCGCCGGCGGGGGGAGCACTTCAACACGGGCGGTGCACGAAAAGTTGCACCGGCCCGCTCGTCCGCAAAAAGCGAAAAAGCCCGAGCCTCCATTATCAGCGGCAGAAAGCGCTTTTCAAGCCCCAAACTCGGCGTTGAGCGAAGGGGAGGAGGGCCGGGCGGGGGGGGGGGGCCAA